>OZ038516.1:65983774-65986274 GCA_964036315.1 Acanthosepion esculentum
ACGTTGGTTGTATAGAGAACAGAGACAAAAGAAAATGGCTGGAATCCACCGTGGAAGACAAGTGTTTGGAAGCTCAAGGGGACGCGAATAAAAGCAATCGTGTGTGAGGCAAAGTTGGCCGGACTGTCATGGGTGCAGACGTTTTGGGAGGGGCAGAAGCGGGTCTGCTGGCGCTGTGTGTGTGGTTGCGGCTTGGTGTTCCACAAGGAGTTTGCAGAAAACTGTCGTTAATTCATGTTGATGACTCGGTGAGCCGGGTTCGAATTCCAGTCGAGTTTTTTATATCCACTTACGCGCAAATAGACTTGGGAAAGGTATGGATCCGGCTATTGCTCCCCCCTCGCCATTCATGGGGAAATAGCAGGACAGACTGTGTACTACAGACTTGCTTGGAAACCAGTCTAGAAGGAGGAAAATTCTGTATTCAAACCAGCCGTCTTCGTCAGGCCATCTTGCCCAAGACACGCCAATACTGCCACAGCTGCAGTACATGGGCTTCCCCTACCGCCGTAATGGATTAGAGCGGTCACGGTCGTTCGTTTTTGCCAATTTTGTGGGGCTTAACGTTAATGTTGATTGGTGTTACTTCGGAGTTCAGATTATCACAATTGCTAAACAAACGAGAAATGAAAAACGATAATACCCTTATATATATATATATATATATATATATATATATATATATATATATATATATATATATATATATATATACCGTACCTATGAACACTAATGGGTATGTCGCAATCCTCATAAATACGTTGAACACTATTGTAAGTGGGGGTAATATGCTGTCTACGTAGTCCACCACTAGCAGTGGTTTACCTACTTCACGCCGCTGGCGAGTATTGTATTTCGTTGATGATATAAAGATTTACCATTTCATTTCCAACCCCAGTTTTGGTTATTTTTCATTCACAACAACAACAATAGTAATAATAATAAAATTTGATAATGACAACATGACGGTAATGATAACAGTGATAATAAAACAGTAATAATGATATTATTATTAGCATAACTAATAATCTGATGATAATGATAATAATAATAAATAATGATAGCATTAATAAGAATAATATTATCATCAGTAAAATTAGAATTGTAATAATAATAATAATTACAACAATAACATTTGTATTATCATTATAATGCTAATGATTATAAAATTAATAATAATCGTAAAGATAAGAATTATATTACCATTACAATGATTAGAATTATAATAATAATAATAATAATAATAATAATAATAATAATTATGATGATTGATAAGAATAATATTTTTATTAATATGATTATTATAATCATTATAGCGATATGGATAATAATGACAACAGATAATACTTATAGAAATAATGATAAAAGTAAAAATAATAATATAATGTTATCCTTAGAATAATTAAAATTATAGTAATAAAAATTAAATAATAATTATAATGATGATAAGAATAATATTATCATCTGTATAATTAGAATTTTCATTATAATGATAACTGTAAAGATAAGGATATTATTGACATCAATTATTGTTATGATAATAATAATAATAATAATAATAATAATAATAATAATAATAATAATAATAATGACAATTTTATCAAGTGTATCATTATTAGTATTATAATGATAATAAGAAAACTGATAATAATGATATTAATATTTTTTAATTATTTTCATCCTGTACAAGGCCCAAGAGACACTCGAGATAGAGGGTTACAAACTGCTTATGGGAATATGTGGGGGAGATAACGGTTGACTCTCGATTTGAACAGGTTAAGATTGTAGTGATCAGGGAAGCGTCGTTATGGGAGTCGGTTCTACAAAGCATGGGCTCTTGAGAAGAAGCTGCTCGAGTGTAAATTTTTACAATTTGAATACGGAGGAAATTAGGCTGATTCGACTCCGTGGAAGTGGAATGGCGTATCCTCGCTTTAAAGGTATGAACTAAAGAATGGAAACTAAAGAAAAAGAAGATAAAAAAGAAGATGAAAAAAGATGATGATGATGAAATGAAGAAAAAGAGGAAAAAGGATGAGGAGAAGAAGATGATGATGAAAAAGAAGAAAATGAAAAGATGATGATGATGATAAAAAAGATGATGATAAAAAGAAAATGATGATGATTATGAAAAAGAAGAAGAGGGAGAAGAAGAAGAAGATGAAAAAGATGGTGATGAAAAGAAGAAGATGATGAAAAGAAGAAGATGATGAAAAGAAGAAGATGATGATGAAAAGAAAAAGAAGAGGGGGAGGGAGAAGAAGATGGAGAAGAAGATGAAAAGAAGATGATGATGAAAAGAAGAAAAAGAAGAAGAGGAAGAAGAGGAGGAAGAGGGAGAAGAAGAGGGGGAAGAATAAGAGGAAGAAGAAGAAGAGGGAGAAGAAGAAGATGAAAAAGATGGTGATGAATAAAAGGAGAAGATAATGAAAAGAAGAAGAAGAGGAAGAAGAGGAAGAGGGAGAAGTAGTGGGAGAAGAAAAGGGGAAGAAGAAGATGA
>OZ038516.1:65988774-65998774 GCA_964036315.1 Acanthosepion esculentum
AATATGATGATGATGGGTAATGGAAAAAAAGAAAATGAATGAAGGAAAAAATGCGAAGAAAGAAAGAAAGAAAGAAAGAAAGAAAGAAAGAAAGAAAGAAAGAAAAAAAGAAAGAAAGAAAGAAAGAAAGAAATATGATGATGATGGGTAATGGAAAAAAAGAAAATGAATGAAGGAAAAAATGCGAAGAAAGAAAGAAAGAAAGAAAGAAAGAAAGAAAGAAAGAAAGAAAGAGGCAAATACAAAAAGGAAAACAAAAATGAAAAAATTAAGAAAAAAGTGGTAGGACCTATTTTTAGTAGTGTAAACCACAAAATGGCAGCAGATAAATATACTTTGACCAAAAAGAACGTACAATTAAAGAAGGCCTTAGAATGGAGTGGCTGAAACGCTGTAGTAATAGAAAGATGTTGACATCATTATACCACTTCTCAAAATCCCAGGAAAGGATTACACATCAATTTCTGGAAGTGAAGAGAAAAGTAAATCAATAATCACAATTGTATTTCTTGGTGGGGGGGGGGTGATTTATCAATGAAGCGCTCTACTCAGTCGGAAGTTCCTTGAGCGCATCTTGAAACTTAAACTCAACCCAGACAGACCTCAATTGGAATTTGTGTATACGATCCAACGCTAAAGATGCTGGAAACATGGTCGGCTCTTTGTACCAGTGCAGTAAGTACCTGCTATCTACCCACTACAAGATCAGACCGAACTTGGAGTGTCTCTGTCATATATGGATAGGCGCTGCACAGTCTTCACTTTCCACTCGCGATAGAGTCGAAAAGTGTCTCGGCATCCTTGTGCGTGACGAATTATTTCCCACAATACAACCCGTTTCCCCGCAGACGAAAACTTCGCAAGCTTCTTGTTGCTCTATCCTTATCTCCATGGAAAATGTTCAGACGAACTGCATGTCTTAGTTCCACCAGTTCTAACTTTCACAACCAAGACCCACCATGCCACGATCATTGTAGCGAACCACACTTATAACTTTCGTATTCCATCTGTGAGATGTAGGTTCTCTCGAACAGCTTCTTCCCACGAACTGCTGCTTTGTGGAGCCGACTCCCAAGAGGATGCTTCACCGATCGCTTCAATTTTAACATCTTCAAATCTCAGGTTAGCCGTTATCCTCCACGCGTAAACTGTGCCTCTTACTCTGTAATCCTCTACATCATGTTGCTCTCGTGCCTTCATTGTAAATTAAAAAACGTTCCATGCTTGTACGAAAAAATACTAACTGAAAGTATTATGTCTATTACTACTACTAGGGGTGAATGAACGACAAAAATAGATGCGTGTAAAATCTGGTTAAAAATTAATAAGGATATCAATTCCGCATCCGACAAATTCAAGCAGACTAAAACTAGTACGTCTACTATGATAGGCTGTGGATGAATATATTTTATTTTGTTTTACGGTATATCGCCCTCAATGGGTTATTCAATGCCGACAAGATTTTTATTGCTGGTAATATTTTTTCTTCAAAAATGTATTGCTGGTAATATTTTTTCTTTCAAAAATATATTGTTGGTAATGATGAAACAAAACGAATAATTCCATTATTATTTAATTTTTTCGTATTTTTCCAATGAAACCTGGCCCAGTGCACATGTTAGTACATCGTATGTCCATTCCACGAAGTCTTTCCTTGCAGATTGACCGCGGATTCTTGATTGGATTTAAATCAGGAGAATTTCCGAGCCACTCGCTAGTACTTTGATTTGCTCACTGGTAAGGCTTGGCATTGTGTTCGTGCAGCGTTACAATTTTCGTACGCTTCCTTAGAGTAACGTCCATCGCTGACAATGGCTGTAGGACAACTAATCGACAGTCTAGACAATAGTGTCTGGGCGTGATGAAAATCTGATGCAATCACGGATGGCGCAATATTTTTCAAGGCCACACAAATTTCATCACAGAACCCGAAAACAGATTCATATTACTGCAAACCATTGCAAATGAACTAATCTGAGAAAAAATAGAAATCGATTACACACTGTCACTCCAGTGGGTCTAAAACTGGCCGTATGGTGAAAGAAAGGAAACTAAAGCCGTTGTTTCAATTAATTTGCACCAGGGTGTAGTAATAAAACTTCCAAATTTTGAATGTCTATTGGGACTCGAGTTCACTCTTGATCCCAAGTGAAACTTATACAGAAGTTATTTTTCGCGCCTCTAATGACACGTGATGCATTTTATATCATTTCACGTATATGGATCGTAGCCGAATCAACGAAAGATAAAGTTGTGTAACACAGTAAATGAAAGCATAAAAAACAAAAAAACAAGGCCAATTTTCATTCACGTTCCTTAAAATTCTTCCAACCCCTGACCCCAAGTGGGACTCATATATACAATCCATAGCTAAAGATTCTGGTAAAATAGTCAGTTCCTGACACTCATTCGGAAAGTACCTGGCTCTTCCCTCCCTGCTCCATCTTTAGAAGATTGAGACCAGACCAAAAATGGAGTATTATTTCTAACGAAATTTTCATGTTTCTTTCATCAAATTTTTTAACGAAATTTTCATGTTTCTTTCATAGACTTTTCTAACGAAATTTTCATGTTTCTTTCATCAACTTTTCTAACGAAATTTTCATGTTTCTTTCATCGACTTTTCTAACGAAATTTTCATGTTTCTTTCATCGACTTTTCTAACGAAATTTTCATGTTTCTTTCATCGACTTTTCTAACGAAATTTTCCTGTTTCTTTCATCGACTTTTCTAACGAAATTTTCCTGTTTCTTTCATCGACTTTTCTAACGAAATTTTCCTGTTTCTTTCATACACCTAGCTTCGCGAACAGGGCAAAGTGCGATGAGCCCCTGGAGACCTGTGACAACTACAGGCTCATCGAAAGAAAATGTTGTCTCTTGCTTCAAGTTGCCTCTTCCTCTGTGAGGAAACTATCGAACATTAACTGACATATAGGAGGATTTATATTACATAGCAATTCCATACACATTTATTTGTTTCTAACGAAACTTTCCTGTTTCTTATTAATTTAGACTCGTTACTAGATTGGCAATTAGGTCTCAAAGTGTTAATATTGAAATAGCTAGATGTAATCGTAAATTCTATTCTAATAGTTTCTTTTTTCTCGTATTTCTCGCGTATGGAACTCCTGGTTTCTTGCTCCCTGTCAGCTACAATCTTCAAAAGTGTTGTAGCATACCTACGGATGATAATGGGTATGTCCCCATTCACATAAATACAGTAGTAAATACTGTATGTTGGTCTGCAGTCGAAGATTCGTCTCCAGCTAAGCTGGTCGAATTCTCTGCCTTCGGGCAGAGAGGAACCCAGACGAGGCTAGGCCGAAGGGCAGAGTCTCGTCTGAGGTGGTAGACAGCTACCCAATCCCGTTTTTTACAGGGTTTACGGGGAATTTTTGCCTGACCTTACGGGCTCGGATACCCCACGAAAGCTTTTAAACGTAGTTGCTCAGTCAATGAATGCCAAATGTTTCCTCATAAGAACACTGCTAATACTGTCTATCTTTCTATCTATCTATCTATTACAGTCTGTTTATATCTAAGCCTATTCAAATCTATCTATCTATCTATCTATCTATCTATCTATCTATTACAGTCTGTTCATATCTAAGCCTATTCAAATCTATATATCTATCTATCTATCTATCTATCTATTACAGTCTGTTCATATCTAAGCCTATTCAAATCTATCTATCTATCTATCTATCTATCTATCTATTACAGTCTGTTCATAGCTAAGCCTATTCATACCTATCTATCTATCTCGCTATCACAGTCTGTACATATCTAAGCCTATTTAAATCTATCTGTTATAGTCTGTTCATATCTAAGCCTATTCATATCTATCTATCTATCTATCTATCTATCTATCTATCTATCTATGTATCTATGTTTATTATATTATAATAATACAGTTATTGCAGGTAAGATTCAATACTACTTAAATCCGATATATCCTAAAGAAGACCCGAGTCTTATAGACGACAGGATCACACCTAATATTAATTTAAATAAATTTAAAAAAAAACATAATTTACAAATGAATCAATTACATGATCTGCCTTATCGTTTCTCGTGGATTCTGAGATCGACCCAACTTCCTTAATATTATGTCTCGATTACGTATTAAAAAAAGGAAAGAGTTCCAACTCCAGTCGGGTTCGTTATATTCATTAAACTCGTGCAAATATCATTGTGGAATATATGACTCCACCTCTTCTCCCCCAGCTATGGGGTAGTTAGTGTTGTAGCATAACGACGGACGATAATGTGTATGATCCCATTCACATAAATACAGTAGTAAATACTGTATGTTGGTCTGCAGTTGGAGATTCGTCTCCAGCTGTGCTAGTCATACTCTCTGCCTCCGGGTAGACAGGATCCCCAGACGAGGCTATGTCGAAGGGTAGAGTCTCGTCTCGGGAAACAGCTACCCGACCTCGTTTTCTACGGGGTCTACAGGAAATTTTTAGCCGAGCCTATGTGGTCGAAAATCCCACATTAAATTCGACCTTGTGCCACATCTGACCGCGTGGGGCAGTTGGTAGATATTCTGCAGTTGGAGATTCATTGTGGAATTCACTTGACTCACTTCTAACAGTTAACTACTTCTTCTACGCGCCGCTGGCGAATCTTATATGCGTCCTAAGTATTTTCGTTTATAACCAACCTCCGTGTGATTATTCTATTCAGTAACCTTCCTTGGGTTACAACAAAAAGTCTAAATGCAACGTCAATCGCCATCTTCTGTCTTTCTAAATCCTGTTCTTTTATTTCCTTTTCTGATCACTAGCGTTTTTTCGTCTTCTTTCACTCTCAGTAACCCCCTTACGTCTCAGTGGCCTTATCGCCTTGTTTGGTGTGAAATGATTAAAATAAAATGCAATAAAACTTTGTTTAGCTTTTAGAAATCATCTTTCGCTGACTTCGGATTACGGTGTCACATTTTCCGTCCTCTATTAAAACACTTCGGATTTCGGTGTCACATTTTCCGTCCTCTATTAAAACACTTCGGATTTCGGTGTCACATTTTCCGTCCTCTATTAAAACACTTCGGATTTCGGTGTCACATTTCCCGTCCTCTATTAAAACACTTCGGATTTCGGTGTCACATTTTCCGTCCTCTATTAAAACACTTCGGATTTCGGTGTCGCATTTCCCGTCCTCTATTAAAACACTTCGGATTTCGGTGTCACATTTTCCGTCCTCTATTACAAGACTTCGGATTTCGGTGTCACATTTTCCGTCCTCTATTAAAACACTTCGGATTTCGGTGTCGCATTTCCCGTCCTCTATTAAAACACTTCGGATTTCGGTGTCGCATTTTCCGTCCTCTATTAAAGCACTTTATAGATATTTAAATTTTTGTACTCTATTTTAAAAACACATTCACAGAAAGTCCAACTCACGGTGATGCATACATCCACACCCACGCACACAAATACCCACTTTCACACACAATCACTCCACAGCGTCTTATTCCTTCTTGTATGTGCCGTGTCCCTTCAGGGCGTAGGCGATCATGGCCCTCCACATCTTCCTGTCTCCTGTAGCTCTTAATAAATTTTGCCTTTTTGTTATTTTCTCCCAAACCCTGTGCTACCATCCAATTACTCAAGTTCATCAAATATGTTACGCGCTGCTTTCCTCTGTCCCTATTTCCCCTCAATCCGCCCTGTGAGTATCAGATTTTCCAATCCCTCCTTCCTTATTACGTGCCCCAGAAATTTCAAATGTTTATTCCTGATGCAAAGTATAAGTTTCCTTTTTGTTTCTATTTACTCTAAAACCTCATCGTTGCTCACATATTTGGTTCATGGTATCCTCAGCATCCTTCTGTAGGAATTTCAACTGTCTCTTCATGATGTTAAGTATAAGTTTCCTTTTTGTCTCCATTTTCTCTAAAACCTTGTCGTTGCTCACATGTTCGGTCCATGGTATCCTCAGCATCCTTCTGTAGAAATTTCAACTGTCTCTTCCTGATGTTAAGTATAAGTTTCCTTTTTGTTTCCATTTTCTCTAAAACCTCATCGTTGCTCACATATTTGGTTCATGGTATCCTCAGCATCCTTCTGTAGATATTTCAACTGTCTCTTCCTGGTGTTAAGTATAAGTTTCCTTTTTGTTTCCATTTTCTCTAAAACCTCTTCATTGCTCACATGTTCGACCCATGGTAGCCTCAGCATCCTTCTGTAGAACCACATTTCTGTTGTTTCAAGCTTCTTCTTCATCTACGAGGAGATTGTTCAGCATTCGCTTCCATGCAGGTGGACAGATATCACGTAAAAGTTGAAGATTCGTCTCCAGCTGTGCTGGTCTGACTCTCTGCCTCCGGGAAGAGAGGATCCCCAGACGAGGTCATGTCGAACGGTAGAGTCTCGTCTCGGGAAATACTCTTCTATTTGTTTCTATTCATATGGAAATAAAAATGAAGACAACACTCTGAACGATGTAAATAATGTAAACCGTTACAATCTACTCCGGTGGACGAAATAAAGGGGTCAGTTCGAAATTCCAATCACCTGAAGAAGGCCGGGGGGTACAACAGCCGAAACGTCATGAATATGACAATAAAGATGAGAACAGTCCGAATAATGTAAATAATAATTTATGTTGCATGGGAGGGTTAATATTACAAAGTTCGGCACTCATTTCATTTTTTATGACAAGGTTTTCGTCTTTCTTGATACTTTGTTTAGCATTTCAAAGGCATCTTTTGCTATCCCAATACGTCTTCGGATTTCGATGTCACATTTTCCGCCGTCTGTTAAAACACTTTAACTTGTCAACTTTTCTTCTTTTTACAGGAAAATGTCGTTACTCCCTTTACGATGTTGGATCTTCTAGATACAAATTCATCGACTGGACCTATACCCAGCTCCGCGAACAGGGCAAAGTTCGACAATGGTGTGGTGGGCCCCTGGAGACCAGCGACAACTATAGGCTTAGCCAAAGAAAACGCTGGAACGCAGATTTGATCACCATGTACACTCCATTGAGAGCCTGCCGAGTGAAACTAGAAAAATTCTGCCGGGACAGTATACCGCCTTGCAGTTATACAAATCGTGACGGAAAGCGATGGGCCGACAGTAGCAAAGGCAGTGAATGTCTTCAGAATCTGACTATAGGCAGTAATGTCCCCACTGGCATTCCAAATCAGGAGGGCGGCTTGACTTTCCTTTGCCAGCGATTCTCATCCGGTACTGTTTACGGTAAAATGTTCAACGCGAAAAGATCGCACTTTGCCACCCTCTACGATACAATGAGACGGGTTCCCACTTACTCCGTGAGCAAGCTGTCGGTTATTGAAAACAAAGGCTGGCCCAGAACACCCTTCATGGTCGAAAGAAGTAAGTATAGCGCTGATTGTTCTGAATTGATTATTTGATTATATTATGGCCTGAAAGATGATCATGCCAGCCATTGCTCTGTGTTCAGTAAACTCTGAATAAAAGATTCCTCTCGTACTAATGTTAACATAATTTTGACTCATCCCCTCATACTAGGGTTAACACACTCCCCTGATCTGACACACCCTGTGACTTCTGGTTATGGGGTATGATAAAAGATCGTGTGTATAGCAAAAATATAAGAGACATCGAAGAATTAAAAGACAAAATAAAAGGTGTAACATCAAACATTCCACGTGAAAGGTGTGTTAAGGCACTTAATTGTACTATTGATCGTTGATTTTTGTACATCAATCGTGCTGGTGGACAGGTGGAGACTGTTCAGTAAACTCTGAATAAATGATTCCTCTCATACTAGTGTTAACATAATTTTGACTCATCCTGTCATACTAGTGTTAACATAATTATGACTCATATTCTCATACTAATGTTAACATAATTTTAACTCATACTGCCATACTAGTTTTAACATAATTTTGACTCATCCTCACATACTAGTGCTAACATAATTTTGACTTACCCTGTAAATCAATGAAACTGTATCTACAAAAGTTTTCTTACAAAGAATATATATCCTATTCATACAAATCTATTCTAAAAATCTTGTTAGCATTAAATAACCCATTGAGGTGTTGATATGCCGTAAAACAAACCAAAAGAAACCTAAATGTCCTTTGAACGGATTGTCTGAAACGTTTTAATTACATCAGATGTAATAATGATTGAATTCTTTTGAAAGATTTTGCAATGATAACTTCTCAAAAGTAATTTTTATTTTTTATTTTCATTAATTCTTTATTTATTTGTTTTTTTTAGACCTGATTGATAAGCAAACTCAGTCTTCCTGGTTCTATATGACCCAGACCCGAAAGAAGGGACTCACTACAGTATCCGAGCTGGAGAAAGAAATTCGCTATGACCAATGCGCAATGGGTAAATACCAAGCCACACCCAGCGACTATGAGTACACCAGTTACCGTATTGGTCAACTTTTACCGCCTGAACTTGTTGGCCATCGGGTGGACGACCAATTAGCCTCTTTTGCCATGACTAACACCGTACCTATGCATAGGGACTTTTATGTTGAATGGAAGAGAGTTACCCAGATAATCTACAAATACGCCAAAGAAGTTTGTCGGGTACCGCAACCCCACGAAGCCTATGAAGCCGCTGCTGCCGCTGCAGCTCAGAAAACCTTGGAAATAACCAGTACAACGGCACCTGCTTCGACAGCTGCCCCTTCTGCCATCACTACCGAGGCCGCTTCGACTGGTACTCCCTCTCCTTCGTCTGAGAGTTCTACTGAGTCTCCTTCCAGCGAGGATCTCAAGTACGGTCAGCTGTATCTCGTCGCCGGCGCCGTGCCTACGCTGGGTTACAAGAAGACGGTGGGCAACGGTGTTAATGTTCCACATCTTATATGGATGGGCGGCTGTTGTCTGCAGGGCAATGAAACCAAAGGGTTTGCCGTGTATGGCCAGAATTCGGCTCAGAGTTCAATGGGAGCTACTTCCTTGCCTCAGTTAGAGATTCTTCTTTCACAAGAGTACACAAAACACACCAAAAGATCACACCCATTCAAAATCAAGATTTTTCCTGGATTTCAAGGACGTTGCAGTAGTGCCCAGAATGACGATTCTTTGAATCTAACTCTCTGATTGGCTAATAATTTTTTCTGTAGCTATTTTTCTCGCTTTCTGATTGGCTAATTATTATTTTTCTGTAGTTATTTTTCTCGCTTTCGGATAAACCAACTATTTTTCTGTAGCTATTTTCTCGCTTTCGGATTGGCTACATTTTTTTTTCTGTGGCTATTCTCTCGCTTTCTGATTGGCTTTTTTTGTAGCAATTTTCCGCGTTCTCTGATCAGCTAATTCTTTTTATAAATTATTGGGGGGTTTTTGTTTTGTTTTGTTTTTTGTCCATGATTTTTTTTTTCACTCGCTGATTACCTAATAATTTAAGGGCGGGGAGTAATATTATTATTTATTACTTTATTATTGGCTAAAAAAGTCTTTGTAGCGTTTTTTTTTTTATTATTTTATTTTTTTTTTTTTTTGCGTCCTCTGATCAGCTAATACTTTTTATAAATAGTTCATTTTTTTTCTAGCTCGCAGATTGGTTAATAATTCTTTGGGAATATTTTTTTCTCGCCTTCTGATTGGCTAAAAATCTTTTTTTTTTCAGTTGCAATTTTCCGCGTTCTCTGATCAGCTAATACGTTTTATAGCTTTTTTTTCTTCGCTCGCATATTGCCTAATAATTCTTTTGGGGTTATTTTTTATGCTTTTTCTGATTGGCTACAAATTATTTTTAGGTGAATATTTTTTTTTTTTTTTCAATTTTCATTGGCTAAAAATTTTTAATGGATATTTTTTATATATTCCCGTTTGTTCCAATGTGATTTGATTCTTCGAACTTTACAAATTCTCTTTTTTTTTTCATTTTTTTTTAAACCCCAGTTTTGTTCAAGTTTATTTAGAGAGGGTATTTTTGAAAATTCATATTACAGTCATTTGTTAATTTAATTGTAATAATTTTAATATAGTGATGTACTGTTAAAATGCAGCAACTGTAATAATAATAATA
>OZ038516.1:66003774-66073774 GCA_964036315.1 Acanthosepion esculentum
ACGATCCAATTCAGCAGACCCACAAATTCAAAAAAGGCCATGGAATATTAGTGTTTGAGCCTTTTATATTATATTCTTACTCTGTCCTGGACATTGAGTTCTACCTGGATTCTATCCTCTTGGAAATTTATTTATATAAACATGTGTATATATTTGCGTATTTTATATATGTATATACGTTGACCACTGGTATTATCAATATATATATATATATATATATATATATATATATATAATGCCTTTAAATACCTTGAGGGCCGCAAGTTATCGTTGCGGTTTCTGTAACAAGCCAGTTTTTTTTTTAAGTGAGTAGGCTGTTAGCCTACTGCACGACCCCCAACCTGGAGGATCAAGTTTTGAATTCAGAGTTGTCCTTCTCCTAGACCAGTTGCCATCCAAGACTATAAAACCCAGTCTGTCCTGCTATTTACCCATAGCTGGGGTGGGGGAGAAGAAGAGGATTCATACCTTTCCCAAGGTATTACCACGTAAGTGAATGTAATGGATTCGACTGGAATTCGAACTCGGGTTTCCGATTTCTCAGTCCGAGCCGCTATCGACTACTCCTCTCTCTCTCTCTCTCTCTCTCTCGCTCGTTCTCCCTCTGTATATATATATATATATATATATATATATATATATATATATATATATATATATATATATATATATATATATATATATATATATATATATATATATATATATATATTTTTAAAGATATTTATGATATGTTTAACATTCTTTTTATAGATACAAGTATTTAAGCAAATGCTCTATTCATAATAAACAGTATTAAATAACCAATTCAATATATATATATATATATATATATATATATATATATAATGCCTTTAAATACCTTGAGAAATATAGGGCCGCAAGTTATTGTTGCGGTTTCTGTAACAAGCCAGTTTTTTTTTTTGTTTTTTAAATGAGTAGGTTGTTAGCCTACTCCAACCCCCACTCCAACCTGGAGGATTATGTTTTGAATATTGTCCTTCTTCGAGACCAGTTGCCACCCAAGGCTACAGAACCCGGCCTGTCCTGCTATTTACCAATAGCTGAGTGGAGAAGAGGATTCATACCTTTCCCAAGGGTATTAGCACGTAAGTGAATGTAATGGATTCGACTGGAATTCGAACTCGGCTCTCCGATTCCCCAATCTGGGCCGTTTATCCCCGTTTTCTGTTAGCCTCAACTTTTTTTATTCTTGCTTTGATCTATTTACAACATGAGCGGGCATTTGTTGGTTTTTTTAACCATTTCACCCCATGGAAGGCAATAAAGCCACGAAGACAGAAAGGAGGTCATTGAGTGTGAAAGAATAAAAAAAAATCCTTATTATGCAGCTAGTACAATAGAGGAATAATCAAAAGGACAATAGATAGCGACTGACATTGCATTTAAAATCTTGAAGATCAAAGTTGGAGGGAAACCATGAGACCCTAAAGAGACTTCCACAAACGAGAAGTGCGCGAAAATAAACTGTTAGCATAGAATTTACGGTTACATCTAACCAACTCAACTGTAAATTCATGAGATCTCGACTCCAATTCAAAAAATCTAGGTACCGTAGCGAATACCTCATTCAATCGGTTATCATGTAAGTATTTATAGAAAAGACATAGGGAGACAAAATTACGGCTTTGGGTAAGTGCTATATTTATAAGGTAAAGGTAATTTAATAACCGCAATAGAGCAGGTGTAATATAAGTGTGGGCACTTTTGTCAACAAAGGAATAGCAGCAGTCTGTTTCATGCTTAAACACAATATTGGTTCAGACACGGATTGAAAACTGTTTTCGATAGTAAAATATTAAAATCATATAAAAACTGCAAATAATTTAATTTGTAAATAAAGGTTTAATCTTGGAAAGAAAAAAAGGAATATATATATATATATATATATATATATATATGTTGAAACTTGACTAATGCATGGAATAATAATGCAACACAAAATGTACTTAGAACAAAATGTATTGAAACAAAAAAGTGTACACAATATTTACCTATAGTCTTTTGTATATTCCTGGGAAGACCGTTCCTGGAGAATGTGTTGACTAAGTCGCAGTCGGGCAGAGTCTCTAGTTGAATCTCTTGATTCGCCTCTCATGTCTTCCCGGTACCAACCATATTTATATAGTCGGTACTCCACTATGCAAATTAGGTGGATCCTACCACAACAATATATACATATATATATATATATATATATATATATATATATATATATGAAGAAATATATGTCTTAAAGTGTGGTATATTTATGGGATAAAGTGCTCAATATCAGAGATAGAGCGTGTGGAAATATAAAAGTGAACATAGAAGTCAACACTTAGAGGCGACAGTCTGTTTCATGCTAGATGCAATCGTCAGGCCCGATGATTGCATCTAGCATGAAACAGACTGTCGCCTCTAAGTGTTGACTTCTATGTTCACTTTTATATATATATATATATATATATTCATATATAAATATATATATATATATATATATATATATATATATATATATATATATATATATATATATATATATATATATATATATATATATATATATATATATATATAATTGTTTATTTAAAAATTATAATGTTTATAAAATTCTTTGTTTATAATAAACAGTATTAACAACATTTACCAGCCTGAATGACCGAGAAATTTCATAGAAATTATGTGTCCTCCGACAGGAATCGAACCTGTATCCTACACGGAACCGTCATATAGCCTGACGTGCTATACGATTTAGCTACAGAGGAAGCGTCTGGTTAGCAAGGTTTAATTACTGCTTTTAAACTACAAATTTCCCATGATTTTCTCTCGAACGTCCATATCTCCTCAAAGGTTATCTTAACGTAAACAAATGACGTCACACACACTACGAAATGGACAAAGTCCGACAATTATTTTAATATATTTTATTGTCATACCTTATTTATATAAACATAAAATAAATAATATTTATAAATATTTAAGTAAATGCTCTGTTCAGGCCGGTAAATGTTGTTCATACTGTTTATTATAAACAGAGCATTTACTTAAATATTTGTGTCTATATAAATAACGCATGACAATAAAATATATTAAAATAATTATCGGACTTTGTCCATTTCGTAGTGTGTGACGTCATATATATATATATATATATATATATATATATATATATATATATATATATATATATATATGAATTTGAGAACTTACTGAAAGAAACGGCAAGTAATTTTTCAAACGTCATTCAACTGGAAAGATATAAAACATTTTTTAATAGTATAGGTATGCACGTGGGTTTGTTCGCTTTCAGTTGTGTGTGGGGGGAGGCTAGGGTGAAATATCGTGTGCTACTTTAGATGATATATTTCACTGCAAAAGGATAAAGAAGCCTGAAACAAAAAGAAAAATAGAAAGAAAAAAAAAACATTTGAGATCCTAGAAAGAAAAGTAACGTAAAAGAAAAGAAAGGGTGGGGGGAAAAAAGAAAAAAATGAAAGGGAGAAAAGAAAAGAAAAAGAAAGGGAAAAAAGAAAAAGAAAGGGAAAAAAGAAAAAGAAAAGAAAAGAACAGTAATAACGTTTGCTTCATTCACTGTTTACATTATTCGGAACATTGTCCTCATCTTTGTCGCCATATTTATTACAACGTTTCGGCCGTTGTACGCTCCGGCCTTCTTCAGGTGGTTGGAATGTCGAACTGAACCCTTTATTTTGCTCACTGGGGTAGACTGTTCTAGTGTCACGTGCCATGTTTAATGGATGTCAGTTATCAGTTATCTCCTGTTAATTCCCATCTCCAAGTTCTCCACTGCCTTAACCGGGTATTGAACTCACACTCTTTGGGTCCTGTCACTGGATCTAACTGTTGAGATGTTGAGTGTTTCAACGTGAGTATATGGTAATAACGAACAAACACAGTCGTAGGGAAAAATACTGGTATATTCAGAGAGGTATTTACATCAGAGAGATTAGTAGTAGAACGAACGTAGGTTAGTAGTAACAATAAGTAATAGTAATAAAGTCCAACGGTATCTTCCGGTCGAGAAACGGAAGTGTAACTGATCACTACAGAAGTCTCACTCTGCACTGCACTACACTGCTCACAGTCTCTAGAACTACTGTTTATAATAATAGGATCAGTCTATTGTGGTTGTGAAGGTGGGTGCGCCCCAACACTAACTAAGGCCTTTATCCCCTGTGCCATGTGTCCTCAAGGACACATGGCACAGTGGCAGGACCCAAAGTCTGAGTTCATAAACAAACAAGAAATTATAATGTGTATATAAAGTGGGTGATCAGTTCTACATTACAATCAATATATAAACTGATCCCTCACTTTGTGACCACTATAGTGTCTATATTATTTATATTCCAGAGAATGTAGGTAAATCTAAAAGACATGCCTGTGTATCTAATCAGTACTGCATTGATTGATTGATCCGTTTTCTACGTATCACCCCTCTGCAGGCTATTTAAGACTTATAGACAGTTTGCTTCCTTGCTAAAAAAAAAAGTGTTAAACTTGGAAATGCACCAAAATCTCAGACAATAACAAATAATATCGTATTTATTGTCTGTTAAAATTATAGAATATAAAACAACTTTGATAAAAAATTATACCTACTTTTCTGACGAAAACAATGACGTTCTGAACATTTTGGTCACAACTGTATATACATAAATATATATTTGTGTATTTAGGCAGCAATCCTTCTTTCAAGCACATTTCATTAAAAACGACTGACATGGTGCTTTTATTTAGTTTTTTATATAATTTCTCGTGCGATCTAATAATGTTTTTCTTTTCAGAGGATAAATTATATAAAAACTGTCCGAATGTTCTTCTTATCCGAGCGCTTTCGGCTATACATTTAGCCATTTTCAAGGATTATATTTCAACTGTTAGAATTAGAAATTGAAATAGTTTGTTCTATGTATGTTTTATAAAGTGATTCATTTTTTTTTGTTTCAAAACACGGTCAAGATATTATGTCCATGTTCAAAGTTAATATTATTAAGTGTTGGTTTGCTTATTTTTATAAGTAAGACTTCCATTATTTTTAGCCTTTTTTGCAAGTGGATGATGCTATTATATTAGTGTTGTCGACAAGTATATTCCGAATAGTGTCCGGTAGGTCTCCATGAATATTTAAATGAGATCTAATTGAGCTATTGTCAGAAAGGTGTAGAGTTAACCTGCGTGTTAAACCATTTGTAACGTGGCCTATATAATTATTTACGAAAGTTGATTCTTGAGGAATACAATTCCTTAATGGGCATTTGAATTCGTAAATAATATTTGTTCTATTTAATTTTGTTCTAGGAGGTGAATTATTATTTTTAACTATAAGGTTAGAAGTTTTAAATTTTTTATAATAAATAAATAATCTAATTTTTTTGCTATTATCAACTGGTGCTATGCATTTTTTTATAATGTTATTAATTCTGCATTCATCCTGTTTATAATTTTCGTTCATCTGATTTTTATAAAAAATATTAATATTATTGTTTATGTTTCTATTCTCGCCGTTGCTATTCGGAATATACTTGTCGACAACACTAATATAATAGCATCATCCACTTGCAAAAAAGGTTAAAAATAATGGAAGTCTTACTAATAAAAACAAACAAACCAACATTTAATAATATTAACTTTGAACATGGACATAATATCTTGACCGTGTTTTGAAACAAAAAAAAAATGAATCACTTTATAAAACATACATAGAACAAACTATTTCAATTTCTAATTCTAACAGTTGAAATATAATCCTTGAAAATGGCTAAATGTATAGCCGAAAGCGCTCGGATAAGAAGAACATTCGGACAGTTTTTATATAATTTATCCTCTGAAAAGAAAAACTTTAGATCGCACGAGAAATTATATAAAAAACTAAATAAAAGCACCTTGTCAGTCGTTTTTAATGTATATATATATATATATATATATATATATATATATATATATATATATATATATATATATATATATATAAAGAAAGAAGAGTAAGATATGTAATCCGGTGTTCTTATTGATATATTTTTTTTTTTACAAAATATTGCTCAATGTAAATTTGCAGAGCATTAATATTATAAATTAACTCATTTAAAATATGTTTTTTTTCGCTACACAGTAATAACCATGTTTCAAAAATGGAAGCTAAAAATTTCAATTTTAATTTTGTAATTAATTTAAAAGCATTAGTTCCATTTCATCCTCAAGCGAATTTTGGAGTAACTTATTTTTTTAAATTTACTGAGTTTTAACTGTAAGGGAAATTCATAATTCAGTGTTTCCAGTGATACAGAGAAATCCAGTCATTCAGACAAGGGGTGATTGTATTTGTTTGTAGACGCAATCGTCAGGCCACGAATTCATACATGCAACAAACTATTTCTTATTTAGGAGTTAAAATATTTTTAATTATTTCAGTGGCCTGACAACTGCGTCTAGCATGAAACAGACTGTCGCTTCTAAGTATTGACTTCAATGTTCACTTTTATATATATATATATATATATATATATATATATATATATATATATATAGATATATATGGCCACTGAAAAACTGAAGGGTTGGAAAAAGTCATGATCCCCAGCAACAAGTAAAACCCATTGAGATTTTCTATTCCCGTGAAAGATAAATTTGTAATGGCAACATTTTAATGTCGGAGTATCTACTAGCGATAATATGATTCGGAACCTAACCATACGCTTTGAAAGAACTGGATCAGTCGGCTATCTTCCGGGAAAAGGTCGCACTGACGCAGAGGTGGAAGCTGTACGGCAGAGTGTCCTTGAGGATCCATCAGCTTCTATACGTCGTCATTCTGCTCAACTAGACATCGACAGAACATCGCTTCAAAAGAAACCCAGGATCCCAAACTCACATCAATCCAACCAAATATATATATATATATATATATATATATATATAAAAGTGGACATGGAAGTCAGCACTTAGAGGCGACAGTCTGTTTCATGCTAGTGCAATCGTTGCCTGACGATTGCACTAGCATGAAACAGACTGTCGCCTCTAAGTGCTGACTTCCATGTCCACTTTTATATTTACACACGCTCTATCTCTGATATTGAGCACTTTATCCCATAAATATAGCACAGTTTAAGACTATATTTCTTCATATATATATATATATATATATATATATATATATATATATATATATATATATATTATAAATTAACTGATTTAAAATATGGTTAACTTATTTTTTAAATTTACTGAGTTTTAACCACACAAAAAATAAGTTACTCCAAAATTCGCTTGAGGATGAAATGGAACTAATGATTTTAATTTAATTACAAAATTAAATTTGAAATTTTTAGCTTCCATTTTTGAAACATAGTCATTACTGTGTAGCGAAAAGAAACATATTTTAAATCAGTTAATTTTCACAAAAATGCCCAGTAGAAAATGTCATGATGCCATTTTTGACTTCGTTTTGGACCCGTTATGAAATGAGTATACGCTTGAAATCCAAAGAAATAATAATAATAATAATAATAATAATAATAATAATAATAATAATAATGATAATAATAATAATGATAATAATAATAATAATAATAATAATAATAATAATAATGATAATAATAATAATGATAATAATAATAATAATAATAGTAATAATAATAAACTGAAAGAAATTCGTATGAACACCATACAGACCGATTTAGAGAGTAGGACCTGTAACAATTTTATGGAACTTCGCAATACACAGAAATAAAACAATCAAAGCTAGCCGCCATGACATCGTGATTAGAGACCGCAAAGACAAAATGGGCCTCGTTATTGATATGGCAGTCCCTGCAGACTGCAATGTATCTTTGAAGATCTTCAAAAAACTATCAAAATACAAGGACTTTGAAATCTAAATCTAAAAAATGTGGCACATAAGAACATCAACAATACGAGTTGTATTTGGAGCCTTAGGATTGATTGGAAAAGATTCCAATAGACTCGTTGAAAGTTTGTTGCATGTATGAATTCGTGGCCTGACGATTGCGTCTACAGACAAATACAATCACTCCTTGTCTGAATGATTGGATTTCTCTGTATCACTGGAAACACTGAATTGTGAATATTTCTGTGCCGTTAAAACTCAGTAAATTTTTAAAAAAATAAGTTACTCCAAAATTCGCTTGAGGATGAAATGGAACTAATGCTTTTAAATTAATTACATCATTAAATTAGAAGTCTTTAGCTTCCATTTTTGAAACATGGTTATTAGTGTGTAGCGAAAAAAAACAATATATATATATATATATATATATATATATATATATATATATACACTTATATGTGTGTGTGCGCACGTGTATGTGTGAATAAACATTTCTTTCTTAGCCGATTTGTTTCGTCCTTAGGTGGATTTTATCAAGGCAAGCGTCAGAAAGTCTACCAGAGGACAAAACACGTTGGTATAGAAAAGATTTCCTTCTGTCTTTGTTCACATTGTCCTTTACTGATGTATTTATTAATTATATCTCAATTTTTGCATCCAACCACACACACACACACACAGACACGCCATAAACCGTACAGCACATAACCTTAGAGTTTTTCACTTTACAGTTAAAACAATTTAGCTTTCAGATGAACATAACAGTTTTTTCTTAGAAAAAAACAACAATCTAATGATGACATTGTGCTAATGTTGAAAGTACTAGGAATAAATGAATATGTATCAACACGGTAATTTTTTCCCTTCATTTAATAAGGATACTAAGAATATGAGAGGATACTATTGAAAATTAGTAGACAAATCTCGTCTAAATTATTCAATAGGACATATATATATATAAATATATTTTCTGGGGGAAATAATTTATAGTCATGGAAACTAAAATTGTCTATTTTTTATTTTTTTATTATTTAATAAATTAATATATATATATATATATATATATATATATATATATATATATATATATATATATATATATAAAAGTGAACATTGAGATCAACACCCAGCAGCGACAGACTGTTACATACTTGAACATATATGAGATTGGATATATATATATATATATAGATATATATATATATATATAAAAGTGGACATGCGATCAACACCCAACAGCGACAGACTGTTACATACTTAAACGCAATCTTCAGGCTATATATATATATATATATATATATATATATATATATATATATATGTAAGTGAACATCTTCAGGCCTGACGATTGCGTCTAGCATGAAACAGCCTGTCGCCTGTAAGTGTTGACTTCAATGTTCACTTTTATATTTACACACGCTCTGTCTCTGATATTAAGCACTTTATCCCATAAATATAGCACACATTAAGAATATATTTCTTTATATATATATATATATATATATATATATATATATATATATATATATATATATATATATATATATATATATATATTCACGTTTGGTTATCAATATGACAGATCTTATCTCTGTTTAATTTTTTTTCTTTCTATGATTTGGACTATTTTTCTGCTCTCTCCGGGTAGAATTTGAACACGTTCAGGTTTGCAAAAGGTATTATCAAATAATTTTCATTTGCATGATATGCATGTGCCTATAGCCATTCGAATATCCCGTCTTGATGCATCGGTGGATGTTTTTTTTTTTGTTTTTTTTTTTAAATGTCGCATCTTCAAGCATCGCGGTGCGTGTCGTGTAATTTCCTCTTTTTTTAAGTGTCGCGTCTTCACGCGTCCATCTCAATTTGTTGGGTTGTCTTTTTTTTTTTAATTGTGAAACATGCTTTGATAATGGCGCAAGAAAACCGAGAGGAATCAGAAGACCTTGGAAACCAGAAATATTGTTCGAACCGAATAAAAAATAAATAAAAAAATAAATATAATCTTCAATAAGTTTAAGATTGTTGTAGTGTTCTCCCTCTAAAGAGTCTATATTAGACTCTTCCGCCTACTATAAGTTTAATAGGAGAGAAGGCTTCAGGGAACAGTTGCACAGACTGTTCGTAACTGTCGAACTTTCGGCCGAGAGGAACTCGGACGATGCTTTGCCGAAGGGCAAAGTTTTGTCCGGGGTGGTAGACAGTCCCTGAACCCGTTTAGGCGGGTTCAAAGGGAATATTTTTGGCCGAGCCTACGGGCTCGGAGTACCCACAATAAACCGGCCTTGTGCCACATACACCCTCGTGGGGGGGGGCTGTTAAATATTAACAGTCGACCAGACTGTTCGTAACTGTCAAACTCACTGCCTCGGCGGAGAGAAACCCAGACAATACTTTGCCGAAGGGCAAAGTTACGTCCGGGGAAGTCGACAGGCACTGAACCCGTTAATACGTGTTCAAAGGGAATATTTTTGGCCGAGCCTATAGGCTCAGAGAACCCACGCTAAATCGGCCTTGTGCAACATACTACCCACGTGGGGGGGGGGGCGTTAAATATAACAGTCGACCAGACTGTTCGTAACTGTCGAACACTCTGCCTCGAGCAGAGAGGAACCCGAACGAGGCTTTGCCGAAGGGCAAAGTTACGTCCGGGGAGGTAGACAGACCCTGAACCCGTTTATGCGAGATCAAAGGGAATATTTTTGGTCGAACCTATAGACTCGGAGTACCCACAATAAACCGGCCATGTACCACATAGACCCTCGTGGCGGGGGGGGGGGCTGTTAAATATAACAGTTGAATAGATTGTTCAACTGTCGAACTCTCTGGCTCGAGCAGAGAGGAACCCAAACGAGGCTTTGCCGAAGGTCAAAGTTTCGTCCGGAGTGGTAGACAGGCCCTGAACCCGTTTAATATAACAGTAAATAGATTGAGTGCTTGTTCATTCGATACACTCTTACCAGTCGTATAATACTTGGTCACAACATCTTGGATTCCCAGAAGCCTTCTCTCCTATTAAACTTATAGTAGGCGGAAGAGTCTAACATAGACTCTTTAGAGGGAGGACACCACAACAAAAATAGACCTTGTCAACTGACAAAGTCTCTTTGTCTCCTTTTTTTATTGCAGTTTTCTAATTTCCGAATAATATGTTGTAGATCGTGTTCAAAATTGGAAATAAATTTTCTAAGGTTCATAATTTCTGTCAAGTACTTTCGACCGACTCAGTAATTAGATTTTGTGAGCGTGGTGGTAGACAAGATTCTGTTGGCTATATCCTGGCATTTTTAAAGCACTGGAATTGGAATCCCTTTGAAGTGATGTTCAACATCTTATTAGATAATTAGAAAAATCTAAAACTGAAATTAAACAGTTTTCACCATCAGCTAGTTAAAGGTTAAAAACTTATATTTATATAAGCTATAAAAATGTGTGACACTGGTTGGGACACTCATATGGAAGAGGAAAGTGTGTTTTTATCTTGATCTCAAGTGTTTGTTTTATAGCGAGTGAAATAGTTCTCGGGAATTTTCTTAGCAACATCCACTTTAGCTGAAGGGGAACGGAAGTATAAATAAGTGGATGGGGACTTTTGAGACCAAGTGACAACAAACTCGAAAAAAATGAAGCATATCCAGTTGCTGGTCTTATATGAACAGTCTATGTTATGGTGTTGGGAAGGTGACTGAAGACAAGATGACAGGTAAGGACCAATAATATTGCAGATTCTTCATTGGATTTTATCAAATGAGCCAGTTTTGATCTGCACTTGGAGGGAGACTGACTGTCCTTTGTGCAGTTTTGAAGTTTGTATTGACAGCAACACATCGGAATGTGTAGACAGTCAGAAAGTTGTTAGGAGGTAGAGATGAACTATTAGACTCATATGACCAAAGTTGTCCTGAGATGTCACCTACGGTGGCAAAGGGAGAGAATTCTCTGTCAACAATTTTCAACATCAGCTAGTTAAAGGTTAAAAACTTATATTTATATAAGCTATAAAAAAATGTGTTACACTGTTGTTGGGACACCCATGTGGAAGAGGAAAGTGTGTTTTTATCTTGATCTCAAGTGTTTGTTTTATAGCGAGTGGAATGGTTCTTGGGAATTTTCTAAGCAACATCAACTTTAAATGAAGGGGAACGGAATCTCTATCTATAAAAGGCAGTATTTGTGTGTGCGTGTGTGTGTGTGTGTGTGTAACGAATGCACGGCCACAATTTTCGACGGATTTGCACCAAAATTTACATGCACATGCTCCAAGTTAGCAGATAGTCCAAGACCGATTTTGCATTTACCAACTCCCATCAATAGTATAAAAAATTGATCGATTTTTTCATGCTTCTACGGTAGTTTTCATGTAGTTTGCTGCCATTTTCTACTGGCCAGAGTGAGAGCCTATAGCTGGCTGCCACGAATAGGCAGGAAGATTCTATTGGCCAGCGTGAGAGCCAACAGCTGACTGACACGAATGTTAACTAGCATGCTAGCATGCAAAAAACAATCGATTGCTGCATTCGTCACAAGTGGGAAAATTTAAATCTGCATGGCACTTTACTCCAGTTGGCTCATTCGCTTGCTTAAACTCAACATTGATTCTGATTCCTCAGAACTGGGTTGAGTGTGAAAAAGTATTTGTTGTTAACATTCTTTTTTCATTCGGTTTTTCCAGTTACGAGTCCTTTTTTTAAAGCTGATCGTTTTGTGTTCATTTTGTTTAGTTCTTTTTTCGTAACAGATTTAATGTTTAGTATAGAGCTTAAAAAATTCGCAGTGAGAGATAGGCAAGAAGTAAGGCATGTAGCAACATCAGCACGGCAAAGGGCACTTCTTTAAAGGCAAGGAAGGGCAAAAATATTTTAAGTCAAGTGATAGCGATTGCTGTATGAGTCGTACGATTTTTGAATCAAGCACGGGAAACGCCGGGCCATGCTGCTAGTTGTAAATAATTGGATGAGTTTTTTGGAACCAAGTGACAAAAGAAACGAAGTATATCCAGTTGCTGATCTTATATTAACAGCATATGCTATGGTGGTGGGAAAGTGACTGAAGACAAGATAACAGGTCAGGACCAATAACATTACAGATTCTTCTTTGGATTTTATCAAGGGAGCCAGTTCTCGCCTGATCTTGGAGGGAGACTGACTGTTCTTTATGTAGTTTTGAAGTTTGTATTGCCAGCAACACATCGGCTCCATGTAATAATTTATTTCACCATAGACCTTTTAAAGGACGCTGGATGATCCAGACTACACTTTGGAAGTGTAGTCTGATGATCATCAGACTACACTTCCTTTTGTAAGTGTAGTCTGATGATCCAGCGTCCTTTAAAAGGTCTATGGTGAAATAAATTATTACATGGATCCTTAAAGTGGTCTGTTTTTCTTTAAATTATTAGCTCTGAATTTACATTGAGCTCTCAGGATTTCATCTTCCTTGGGACTACCTATACGGATTACCAAATCTTTCGTAACTTATATATATATATATATATATATATATATATATATATATATATATATATAATACAGGTAATCGATCTGTGTGGATCCTAGTAATATTAATTATTAAAACTGATCCACAGAGAGCTTGATGTTTTTATTTTAATAGAGCATATTTAATATTTTTTACAGCAAAAAAAAAATTACCACAGCATGTCTATTTGTGAACTAATCACGAAATGTATACATAGGAACAAATTCAAAATTACATCAGAATACATGTCTATATATGTGGGGGTGCATGTGTACGTATAGTCGCATATATTTACATATATGTAAATGTACATATATGTATGTATGAAGATATATACGCATATAAGTGTGTTGTACAACATGATTTATTCCATTGTGGGCTCGGGTATTACCCACAATCTATAAATCTATCACTTAACTAATTTACATTAATCTTAACGGGTTTATGTTTAAATCACCCATCGCTTATTAATAATATTGGACACCTGTAGTACAAAAACTATTTACTGTGCATCCCAGAAAAACCACACTTGAAATGCCACAAAGTAGGAACTGATATTAAACTACAAACAACGAAAGGTCCTGGCCATAAATAAACTCCAACCCCAGCCCGCTTACCCCAGGATAAGATACCTTACACCCCCACCAATCGCTAACACAAATTGATTCTCATTAACAAGTCGTTTATCAGAGGAGGACTGACATTGAAAATAAATTTAAAACAATGCTCTGATTCACACACTTAGGGGCTGATAACAGCCGTGTACAGAACGGCTTGAAATAGACTATACTCTATGTTGAGGTAATTTTTTGTTTTGGTTTTTGCTGTAAAAATATATATAAATAAATAAAATACACACACACACACGTGTGTTGTATAACATGATTTATTCCATTGGGTGGGGGGCTCGGGTATTACCCACAATCTATAAATCTATAATTCAACTAATTTACATTAATCTTAACGGGTTTAAGTTTAAATCCCCCATCGCTTATTAATAATACTGGACCCTTGTAGTATAAAAAATATTTACTGTGAATCACGGGAAAACACACTTGGGGCTCGTAGAAGAAACACCACATAGTAGGAACCGATATTGAGCTACAAACAAGGAAAGCCTCGAGCCGTAAATAAACTCCAATCCCAGACTGCTTCCTAGGAATAAGATACCTTACGCCATCCACCACTCGCTAACACAAACCCCTTCTCATTAATAAGGCGTCTACCAAAAGAGGACTGATACTGAAAATAAATTTAAAACAATGCCCCGAGACAGACACTTAGGGGCTGATGATAGCTGCGTACAGAGCAGCTTGAAATAGACTATCCCCATGTTGATGTAAGTTTTGTTTTTTTGCTATATATATATATATATATATATATATATATATATATATATATATATATATATATACCTAAAGGAAATTATAGGTAGTAACCACATTTCAGGGGATAAGGTAATCCGTAATAAAACAAAAACAACAGCATTTTCCCAACCATATAACAACAAAAGGAGCATATGCTGTAACCACATTAGACACACCAATTCGTTCATTAGCTCAGTCACTAGATCTACTTTCAAAATCTACCACGACTCTAATTGAAGAAGTCATAACATAATTTACCTCCTAGAATCCACACTATTCCAAAAACGATAAGCAGGAAAATCTGAATTGCCCTTTCACTACAGAATTAATAAATATCGCAATCGAATTAAGTCGGCTCCCCATGATAGATTATTACCTGTAGAACAACATTTCCGCCTACAAAAACACGAATTTAAAACCCGTGCCAAATTCACGATAATTGAGAAAATAGAAAAGTTTAGAAGGCCATGAAGATAAGTGCATTCTGCGCCTAAAAACGATCCATCCAGACGGGCTAAATCACAAATTTAACAACATAGAATTAATATATAACCCCACAAATCAGGCCCTAACCACATTTCTCACCCACACAAGATAGACATGCTTGTGGAGGTGTTGAGGCCTCACACTTATACACACACCCATAGTAATATACACACTTACACGCATAATACTCACTCACTCCCTAAGAACCAAATAACACACACACTTAACAGAGACACATCCGCTTTCCAGGAACCAATAAAACTGTCAAAATGACCAAGGGAATTCAGAGCAGCGTGAATCCATCCAGCTCTTATCTCAAATAACAACTTCAAAGAGACTGTTTGACCAACACAAGGTCTGACCAAAATTCATGGTAAAAAATTTAAAAAATAAAAAAACAAATGAAAACTACAGACAAAAGTTCATTTTTTCTATCAAGACATTCATTCCTGTAGTTCACTGCTACTAACAAGCAGAATTTTTTTCTCCTGATGATGGCCATGCTGGCCGAAACTAGTCGAGGAATCTAATTGAAATAATAAAAACGAAAGAATATTAATATACAACCCAGTGCGTCTGAAGATTTTAACTTTTTAATATTTTTTATTGTTTAAACATATATATGAATGTACGTGAGAGATTCATGGAAGATTGAAGTTTAAAAGCAGTAAAATTGGCATTGCTAATCGAACGTTTCTCCGTGGCTCGATCGGTTAAGGCACGTCAGGCTAAATGACGGTTCCGTATAGGATACAGGTTCAAATCCTGTCGGAGAACGATTATTTTCTATGAAAATTTCTCGGACATTCAGGCCGGTAAATGTTGTTTAATACTGTTTATTATAAAACAGAGCATTTACTTAAATAGTTGTATCTATAAAAAGAATGTATAATACACACACATGTATATATATTACACAACACAATCCAAAATTACCTTATATGGGGGAGGAGGAAAGATCTCTTTCAACCGACAAAACTCAGTTTTATTCAACCTCGGCGTATAAACAAGATTGTATATACAAGAGTTTATACACTGGGGTTAAATCAACTACAATGATGTGTTCCGTATGGTAGCAAAAAATGAATTTTGTCGGGGATTTACAGTAAATTGTATTTAAACTATAAGGGTTTAACGTTATTAAAAGGTTACGGAGGATTTAACCTTATGACCAATTAAATTTAGGTAAATTATTTGACAGATGGATTCAGAAATTGTGGGTAATACCGGGACATTTAATGGAATAGATCATGCTATGTATCCACATACACATGTGTGTGCGTTTACACATACACACACTTATGTGTACCACAGGTCAGTATAAGTAGTACTTATACTGACCAATTCCTTATCTAACGTCTCTGGGTCACCACTTATGACTTTTGCTCGGTGTTGTAAGCAACGGACGATCCCTTTCTTTACGCTGTATGGATGGTGGGAGTTGAAATTGAGGTACTGTCCGGTGAATGTTGGTTTACGGTATACGGATGTCTTGAACCCATGCTCTGTTCGAGATATTAGTACATCCAGGAATGGGAGTGTGTTGTTACTCTCTTTCTCCATTGTCAGTATAAGTAGTACCCTACAACGTAACAACTACCCTGGGTACATAGCAGCAGCCCTCCAAAACTGGGATAGGCGGGTACAAGTGGAGGAGGAGGAGGACAACAACACTCAGAAAACAGTCTGCCTACCTTATGTGAAGGGGTTATCAGAGAAAATACAAAGGATCTGCGGTCCATATAACATCAGGACAACCTTCAAAAGCATGACAACACTTCGCAGATATCTCTCTCGAGTGAGACCCCCCATAGAGGAGAACAGGACTAAAGACAGTGTGTACGCTATCCCGTGCAGCTGCGGAAAGGAATATAAAGGAGAGACAGGCCGCCCCCTCAAGGTAAGGCTTCAAGAACACCAGAAAGCTGTAACGCGAGGGGAAGTAGAAAAATCAGGCGTGGCTGACCACATACGGAGAGAGAAGGGAGATCACCGTCCCCTGTGGGATCAGGTTGAGATCATAGGGAACACCATTGGAAAATTCGTAAACTTAAGCAATCAGCACATATGCTAGGCCACAAAAATCTCCTGAGTCTGCCAAGCATAGAAATAAATACAATATGGGAACCAGTAATAAGGAGTGCCAGAGAAAAGCAATGATAACAAAAAAGTTGCAATATGAGATCTGGTAAAAACATTTAATGATAACAGCAAAATTGCAATATGAGTACTGGTAAAAAATGGTTGCTGAAAAATTAGGTTTATAATACTCAGAAATTCAAACCCAGATGAAAACACATGGCACAGTGGATAAAGGCGTTGGTTAGATCCAGTGACAGACCCAAAGAGTTCAATACCCGGTTCAGGCAGTGGAGAACTTTCAGGGGGAAAATTAGCAGGAGATAACTGATAACTGACATCCATCAAACATGGCTCGTGGAACTAGAACAGTCTACCCTAGTGATCGAAATAAAGGGTTTGGTTCGAAATTCCTTGAAGAAGGCCGAAACGTTGTGACAAATATGGCGACAAAGATGAGGACAATAGTCCGACTAATGTAAGTACTGTACATAATACCTCATCTCAGAAATATAGACATATATATATATATATATATATATATATATATATATATATATATATATATATAAGAGGTTATAGTAGTTCCAACGAGAGAAAAGTGTGTATATTTAAAAGAAGAGGGAAACCGCAAACGTTTTTGGTTGTAAAGCGGTTTTTTTTTAAATATTATGCTTTATTTTCCATAATTTTGCTACACGTGTTTCCGGTCTTGCGACCTTCATTAGGCAAAGCGTGGAGAGTTCCACATATTATTAAAAATAATTAAATTTTTTCTTATGTTTTTCGATGTTAAATATTCTCAATATGAGACATACTCTTTTTTTGTGCGTTAGTGACCCAAATATATATATATATAAAGTTCAGTATATTATGTCCAGTATATATAATAAAGTAATTCATCGAGTCCGAAACCTCAACAGAATGCAGAAAGCACTGGACGGCCGTTTCGTCTTATATTTGGGACTCATCAGCAGTGCGCATCCTCTACCGAGAATTGAAACCCAGATAGTTAGGTTATCAAGCAAACGTCATACCAACTGTTCAACGGGCCTCGGTTGTGAAGAAGTAGCAAATCAGACTCAATATAGCGCCGCTCGCTCACAAATTCCGTGGTGGAACTCAACTGAGATTCTCTCTAACCATAGGACGGTGCCCCCGGAGCCACGACTGCTATCACCAAGCCACTCAAACTTAAGCATTAGAAGCCGGTTCAAGCAATGATATACAAATGATAGAAATTATTAGGAGAATTTGATAATTATAATTAAGTAATTCATCGAGTCTGAAACGTCAACAGAATGCAGAAAGCACTGGATGGCCGTTTTGTCCTATATTTGGGACTCATCATTTCGAAAAAAAAAAAGGGTGGGGGGTATTTTGCTTTTGAAATTGAAAATAATCGTTTGCTCACCAGTTATTTACCACCGCCTGAAGAGGCACAACTTAATGCCGAAACACGAAAATTACTGTGTCACGATTTTTAACGTGATTTTGTTTTAATCTCCTATAATAAATTATATATATATATATATATATATATATATATATATATATATATATATATATATATATATACCGGGTGTAACAGCAAAATTGTACAAACGGTGTAACAGCATGGGATAATTGTCCATCTCACAAAATGTTTAATATCTTAAAAAAAAAAAAAACACTAAACTAATTGAGTTACTTTTTACCAGGTTTTCAGATAAAACGTTTAGCCATGTTCACTCTATTTGTCGTAAGAATCTCTGAAGAAACCTTATTCAGCTAAAAAGAGAACAAGTTAAAATTGTTTTGTCTCAGCTCTACTATGTCTTCCTAAGTGATCATTCAGACATTTAGTAATGGTACCAACATCCCTGCTTTGAATTCCATCTTCAAAGTTCATTCAAGTATCATCAAGGTTACTGTGAATAAGTTTAAAAAAGAGGGAACAGTAGAGAGGAAAAACTGGATCAGGAGGTCACAACAGCAAGAGGTATCATCAGTTCAACTTAGAGCTAAAGAGATTAATTAGAAAAGATCCAACTCAATACATAAGACGTTTGGCACGTGAGAGAGGGCTTTCAACTATGATAGTCCAAAGAACAGTAAAAACAAAGACATGAAGATGAAACCGTACATGAAAACTGTGAAGCATCTTGTTACTCAAGAACAGAAAGTTAAAAGGTTAGAGAGGGCGAAGATAATCTTGAATAAGTTGGAAAATGATCCTGGAATATATATATATATATATATATATATATATATATATATATATATATATATATATATATAAAGACATTTTATGTTTATACATTCTTTTTATAGATACAAATATTTAAGTAAATGCTCTGTTTTATAATAAACAGTATTAAACAGCATTTACTGGCCTGAATGTCCGAGAAATTTTCATAGAAAATTTTCGTCCTCCGACGGGAATCGAACCTCTATCCTATATGGAACCATCAGGCCGGTAAATGTTATTTAATACTGTTTATTATAAACAGAGTATTTACTTAAATATCTGTATCTATAAAAAGAATGTATAAACATAAAAATGTCTAAAAAATAATTGTCGGACTTTGTCCATTTCATATATATATATATAATATATATATATATATATATATATATATATATATATATATATATATATATATATATATATATATAAACTTTATATCAATCCTTCATGAGCTTACGATCTTTAGCTCTGATTAAATAATGATGAACATCGAATTATCGTTTCTGATCCATTTCATCATCATTCTTCTGTTAAGCTTGGAGAGTAATTATCCATTCTTATTTCTCAAAGTAGAGTCCAATAGTGTTATAAATATAAGAAATTCCAGTAAGATATACTTATTTCTAAGATACAACGGTTCAAAGCTTAATCTAACAAATGGACAATCTTACTGTTGCACCCGGTATAGATATATATATATATATATATGTGTGTGTGTGTGTGTGTGTGTGTGTGTGTGTATTTACTAGCAGTATAACGCCTCATGATATATATATATATATATATATATATATATATATATATATATATATATATGTATGTATGTATGTATGTATATATTCACTAGCAGTATAACGCGTCTTCGATCGGGTGTTTCATTACTGGGAATTTTTTACCGTTCAATTGAAGCAGTTTAAGTTTAAAGTCAGCCCACCTGAAAATCAATATTAGTAACAACATTTGGGTGCAACTGAGGCACATCCCAAATGGGGTGGGGGTTAACAATTTGAATGGAGGGTGTGGCCTTGAAAAGAGCCGTTTTTGCGTTCTCAATCTTGCAAGGAAGAAACCTCTTCCATGGACCGTCATAATAATAATATGCGATAATTTTAATTTGTAATATGTTTTTTTAGAATTCTAATAATATTTTGCGTTAGATTTCAACTCTCGAAATTGATTGTACGCAGTTTTTTTTTTTTTTACAGACATTAAATTTTGCCTTTGATTTTTGCGTAAAGTGTAAAAAAAATCAGTTTTTTTCGATTTTTCACCTTCAAGGTTGGAATTTTTTCCAGTCAATTTGGACTCAAAACCGGCACTGAAGAATTATGTAACAAGCCCGATAAATGTCATCGAAATCAAGTGAAAACTGTAGAAACGCATAAACAACTATCGATCACTCACACGCACACAGACACACACACACACACACACACGCACATTTTGATAATTACGTATATATATATATATATATATATATATATATATATATATATATATATATATATATATATATATATATAAAAGTGAACATAGAAGTCCACACTGTTATTTTTCTCGGCTATTTATATATACGGTTATAGCCGTATATATAAATAGCCAAGAAAAATAACAGCACTCGTGGCCTGACGATTGCATCTAGCATGAAACAGACTGTCGCCTCTAAGTGTGGACTTCTATGTTCACTTTTATATTTACACACGCTCTATCTCTGATATTGAGCACTTTATCCCATAAATATAGCACACTTTAAGACTATATTTCTTCATATATATATATATATATATATATATATATATATATATAATTTATTTTAAAATTATAACATAAATATGTTATAAAATCACTACAAAAATAGCCATCTTGTTTCAACACTTCTGGTGTCTTATCAAGTGATAGTGTTGAATGTAGAATAAAGGGTTTTAAAAGGCTCAAATCAACCAAACACCCCTCGCTAGGGGAAACGCTGTTACATAAGCTGCAATGACCATCAAAATACAAGTATATGAAAATTCAAAAACCTTGGCGCGAAGTTTGATTACAATAATTAATGCCTTAATGTTATTTAACATTCAACAGCATCACTTCATAAGACACCAGAAATGTTGAAACAAAATGGCTATTTTTGTAGTGATTTTATAATATATATATATATATATATATATATATATATATATATATATATATATATATATATATATATATATAGTTGGATTGGTGTGAGTTTGGGACTCTGGTTTTCACGCTACTTCGGGTGGTCAGAAAATTGATACATTTATAAATTTTGGATGTATATATGGTTGCGTATATCGGTGTTTGATGGTAGTGAGAGGAAAAATTGTCGTCGGAAAGCCACTCATACGTACGCAAACATACATACACGTACGTTCACTCATTGACGTACGTAGACACACATACACGTACGCTCGCTCACTGGAGCTAACACAAACATAAACATATATGAACAGTGTGGGACTGGGCATATATGCGCATCCATGTGTCGTTGCGTACATACGTATGCAATTAGTCGCTGTATTCAATGTTGGATTGTGTATCGAACAGCTTTCGTCTGTTGCGTTGTCATCGTACAAACCGTTCACCCACATTCTGCCTAATCAACCCTGCGAAAAGAGAAATAGGAAAAATCAGCAAAACGATATTAGAAGCTATCAGCACCAAGTTAAGAAAAAAATTAGGACTTAACCAATGGAAAGATACCAATAAAAAACAAAAACAAAGCTACTTTTATCTAATTTGACATAGTGAATTTTACCCATCCATCACAGAAAACATATTGAATGGCGCTATACAATCAGCACACCAACGTGTAAAAATTACAGACGGAGATATTAAAATAATCAAGCACTGCCGTAAATCTCTGTTGTTCCGCAATAATGAACCATGGGAAAAAAAACAAAATCACAACCTATTTGATGTAACAATGAGTAGCTACGATGGATCTTCCAAATTGTGAATTAATAGGCATAATTAGCCTCTCATATCTAGCCAGGATCCTAGAGAAAAAAGACACAGGACTATATAGAGATGACGGACTTATCCTGATAAGAGACACAATGTCCCCAAATTAGACAAATTTAGGAAAAAAATACTAAACGCCCTAAAAACAATTGGATTTAAAATAGAAATAAATGCAGGTAGAAGAACCGTAAATTTCTTAGACGTCACTCTCAACCTGAACAACAAAAACAAATACGAACCGTACAAAAAAGATAATGACACCCCCAACTTACGTACACACATCCTCCAACCATCCACCTTCAATCATCAAACAAATACCCATATCAATCAGCCACAGGCTATCTGAAAACTCATCAAACATAAACATTTTCAATAACAAGAAAACGCCAGCTGACGAAGCACTGAAAAAGAGTGGATGCACATAATTACTAAAATACACACCTCCACAACCGAAACACAAAAACAAAAGAAGAAACATTATCTGGCTTAACCCACCATACAACAAAACCATCAAAACAAACATAGGAAGGATATTCCTAAACTTAATAGAAAACACTTCCCTAAAACAAACAGATTAGCAAAAATATTCAACAAAAATAACGTTAAAATCAGTTACAGCTGTACAAAAAATATAACACAATAAAAAGCCACAACAAAAAAGTTACAACCTCCAATAATGCAACCAAGGAACTGCAGAAATAAAACAACATGTCCACTCCAACTTGCCAACAAACGAATATAATATATAGAGCCAAGGTAAGTGCAAACAACAGCACAATGTATTACATCGGGGCCACTGAGGGACCATTCAAAAAATAAAAAACAACCACAACCTTTCATTCTCTAACAGAAAATACTCAAACAGCACTAAAATATCCACATAAATATGGCATCTAAAAGACAGAAATAATAAACCAAGAATAAGCTGGAAAATATTGAAAAATGCACCTGCCTACAACATTACAAAGAAATGCTTACTTTGCCTACACGAAAAGGTAGTAATAATTTCTCATACCCAACAAAAGAAATTACTAAACATAAGATCAGAAATAATTTCAAAATGCAGGTATGAAGACAAATACCTATTATCACAATTTATGCCAAATTGATAAAAAAAATACCAACCATTACTACGACATCACAATTACCATTGCCGTATTAGTCCACAATTATACTTACTCCCCACAGAAAAATTAATACCACCACATAAATACTAATAAGCATTAAAAAATTTAGTTTCTGCCATTTACATATGCGCAATCGCCAAAAACAAGCAAGTAACCGGCTTTAAAATAATAAAACAGCATTAAAAAAAATAATAGCAATTTTACCTACCATAGTCTTACACAGACCCCATCATATAAAAAAAGAAAACAGACGAATATAAGATGTGTGAACGCGTGTGTATACGTACATACGTGTGTGCAAAAAAACATTATTCGGCGAATTCTGTTCATATATGTATATGTTTGTGTGAGCCCCAATGAGTGAGTGTGCGTGTATGTGTGTCTGCGTACGTCAATGAGTGAACGTGTGTGTATGTATATTTGCGTACGTATGAGTGGCGTTCCGACGATAATTTTTCCTCCCACTACCATAAAAACACCGATATACGCAACCATATATAAATCCAAAATTTAAAAATTAATCAGTTTCTCTGACGATCGCAAATAGCGTGAAACTCAGGGTCACAAACTCACACCAATCCAACTAAATGTTAGCTCTATCAATGATATTGAGCGCTTTCCAATATGTAATAAATAATATATATAAAAAATGGCATATATATATATTTATATACATACACATTTTACATATATATATATATATATATATATATATGCAAGTTTCATTAAAAACGACAGACAAGGTACTACGGTTAAGTTTTTTATTTAATTTTTCTTGTGTACGAACAAGAGCTTTCTTTGCTGGACAAAGGGTGTGTAAGAATTGTCCAAATGTTTTGGGTTTTTTTGTTAGCCGTATTTGGAAATTAAAACACCTCTACTACACACTAAGATACACATAATGCACACACTCAATTAAGCTGAAAAATCAAATCATCCTTGATAATGGCTAAAGGTATAGCCGAAAGCGCTCGGAAAAATAAAACATCTGGACTCTTCTTACACACCATTTGTCCAGCAAAGAAACCTCTTGTTCGTACACAAGAAAGATTAAATAAAAAACTTGACCGTAGTACCTTGTCTGTCGTTTTTAATGAAACTTGCATAAAAGAAGGATTGCTGCCTAAATATACAACTATTATATATACATATATATATATATATATATATATATATATATATATATATAAGTGAACAATGAAGTCAACACTGAAAGGCGACAGGATGTTTCATGCTTGACGCAATCGTCAGACGGCCTGCCGATTGCGTCCCGCATGAAACAGCCTGTCGCCTCTGAGTGTTGACGTCAATGTTCACGTTTATATTTATATTTACACACGCTCTATCTCTGATATTGAGCATTTTATACCATAAATATAGCCCAGGTTAAAATTATATTTCGTCATATATATATATATATATATATATATATATATATATATATATATATATATTAAATAGAAGCAAGCTTATTTAGGCTTTTTCTTTGTTTCTTTGGTATATTAAAGGAAGTTACAGAAATGTTATTCGAGTTCCGTATACTTTCAACCATATTTGGTCTATATGGCATTTGCATGGCCAATTTAAACTTTGAAACAAAGGTGTGTTTAGAGGTTATAACTGGAACTGAATTTAGCCTCAGGTGATAAATATGGCTTAGCAGTTTAAAGGCAATTTTAGCCCGTTATCCCGAGATGAAAAACAATTTTTATTAATAGTGGGTTGCTTTCTTTTAATGTAAAGGAAGCCCAAGATTTGTAATCGTTTTTTTTTTTGCAGTTACACCGGAGAAGAAATGTTGGATTGTCAATTAAAATCTGATTAGAACGAGGCAGTGTGGATTTAAACTCATCCAAAGGTTCAACAGATATTTTGCTTGTTCTGTTTAGTAGTACATACTGAAAGAACAAAAACTTCTACCTAAATATACTACGTAGACAGCACAAACACAACGTTAGCCGGACGACTAACTTGTTACTTAATATTTTATATACTTGATGCTGAAATGAATATTCAACTTATTTTTCGGCCAAGTCATTTGCCCCAATTGTTCTATTCTAGTTACGTCGGGTCGCGAAACACACACACATGTATATGTATATACGTGTGTGTATGTATGTGTGCGTATGTGTCTCTGTGTGTGTGCATAATATAGATATATATTTGTGTATGTGTGCATCAGTTATATAACTGATTCATACACATACACACTGACAGGGTGCGATGGATGTATTGTCGTCTAAATGAATGAAAAATTGAAATAGCACTGACATCTTGTTTTAACAGATCTATTTACCAAAATTACACAAAAAATATCTTGAAATACTAAAGAGTAAATTTATTCTATAAAATCGCCATTGGCTTCAAGAAAAATGTTTACAGAAACATATAGTGACTATATGTGCATATACATAAACTCATTAATGTGTGTATATATATATATATATATATGTGTGTGTGTGTGTGTGTGTGTGTGTGTGTTTGTGTGTTTGCTTATATTGAGGTATTTTACACACCTACATGTATATAAATAAGTGTCTATATATTCCTGTGTGTACGTGTGCTATAAATGCATATATATGTGTGTGCGTGTGTGTCTGTCTCTGTATATACATAAAGTCATATGTGTATATATATCCGATATGTATATATATTTTTGTGTGTATACATATATATATATATATATATATATATATATATATATATATATTCTTATCTCTATACATATATATGGGTGTATATATGCATCTATATATTTAGTTATATATGTAAATATGTATACATACATATATTTTTGCATGTATCTATATATATATATATATATATAAGCTCATACGTATAAATATATATATATATATATATATATATATATGCTCATACGTATATATATATATATATATAAAGAAATATAGTCTTAAAGTGTGCTATATTTATGGGATAAAGTGCTCAATATCAGAGATAGAGCGTGTGTAAATATAAAAGTGGACATGGAAGTCAGCACTTAGAGGCGACAGTCTGTTTCATGCTAGTGCAATCGCCTGACGATTGCACTAGCATGAGACAGACTGTCGCCTCTAAGTGCTGACTTCCATGTCCACTTTTATATATATATATATATATATATATATATATATATATATATAGGCGTATAAATATATGATTGTAAATAGATATATGTGTGTGCATATATGCATATACTTATGTATTTTTGTAAGTATCTAAGTATATATACTCACATATAAACAAGAAAATGTCTACGAATTCTTCGTTTTTCGTTTTATTCTTGTTTTCCCGCGTTTCTTTTTTCGCTTTTTACGTTCCTGTTTGTTTGTTTTTTTGCGTGTGAAAGGAAATAAAAACACGAGAAATCCGTTGTTTTCGTGAATTCGAGCGGCGGTCATATCCTCCTGTATCATGCTGTGCGGCTTTCTCTATAGTATCCATGTTGGAAATTTGTAATCAGGACTGTTAGTCACTAAAACAATTAACTGTTCTTTTCTTTTCTTTTCTTTTCTCTTCTATATATATTTATTTCCTTTCTTTATCTTCCTTCTCCTTTCTGCTTTTTTTCATCGTCATAATTTCATTTTCAGTTCTGGACCAGGTACAGCGGTTCCCACTAGATCCACCCGATTGCCATTGGGCATAGAAACTTCATTCTCTTTTGTCACAAGTTGTCACTACTTTCTCTTCAATGGCAAGAGAACTGTATTCTTTTCTGAAACAAGACATATTTTCTATGAAATTTCTCGGACATTCAGGTCGGTAAATGTAGTTAATACTGTTTATTATAAACAGAGTATTTGCTTAAAGATTTGTATCTATAAAAATAACGTATAAACAGAAAATATATTAAAATAATTTTCGGACTTTCGTATAATATATATCTATGACAACATTACGATAACCAGATATAATTTTTAAAATTTAAATTACGAAACGGCCATTGTATAAACAGCACCAGAAGATTGCGTTGTGCATTGAACTCCAAGTTGTACTATCGATGAGGAATTCATATTCATATTTATTCATATATACTTAATAGCTCTATAGCACTGTTTTATGAACACCACCACTATATATATATATATATATATATATATATATATATATATATATATATATAGTCGTGAGGTGTGCTATATTTATGGGATAAAGTGATCAATATCACAGATAGAGAGTATGTAAATATAAAATTGTAAATATAAAAGTGAACATAGAAGTTAACACTTAGAGGCGACAGTGTATTTCATGCTAGACGCAATCGTCGGGCCTAACAATTGCATCTAGCCTGAAACAGACTGTCGCCTCTAAGTGTTAACTTCTCTGTTCACTTTTATATAAAAGGATCATTCAGGTCTTCAGTAATGGTACCAACATTCATATTCTAGTGTCCATCTTCAAAGTCCATTCAACAACCATCAAGAGAACGTGAATAAGTTTCAAAAAGAGGGAACAGTAGAGAGGAAAACTGGTTCAGGAGGGCACAGCAGCAAGAGGGATCATCATTTCAAATTAGAGCTAAATACATTCTTACTGTTCAAAGAAGAGTCGAATAGTTTCATAAAAACCTCGGAGAATTCCAGTAAGATATTTTTAATCATTTCTAAGATACAACGGTTCAAAGCTTAATCTTAGAATTGGACAATTTTACTGTTACATCCGGTATATATATATATATATATATATATATATATATATATATATATATATATATATATATATATATTTTAAATAAAAACAGACCACTTTAAGGTTTCATGTAATAAATTATCTCACCACAGCCCTTTAAAAGGACCGCGGATCATCAGACTTTACTTCCAAAGGTTAAACGAAAAATGAAAATAAATTTACACATTTTTGACGGGCAGTATTAAGCATATGTAAATTAACGAAGTGAGGAAGTGAGGGGGTAGACGTGAGTGAGTTAGATGTCATTTAATATTTCTATTCTTTCATACTTAATATTACTTGAGGATGTCCAGACATTGACACATTTAATCGGTTAACTTAACGGAAGTTATATATTGATATAGAAGGGGGAGAGGAGAAAAAACTTAAAAAGAAAAAGAGAGAAGGAAATCATGAGAGAAGGTGTCACTGACTTTCATTATAGTGAACAGGCTCGAAATAGACGCAGTCGCTATGCTTTACTTTGAAAGTGTTATTTTGGGGGTTCATAAATATTATAATGTTTAAACATTCTACAAGGAATTTAATTTTATGTTTGTTAGCGATTTAAGATTTTTTTTTTAAGTTATTACAAAGATTTTGGGGATTTAATATGAAATAGTCGATTAGAAAACATCTTCAGAGAATCTAGATTAAAAGAATAAAATTTTATTTTGAAATATAAGTTTAATTCTAGTTGTAATTGATTATAGTTATTATCTAGTTGACTGGAACGAAAGAAAGAAAGAGAGAAAGAAAGAAAAAAGACAGAAAGAAAGACAGAAAGAAAGAAAAAAAAGAAAGAAAGAAAATAAAGAAAGAAAGAAAGAAAGACAGAAAGAAAGAGAGAAAGAAAGAAAGATAGAAAGAAAGAAAGAAAGAAAATAAAGAAAGAAAGAAAGAATTAATGAAAGAGAGAAAGAAAGAACAAAATTTAATTTTGAAATATAAGTTTATTTCTAGTTGAAATTAATTATAGTTAATATCTAGTAGAATGGAAAGAAAGAAACAAAGAAACAAAGAAAGAAAGAAAGAAAGAAAAGAAAGAAAGAAAGACAGAAAGAAAGAAAAGAAAGAAAGAAAAGAAAAGGAAGAAAGAAAGAACAAAAGAAAGAAAGAAAGAATTAATGAAATAAAGAAAGAAATAATAAAGTTTTATTTTGAAATATAACTTTACTTCTAGTTGTAATTGATTATAGTTATTATCTAGTAGAGTGGAAAGAAAGAAAGAAAGAAAAGCCTTAAAGAAAGAAAGAAAGAAAGACAGAAAGAAAGAAAGAAAGAATGAATGAAAGAAAGAAAGAAAATAAAGAAAGAAAGAAAGAAAAGAAAGAAAGAAAGAATTAATGAAAAAAAGAAAGAAAGAACAAAATTTAATTTTGAAATATAAGTTTACTTCTAGTTGTAATTAATTATAGTTATTATCTAGTAGAGTGGAAAGAAAGAAAGAAAGAAAGACAGAAAGAAAGAAAGAAAAGAAAGATAGAAAGAAAGAAAGAAAGAAAAGAAAGATAGAAAGAAAGAAAGAAAGAAAATGAAGAAAGAAAGAAAGAAAGACAGAAAGAAAGAAAAGAAAGATAGAAAGAAAGAAAGAAAATGAAGAAAGAAAGAAAGTAAGAAAGAAAATGAAGAAAGAAAGAAAGAAAGAAAGAAAGACAGAAAGAAAGAAAGAAAGAAAAGAAAGATAGAAAGAAAGAAAGAAAGAAAATGAAGAAAGAAAGAAAGAAAGAAAGAACGAAAGAAAGAAAGAATTAATGAAAGAAAAAAAGAAAGAATAAAATTTTATTTTGAAATATAAGTTTACTTCTAGTTGTAATTGATTATAGTTATCGCCTAGTAGAGTGGAAAGAAAGAAAGGAAGAAAGATAGAAAGAAAGAAAGAAAGAAAGGAAGAAAGAATTAAAGAAAGAAAGAAAATAAAGAAAGAAAAAAAGAAAAAAGAAAGAATTAATGAAAGAAAGAAAGAAAGAAGGAATAAAAATTTAATTTTGAAATATAAGTTTACTAGTTGTAATTAATTATAGTTATTATCTAGTAGAGTGGAAAGAAAGAAAGAAACAAAGAAAGAAACAAAGAAACAAAGAAAGAAACAAAGACAGAAATAAAAGAAAGAAAAGAAAGAAAGACAGACAGAAAGAAAGAAAGAAAGAAAGAAAATGAAGAAAGAAAGAAAGAAACAACAAAAGAAAGAAAGAAAAAATTAATGAAATAAAGAAAGAAATAATAAAGTTTAATTTTGAAATATAAGTTTACTTCTAGTTGTAATTAATTATAGTTATTGTCTAGTAGAGTGGAAAGAAAGAAAGACAGAAAGAAAGAAAGAAAAAAGAAAGAAAGAAAGAAAGACAGAGAGAAAGAAAGAAAGAAAGAAAGAAAGAAAGAAAAAATAATTAATGAAAGAAAGAAAGAATAATATTTTATTTTGAAATATAAGTTTACTTCTAGTTGTAATTAATTATCGTTATTATCTAGTAGAGTGGAAAGAAAGAAAGAAAGAAAGAAAGAAAGAAAGAAAGAAAGAAAGAAAGAAAGAAAGAAAGACAAAAAGAAAGAAGAAAACAAAGAAAGAAAGAAAGAAAGAAAAGAAAGAAAGACAGAAAGAAAGAAAAGAAAGAAAAGACAGAAAGAAAGAAAATGAAGAAAGAAAGAAAGAACAAAAGAAAGAAAGAAAGAATTAATGAAAGAAAGAAAGAAAGAACAAAATTTAATTTTGAAATATAAGTTTATTTCTAGTTGAAATTAATTATAGTTAATATCTAGTAGAGTGGAAAGAAAGAAAGAAAGAATGAAAGAAAGACAGACAGAAACAAAGACAGAAACAAAGAAAAAAACAAAGAAACAAAGAAAGAAAAGAAATAAAAGAAAGAAAGACAGAAACAAAGAAAGAAAGAAAATGAAGAAAGAAAGAAATAATTAATGAAAGAAAGAAAGAAAGAATAAAATTTTATTTTGAAATATAAGTTTACTTCTAGTTGTAATTGATTATAGTTATTATCTAGTAGAGTGGAAAGAAGAAAGAAAGAACGACAATAAGAAAGAAAGAAAGAAAGAAAGAAAGAAAGAATTTTAAAAGAAAAGAAAGTAAAAATAGTACAATGGAAAGAAAGAAAGAATGAATGAATGAATGAAGAAAACAGAAATAAAATTGAAAATGACTGTAAATATTAAAGAAAGAAACATCGACAGAACAAAATGACGAAAACAAAGAATGAAACTAAAACCCATTAATGTTAAAAAGGTAAGTTATTGGGAAATCCATGTTTATACAATAAAACAACCGAAAAGAAACAAACAAAGAAACAAACAAACAAAGGAAGAAAATAAGAAAGAAAAGAAAGAAAGAAATGTTAAAAAGAAAGTAAGGAAAACAAAGTAAAGAGAGAAGAGTGTAAAGAAAGAAAGAAAGAAAGAAAGAAAGAAAGAAAGAAAGAAAGAAAGAAAGAAATATTAAAAAGAAAACAAGAAAAGAAAGTAAAGGGGCCAGAGCAGAAAGAAAGAAAGAAAGAAAAGTGAGCAGTGTGTAAAAAAAGAAAGAAAGAAAAGTGAGCAGTGTGTAAAAAAAGAAAGAAAGAAAAGTGAGCAGTGTGTAAAGAAAGAAAGAAAGAAAGAAAGAAAGAAAGAAAGAAAGAAAGAAAGAAAGAAAGAAAGGAAGAAATATTAAAACGAAAATAAAGAAAAGAAAGTAAAGGGAGCAGAGTGTAAAGAAAGAAACAAAGAAAGAAAGAAACAAATAAAGTGTTATGATCCAAGTTCCTTGTACGACGGTGATGGTCCAAGGGTAGAACCAATGAAGAATAACTCGTATACAGGTATGGAATAACACAGATGTATTACAAACAAAAATATCTACAAAGAAGTAGAAGTATTAGTCATGAATATCAGATTTGGTTAGAGTGAACTATGTTGTCTCGACAAGTGTCACTATTCCAATGTCTTACAGTAATCGTCTGACGCGACTCTGTCTCTGACTGACTCTGAACTGAACTCTGAACTGAACTGAACTGCTGCTCCCTCTTGAGGCGCAGTATTTATGATGTCCGGAATAGTCCATTATTTTTATGGGTAAGGTCCCATAACACCCCCCTTCCGGAGCTTTTGCGTAGCAGGGGTTTCTAATATCTTTTTTTCTTTGGATCTATTTCCAAAGGTTCTGTGAACTTTCTTTTCCTGCCACTGGATGTAACTAACGCCTTTATCCAGCGTGCCATGTGTCCTTGAGGGAAATTAACAGGAGATAACTGATAACTGACATCCATTAAACATGGCACGTGGAACTAGAACAGTCTACCTCAGTGAGCGAAATAAAGGGTTCAGTTCGACATTTCAACCACCTGAAGAAGGCCGGAGTGTACAATGGCCGAAACGTTGCAATAAATATGGCGACAAAGATGGGGATGATAGTCCGAACAATGTAAATAGTGTACATAATACCTCATCTCAAAAATATAAAAAGATACTGAAAGGCCGAAATCTTGTAATAAATATGGCGACAAAGATAAGGACAATAGTCCGAATAATGTAAATAATGTAGCTATTTGTTGAGGGAATAAGTAAATTCGGCTTGTATGGTTTCGGATTTCCGACTGTGTTTGGGTGTGCGTCCTGAGCTGGAAATGGTCCCGCCTAGATATATAGTTAGGGACCTGATAATTTATAGGGAGTATAATGGTGTCCTATGCGCCATGAAGTATTTATATCGAATAAATATACCCTAAGATACCCGCTGGGCTAAGTTTTGGGGCCTCCGATGACCTAGTGGAATTGGTCAGGTGGCTTGTGGGATGCCAAGTTGCGATAGCGACTAAGGAAGAAATCCTTGTAACCACGGCAGAGCCAACAATGGATTAGTTAGGAGGCGTTGAGCGGGTGTGATTTTTCCCTGTGGGGGTCAGCCAAGGGCCGGAGGAGATGGATATGGTACGAGCTGAGTTTTGACACACAGAGGCAGATGGGCAATAACAGAGACTATAAGAAATTAATGGTGGTAAAAATTATGAAGATCTGTTCAAGTGAATCTGGTAAAGTGCAAGTAAAAAAGCAATTACCGTATTTGACGACATATAAGGCGAACTTCTTTTTTTTTTTTTACTAAAAATATCTTTTAAAATCCCCCTGCGTCTTATATGCCATATGTAGTTTTAAAATTCGTGATAGTTAGCTGAAATTAACCTATCTGGCAACTCCTATCAGCTTAGACTTTAGAGTAACTTTCATATATCTATTGTCATTATTTAAAAGGCTATTATGCAGATTAAAAGTGTTATCATTGATAATATTCATTATATTAATTTCATCACGTTTAATAGTAGTACTTTATTTCACTAAAATTATATGCAATAAATTCATATTATATATTTTAAAAATATATTTGTTCCATTAATATTTTTCTTGCGATAACTTCCGGTTGCATTGGTATAAATACAATAAGAATTTTTATATCCTAATTATTCCACTAAGATGTTTACAAGACGCAGGTTGTACAGATCTTATAACGGATATAATAAAGTTTTTTGTAGGCTCGTGTCCTTTTTTTCCTATTATTTTTCGTTTAATTGTAATCATGGCTTGTTTAAACAAAATAATACCACATAAATATAGACTAGGCTGTACCATTTACTAATAATTTTACTAAATACTATTTTTTTTTTGTTTGCCTTGCTGAAATTGGGGTGCGTCTTATAGGCCGATGCGTCTTTTAGACCGGTGCGTCTTATATGCCGGCAATTACGGTAATTGGTTGTTTGAATAAATAAGGTGATAATGAACCATGAGTGCTGCGTCACTGTGAGTGGGAAAGGAGTGTAGATCATAGTATATTTAATGTATAAAAATTAGGTGGCAAGGACGTGGCTCAGTTATGAAATTGTTTGATGCTGTGATGTGGGCCTTTTGGCATGTTTTGTGTTTTGGACCAGTATTTGTTTTACAATGAATTTTTCTTAAGTCTCAAGTGAATAGACAAGGAATTTTGTTCTCCCCAGGAATATTGGATTGCAGAGGTAGTACCTGCTTACTTGGGTGGAGAAGATATTGGGGGGATCAATGTTCATTGCTTGAGTGACTTGTAAACAAACTGGCGTCTGATGCGTTGACCTTGGGTCACGGAAGCTAGTGACCAAGAATGAACAAAGGATTGTCCGGTATTCTGTTTTGTTTTTTGGGGGTTTTTTTTACGGGTTAAAAAAGGTTTGTGAAGCGTGAAAAACTCGTTAGAATTTCATTGTTTATGTTAATTCCTTTTCAGAAATTGTATATGTGCATGCTGGGGTGGGATGGGACCGAGGTCCAATGAAAAAAATTGTAAGGAGCGCGCCTCGCATACACGTAATTATAGAGGGGATTTTAGAGTAAATAGTTGAAATAAAATTCATAAATGAATCTTTTTAATGGTTAGGTAAGGAATGTTAAATAATAGATTCAGACTATTATTTTTTTAGTGGCAGTGTATTTGGCTCAGACCTTCTGTGGTTGACCTTTATGGTCAGATGGTAGACAAAATAGGGATGTCGATTTTGATTGACTGAGCCGAATGTGGGAATGTCAGAGTTAGAAAGTGTTTTCAGGGAGTTCAGTTTTACACGTTGAAGAATGCAGACGTGTTAATTTTAAGGGCTAATTATAAATGTACACGTCGACATGGGAATAAAACAGATAGGTCTAAAATCCCTTTTGTTGAAGTTCTCATTTCATCTCCGAACCAAAAACTAGCAATCCGACGGCTGGAAGATGACAGAAAGAAGAAAGCAACATATGAGTCAATCACGACCGTTGGCCCAAGACCACCCACCGGCACGAAGGGGGCTATACAACATAGCGTTTGAAGTCAGATGTCGTAAATGATCACGGGCAACTAAGATACCTATCTATCTATCTATCAGTTTGTTCATATCTATCTCTTTATCTCTCTATCTATCCCTAGCAGTCTCCTCATGTCTATATATATATATATATATATATATATATATATATATATATATATATATATATCAGTTTGTTCATATCTATCCATCTCAGCCCCTTAGTATATATCTATCTATCTATCTATGTTCCAGTCTGTTCATCTATATATGTGTGTGTGTTTCAGTCTGTTCATCTATCCATCTATCTAGATCTGTTCATATCTGTCATAGTCTGCCCCTATCTATCTATCTCTTTCTCTCTCACTCCCTCTCTCTCTCTCTCTCTCTCTCTCTCTCTATATATATATATATATATATATATATATATATATATATATATATATATATATTTCTGTTTATATCTTTCTGTCTCGATTAATAACTTATCTATCTATCTGGATTGCTACCTTATCTAAATTCATTGTACATATGTATCTATCTATCTATTTTATTCTGTTCATATCTCTCTATATATCTTTCTGTTTGGGTCGATATCTCATCAATCGGACCATTTAGTTTATTCTGTTCATCTTGTACCTATATATCATCTATCTATCCATCTATCTCAGTCTGTTCATTAATTTGTTAAAAATAAAATAAAAAAGAAAGTAAAAATAGTAGAGGAGAAAGAAAGAAAGAAAGAAAGAAAGAAAGAAAGAAAAGTGATCAGTGTGTAAAGAAAGAAAGAAAAAAAGAAAGAAAGAAAAAAAGAAAGAAATGTTAAAAAGAAAAGAAAGAAAAGAAAGTAAAGGGAGCAGAGTGTAAAGAAAGAAAGAAAGAAAGAAAGAAAGAAAGAAACATATATATATCCCTTTTTTTGAAGTTCTCATTTCATCTCCGAACCAAAAACTAGCAATCCGACTATACTAAACTGGTATACCTCTATTATATTATACTAAACTGGTATACCTCTATTATATAATTTCTATGCCAGTTTGTACATTATCAGTCTATCTCAGTAATTTCATATCTATCGATCACAGTCTGTACCTATGCACACACACACACACACACACACACACACACACACACACACACACACACACACACACGTGTGTGTGTGTGTGTATTCTCTATCTATCTATCTCAGACTAATCATATCTATCTCATTCTGTTCATTATCTATGTGAATCATTTCATATCTTCATATCTATCTATCATACTCTGTACCTGTAAACACACAAACATGTATATATATATATATATATATATATATATGTCAGTCACTACATTATCACTCTATCACAGTCATTTCATATCTATCTATCACAAACTGTACCTATACACAAACAAACACACACACACACACATATATATATATACATATATATATATATATATATATATATAGATATAGATATAGATATATATTATCTGTCTGGTTATCTATCTATGTCAGTCTGTTCATTATCAATCTATCTCGGTCATTTCATATCTATCTATCACATAACTGTACCTATATATATATATATATATATATATATATATATATATATATATATATATATATCGATTGATACCTTATCCATCTTATTGTTCATATCTATATATACATCTTGATTGATACTTTACCGATCTATCTTATTCTCTTCGTACCTATCTATATATCTTGATATCTTGATTTATACCGTATCGATCTATTTTATTCTGTTTATATCTATCTCTATATCTTGATTGATACCTTATCAATCTATCCATCTTATTCTCTTCACAATTTTTTGATTATTGATTGATACCGTATCGATAAATTTCAGGTTTAAATTTGATTTTTACTTCCATTAATTTTAATGGAACTACCCTCCTATTTTGTTCTTTTACACCCTGCTACTATTTGAGAGTGGTAAAAGGATGTCCTATTTGTCCTATTTGAGAAGAGCTGTTCTATTCCTTGAACTTGGTGATATTTATTACTGCTTCCATTCTGACCGCAAATTTTCAAAATAGTCTTGAATGTCAGAGAGAAAGAACTGGATTGAACATAGCATGGTTAAAAATGTCCAGTGCGACGATGATCGACTCTCCAAATATGTTTCACGAAATTAAGTTTCAAAGATCTAACCGAACTGGGAAACCAATCGTGTGTCTGCTCGATTTCTCAGAGGTATAAGCCATTTTTAATTCTTGTTGGAATTTTTAATGGATATCTTGACTTTTACTAAGTTAAAACTTAGTAACTGCTTTTATTTTCCTTATTTTTTTTTCTTCCTCTGTAACTAAACTGGTACAACACGTCAGGCTATATGAGGTTCCGTGTAGGACACAGGTTCGATTCCTGTCGGAGGACGCATATTTTCTATGAAAATTACTCGGACATTCAGGCCGGAAAATGTTGTTAATACTGTTTATTATAAACATTTGCTTAAATATTTCTATCTATAAAAATAACGTATAACAATAAAATACAGGGTGTCCCAAAATAATGTATACACTCTTTAAATATTAATAGTTAATAGTACATTACCGTGATGTGAGAACTTATATGGATGAAAATATGCCAAACAGATGGATTGGAAGAAGAGGGACATTTGAATACCCACCTTGATCACCAGATTTGACCCCCTTGGATTTCTTTTCGTGGGAGTTTCTAAAAAACAAAGTTTACAACAGGAAACCTGAAACAATTGCTGAAATGAGAGTAGCAACTGAAGAAGAATGTGCTCAAATACCAGAGGAAATGATACTGTCTGTTCGTAGGTCTATATCTTCAAGATATGAAAAGTGTATTGAACAGAACGGCAACCATTTTGAGCACTTGATGTGAACTCATCATTATATGAACATTCTGCCATTACCCCCAAGTAACTTTTATCTTATTAAAGTTCATTTTCTATGTTTTTTGTATATTTTACTCTCAAATTCTTTAAATGTGTATTCTTTCTCTTGTATTAATCTTATTTACAAGTCAAAATACATAAATTGAATAAGTTATAACGATTCAAAGAGAGTATACATTATTTTGGGACACCCTGTATATTAAAATACTTTAATGTCTAAAAAAATTATTCAGTATTATTATTGTTTAGATAATAAACATTATAACATAGTTCAAATATCTATATTGTGGAAAAAGGAATTTTCAACAATATACGCATTTTTTACGTATTTATGGTTATTTTTTACCTTTTATCAAAAACGACATTCTTGTACACGTACAGTGCTGTTCGATAAAAGTGAATCACCTGATTTTTTTACTAAATGTTCTCTTCTCCGGTGAAACGAAAGTTGAGCTAAATTCAAAGGATAAGCGATCTAAGATCCGAAGAAGCTTTGAAAGCTCTTTGAATTTAGCAGTAAGTACTGTCAAGCATCCATTCAGTATAATGTTCTGGGGGTGCTTTTCTTTTCATGGAACTGGTTTCTTAAAACCTATTGAAAAGACCCTCAGGAGCGAGCAGCACAAGAGAATTTTAGAGTCTTGTCTGCTCCCTTCTGCTGAAAGGGTGCGAATCGACCCCACCAAGCACATTTTTATGCAGGATAATGCTCCCTGTCACAAATCAAAATTGATGAAGGAATACTTTGATGAGAAGCAGGTGAGTGTTATGACATGGCCGCCCCAATCTCCTGGCCTCAACCCCATAGAAAACTTATGGAGCATTATAAAGTACAGGCTCTCGAGAAAGCAGTTGAGCAACAAAGAGGATTTGATTGTGAATTTCATATCCGAATCGAATTCAATGCTTGGAGATGAGATTTGCCAGAACCTAATCAAGTCAATGCCAAAAAGGGTTGAAAAGGTTATTCAAAATAAAAGAGGACCCATAGATTATTAAATATTTCGAACTATATTACCTATTATAAATAAATTATACCTCTATTATTGTTTATTTAAAGCTGTTCGGTTATGTTTCTATTGATTACTAGTTGCAGGAAATAAGTGAGTCACTTTTTTTGCACAGAGTTTTTCCCTAAATCTCATTTATATCCGAAATTATAATTATCAATAGAATACCTTAGGGTGAGTAAACTTTTTTTACTAGGTGGTCGTGAAGGGGTCTTTATATTAGTAAGATTAAAAATTAGTTTGACCCCAAAAACATTAGGCGAAAAAAATTTTAAGTAAAAAAATCAGGTGAGTCACTTTTATCGAACAGCACTGTAGTTATAGATAATATTATACATTAATTACTAATTATTTTTAATTAATAATTATTTGTGCTCAGTTGTTGACATTAATAGCTATCTTCTGATATGTTAAAATTTTGGAATAATGCAATAATAAAAATTTAAATTTCATCTCTATAATAAATGTCGCGATCTGTGAATACTGTTACTATATATGGTTTGATGCTCCAGCTGAAGTATTTATATCGAATAAATATACCCTAAGATAACCCCGGGGCCAATTTTTGGGGCCCCCGATGACGTAATGGAATTGGTCAAGTGGCTTTGTGGTATGCAAAGTTGCGATAGCGACTCAGGAAGAAATCCTTGTAACCACGGTAGAGCCAGCAATGGATTAGTTAGGAGGCGTTGAGCGGGTGTGTTTTTCCCCTGGGGTCGGGGCAGCCGAAGGCAGGAAGAGATGGATATGGTGCGAGCGAGAGATTCTTGACAAAATCTAAAGAAGGATCTGTAATGTAATCGACCCTGACCAGGCATCTCGACATCGACCGACGTAACGTGGCTTTCGTCTGTCTTTTCTACAAATATTGTCATGGCAACTGCTCTGATGAGTTTTTTTTCCCCTCTGGTGCCCCGACTACATGAATTTAAGCGGGCTACTAGATTGGAATCTAGGTCCCACCCATTTACTGTTGAAATAGCTAAATGCAACCGCCACTTCTACTCCAGCAGTTTCTTTTCTCGCACTTCCCTGCTGTGGAATTCCCTTCATTTTACTTGCTGCCATGATAACTACAATCTTCAAAAGTTTAAATGCCACGTCAGTAGCCATTTTGTATCTTCTTAAATCCCGTTCATCTTTTGTCCTTTCCTCTCTATTCTCAGTCTTCTCTTTCACCTTCACTCCCTGTAATGCCATGCGTATTAGTGGCATTACCACCTTGCTTGGGGTGGAATGATTAAAAACATTTCTTATTCTGTTCATATCTATCTATATATCTTGATGGGTACATTATCCATCTTATTGTTTATATCTAGCTATATATATATATATATATATATATATATATATATATATATATATATATATATATATATATATATATATATATATATATATATTGATTGATTGATTGATTGATACCATCTCTATCAATCTATTTATCTACCTAACTCGATTCTTCATGCCTTATCTATCGATCTATCTATCTGTCGGTCTATTACGACCGATGCCGTATCTATCTATATATCTCGACTGATGATTTATCTTTATATCTGTCTATCTATCTATCTATCTATCTCAACTGATGCCTTATCTATCTCGACTCATGCCTTATCTATCTATCTGTCTATCTATCTATCTAGACTAATGCCTTATATATTTATCTATCTATCTATCTATCTCGACTGATTGATTATCGCTCTCTCTCTCTCTCTCTTTCTCTCTCTATCTGGACTGATGCCTTATCTATCTATCTGTCTATTTATCTATCTATCTAGACTAATGCCATATATATCTATCTATCTCGAATGATGCATTATCTATCTATCTGTATATCTACCTACCTAGACTAAAATGCCTTATCTATCTATATATATATCTATCTATCTATCTATCTATATCGACTGGTGCCTTATATATCTGTTTCTACCCCGATTGATATCTTAACTCTTATGTATCCCAGAGAATGTGGTTCTAGCCAGACTCCGTATAGGACATACATACATACATAACCCATCAACATCTACTAAAAAATGAGGTACCGCCAATATGTGTCCCATTCCAGGAACCATTTACCATTAAACACATTCTACTAAATCACTATAACTGCCAGCAAACCCGAATCAAACTCTACAAATCGAATACCTTAAAGGATTTATTTGAAAAGACCGATCCAAGCAACATCATAAATTTCAATAAAGAAATTGGGCTCTACGGGAAAATATTAAAAAAATACTTATTAAACCTGCTTACCGACATTGTTTTGTGACCAATCTTGGAAGGAAAAATTATTTCCAGCAGAACATTTTAAAAGGAAAATTATTATTAGCAATACATCTGACTTTGCACACAATCCCTCTTTACAAAATACGTCAATGAAACCTGATTTACAAAAATGATTTCTTACAAAGAATGCATACTCTATTCATACGAAACTATCCGAAAAATCTTGTTGGCATTAAATAACCCTTTGAGGTTGATATGTCGTTAAATTAAATAAAGCAAACCAAACCTTATCGATCTATCTCATTCTATTCATAATTATCTATATATCTTTATATCTCGATTGATACATCATCTATCTAACTTGATTAATTGATACCTTATCTATCTCTTTCTATTCGTAACCTTGTCTTTCTATCTCTTTTGATACCTCGTCTATCTATCTATCTATCTATCTATCTATCTGGTGTGATGGGTAAATTGTCGCCATCTCAGACTCTTCATGTCTACCTATATATCTCTCTATCTATCTCAGCCTCTTCATATCTATTTCAGAGTCTTCATATCTATCTACCTATCAATCTCAGACTCTTCATGGTTATCTATTTATCTATCTCAGTTTCTTCATATCTCTCTGTATATCTATCTATATTGACTGATTGATACATTATCTATCTATCTATCTATCTATCTTATAAGGCTCGTAACAGTTTTTCTTTTTTTCAAAAGTGTAATTCTTTTAATATCAAAAATAACTGGATGCAGAAATTCACATCTCAGACACTTCATATCTATCTCATATCTATCTATCTATCTATCTCAACCTCTTCATATCTATCTACCTATCTATCTCAGACTGTTCATCTATCTCAGTTTCTTCATATCTGTCTGTATATCTATCTATACTGACCTATTGATACCTTATGTATCTATCTCATTCTGTTCATTATCTATCTATCTATCTATCTATCTATCTATCTGCCCCAGTCCACTCATATCTATCTATCTATCTATCTCATTCTGTTCATTATCTATCTATCTATCGATCTGCCCCAGTCCACTCATATCTATCTATCTATCTATCTATCTATATCTATCTATCTCAGCCTCTTCATATCTATCTACCTATCTATCTCAGACTCTTCATCTATCTCAGTTTCTTCATATCTGTCTGTTTATCTATCTATACTAACCTATTGATACCTTATCTATCTATCTATCTATCTGTCTATCTCATTCTGTTCATTATCTATCTATCTATCTATCTAATTCTGTTCTTTATCTATATATTTCTGTTCTTTATCTATCTATCTATCTATCTATCTATCTATCTCAGCCTCTTCATATCTATCTATCTATCTATCTATCTATCTCAGACTCTTCATCTATCTCAGTTTATTCATATCTGTCTGTATATCTATCTATATTGACCTATTGATACCTTATCTATCTATCTATCTATCTAATTCTGTTCTTTATCTATATATTTCTGTTCTTTATCTATCTATCTATCTATCTAATTCTGTTCTTTATCTATATATTTCTGTTCTTTATCTATCTATCTATCTATCTAATTCTGTTCTTTATCTATATATTTCTGTTCTTTATCTATCTATCTATCTATCTATCTTATAAGGCTCGTAAGGCTGTTTTCCTTTTTTTCAAAAGTTTATTTCTTATATACTGGATGCAGAAATCACATCTATTCATATAAACTCAAGACTCGGTTTCCATAACGAAAATCTTTCTATGCCAGTCTCGTTCAAATAACTTAAATAATTTAAGAAAATAGAAACATATGTTGAATTGGTTCACATGGCAATACAAGACGGAAGAAGACAAAAAAAATTTGATTTCAACACATTTGAACAGGTTTGCTTTATATAATAAATAACGTTCAGTTTATTTTTGTAGTAATATCTCTCTACCTCTCCCTCTCTCTCTCCCACTTCCTCTCCCTCTCTCTCTCTAACTCTCTCTCACTCTTTCTCCCTCTCTCCCCTCTCTCCCTCTTTCTCCCTCTCTTTCCCTCTCCCTCTCTTTCTCTCACATCTTTTGTATTTATTTTTTATTGTCTTTCTTTTTCACTACAGCCTTTTATAATGTCATCAACAGTTATTACTCCAATTACCAGAGCAAAAGCAACAGCAGTCTCTCAAGGGCACCCCAGCAATACTCCATGATATCAGTTGGATTTATTGCTTTATGTTGATGTCTGTTCAGGATGTGGACAATCATAGCTCTCCACAACTTCCTATCCGTTTTAGCACTAAGAAATATTTGACCTATTAATATTCCTCCCAGTCCATCTCTGCTATCTATTTACACAAGCTTGTTATAGAGGTTACTCACTGCTTCCCTCTGCCTCTTTTACCTTCAATGTGTCCTGTGAGTATCAGATTCTCCAAACCCCCTTTCCTCATTATGCTTCTCAGATGTAAAATTGTCCCATTTCATTCCCATTTTCCTTAAGACTTCTTCATTAAACTCATGCTCTGTCCAGGACATTCTCATTATTCTTCTGTAGAATTGCATCTCTTGTCTCAAGTTTCCTCTTCATCTGTGAGGCAAATTGTCCAGGATCCACTGACATAAAGGAGGGTCGAAACTGCATAACAGTTGAGCACTATTGTCTTTTCTTTTTTTCTAAAAACATTTTCCTGCTTCTTAATAATGTGCTTAGTTTCTGGTAGGCATCTTCCACCATTCACATTTCACTTTAGATTGGGGAGAATTTTAATATATTACCTCCTTCCTGATGTTGTTATGTTTCTTTTTTAATGCCATGTCCTTTCAGGACAAAGGTGATCATGGCTCTCCACAGATTCCGTTTCTTTATCATCTGGGAATTGCTACACCTTCTTGGGAAAGATAAGAGAGTGGTTTACTGTTGCATTCTCCACAGTTTGGAATTCAGAGTTTTCCTTCTCATAGGCTTGTTGCCATGCAAGGCTAGATATTCCAGTTTACTCTGTGATTTAATTAATGCGTTTTGAGTTGGAGAAAGATGGATTCATGTGAGGATTAGTGTGAAAGTGAATGCAACAGAGTAGCACATAATTTAAAGTTAGCTTTCTGATTCCAATTTCAAAACTGGTAAACATTGCACTATCCAAATATCCTCGGATAGATAATGTTTATGATAATTGTGAGATTAGCTGTTTCCTTATAAGGAAACATTCACCATTCACTGACTGAACCATTAATTTTAATATTGGTTGAAATTTATAAAATCTTTCTCCTCAAACAGTTATTCATGAAAATAGGTTTCTGAAATCCATTAACTGTTATAGCTCTTTCTAGTATCGATGGGGTTTCCTTCCTAGCCTTTCATTTCAAATACTGTGGAAAGTCAACACCTTGAATATGTCATTATTTTCTCTTCAAGTTACATGTGCTGTCCATTTTAATTACTGTTGGTTTTGGAAGTTTTCAAGTAATGTGGTTTCTGTTATTTGGTAAAGTTCTTTGTGATTCTGTAGTGTCAGTCTATGAGATCCAATGATGAAAAGTCCTCTTGAAAGATCCACACGGTTCATTTTAATTCTTGCTGTTGAAAGACTTCAAGAGATGTGGTTTCTGTGATTTGGTAAAGTTCTTTGTGATTCTGTAGCGTCCATCTTTGAGATCAGATGATGACAGTAGCCTTGAAGGATCCACTTTCTTGAAGTTCTCAAGCTTACTTACTTCCCATGCCAGTGAACTGTTATAGCTCTTTCTAGTATTGATGGGTGTTTCCTTCAAAACCTTTTGCTTTTTGGAAAGTTAACAGCTTCATTATCTCCTTTTCTCTTCTAGTTACATCCATTTTTGTTCTTACTGCAGTTGGAAGTCTTTAAAACATGTGTTATTTGATCCCGATCTTTGAGTCTTTTTACATGTGCCATCGATTCTAATTGCTGTTGGTCTCAGGAGTTTTCAAGTAATATGGCTTCTATTATTTGGTAAAGTTCTTTGTCATTCTATAGCATCAGTCGAACAAAGGACATTCCTCTTGAAAGATTTTTTCATTTTAATCCTTACTGTTGAAATATTTCATAAGATGTGGTTTCAATTATTTGGTAAAGTTTTCTTAGATTCTATTGAACAATCCACAAAGTTAAAAAAAAAGGATGGTCGTCTTAACTTACAGGATTCGTGTAATTGTTGCTGTTGAAAGTCTTCAAGAGATGTGATTCCTGTTATTTGGAACAAATCTTTCTGATTTTGTAATGGTAGTCCACAAGGTTCAAATAAGAATGGTCCTTCCATAACCCACAGGATTCATTTACTTCTTGCTGTTGAAAGTCTTCAAGTGATGTGGTTTCTGATACAGATCTTTGTGATTTTGTAATGGCTATCCACAAAGTTCAAATAAGCATGGTCCTCTTCATCACTCACAGGATTCATTTATTTGTTGCTGTTGAAAGTCTTCAAGAGATGTGGTTTCTGTTATTTGGAACAAATCTTTGTGATTTTGTAATGGAAGTCCACAAGGTTCAAATAAGAATGGTCCTTCCATAATCCACAGGATTCATTTACTTGTTGCTGTTGAAAGTCTTCAAGAGATGTGGTTTCTGTTAATTGGTACAGATCTTTGTGATTTTGTAATGGCAGTCCACAAACTTCAAATATGGATGGTCAAAACAGTTTTTCAAAAATTGCTCAAGTCTACTTACTTCCTACGTCTATTGTTATCACTCTATTACTGATGGGAGTTTCCTACCCATCTTTTTTTTTGTTGTTTGTAGAAAGTTAACAGCTTGATTATATCATATTCTATTGTAATTACCTCTTAATTAAAGCTTATAAAATATTTCTCTTTAAATACCAGATCTTTGGTTAGATCTCCATAGCGTCAAAGCAGAGGTCCTTCACAGTGATATTCTTGCACCTTGTCTCTTTATTATCACCACTGATTATTTATTGAGAATGTCCCATGAGAAGCATCATCTAGGTTATACTAAAACTTTCAGGTCAATATCTATCTATCTCAGTCTCTTGATATCCATATATATGTCTTTCTATCTCATTTGATATCTATCTCAGTGTCTTCATATCTATCTATCTATCTGTCTCTTCATATCTATCTATCTATCTATCTCAGTCTCTTCATATCTATCTATCTATCTCAGTCTGTCCATATCTATCTATCTATCTCAGTCTATTCATATCTATCTATCTATCTATCTATCTCAGTCACTTCATATCTATCTATCGCAGTTTCTTCATAGCTATCTATGTGTAAATACCAAATCTTTGGTTAGATCCCCATAACGTCAAAGCAGAGGTCCTTCACAGTGACATTCTTGCACCTTGTCTCTTTATTATCACCACTGATTATTTATTGAGAACGTCCCATGAGAAGCATCATCTAGGTTATACTAAGACTCTCAGGTCAATATCTATCTATCTCCTTCTCTTGATATCTATATGTCTTTCCATCTCATTTGATACCTCATCTATCTATCTATCTATCTATCTATCTCAGTTTCTTCACATCTACCTATCTAAGTTTCTTCATATCTATCTATATCTAAATACCAAATCTTTGGTTAGATCCCCATGAAATCAAAACACAGGTCCTTCAGAGTGATATTCTTGGACCTTTTCTGTGCATATCACCAATGATTATTTATTGAGAACTTACCTTGAAAAACATCATCTAGGTTATACTCTATCACCAAGACTCTCAAGTCGATATTCTGCAAAAACCTTAACAGATATTGATTATGTACAATTATTAATGGAATTCCTTTTAGAAAATTCTTAATGGAAACATGAATTAAATTCTCTGCCTTATCAGTTAATATCAGCTTGAGAGTATGTGGCTTTGATATGTTCACTGAAATCTTCTTGCAAAGGTGTGAGATATTCCGGCTTTTCCCTCTCAGGTGGTGTGCTTATACAACTTCCTGTTATCCGGTTGTCCCACATATACCCTGTGATGAACTTGGCTACTCCGATGTTCTGATGTGATATAACTTACAGTAAGCACAGTGCATCATGTTCAACTAGGCTGGCATCTCACTCTCACCCTTTCACTGTCGAAACTGTTAAATGTAGCCGTCTCTTCTACTCCAATAGCTTCATGTCTCGCACTTCTCGCCTGTGGAACTATATCCCTTTTTCCTGTTTCCTTGATAGCTATAATCTCAAACTATTCAAATGTAATATCAATCAACGTCTCCAGATGCCTTAATCTATCCCCTAAACTTCTCTTCATCCTTTCCTCTATCGCTCCTATTTGGTCTCGCTCCAACTCTCTGTAACCCCTTGCGTGCTAGTGGCTTCTTACCTTGCTTGGGGTGAGACACTTAAATAAAAAAACATACTACAGTCACTACAGATCAACTACTTTTAGATGAGTTTCCTTATCGATATCAGATTCAAATAAGGATGGTCCTCTTCATAACTCACAGGATTCATTTATTTGTTGCTGTTGAAAGTCTTCAAGAGATGTGGTTTCTGGTACAGATCTTTCTGATTTTGTAATGGCAGTCCACAAGGTTCAAATAAGGATGGTCCTCTTCATAACTCACAGGATTCATTTATTTGTTGCTGTTGAAAGTCTTCAAGAGATGTGGTTTCTGGTACAGATCTTTCTGATTTTGTAATGGCAGTCCACAAGGTTCAAATAAGGATGGTCCTCTTCATAACTCACAGGATTCATTTATTTGTTGCTGTTGAAAGTCTTCAAGAGATGTGGTTTCTGGTACAGATCTTTGTGATTTTGTAATGGAAGTCCACAAGGTTCAAATAAGGATGGTCCTCTTCATAACTCACAGGATTCATTTATTTGTTGCTGTTGAAAGTCTTCAAGAGATGTGGTTTCTGGTACAGATCTTTGTGATTTTGTAATGGAAGTCCACAAGGTTCAAATAAGGATGGTCCTCTTCATAACTCACAGGATTCATTTATTTGTTGCTGTTGAAAGTCTTCAAGAGATGTGGTTTCTGGTACAGATCTTTGTGATTTTGTAATGGAAGTCCACAAGGTTCAAATAAGGATCGTCCTCTTCATAACTCACAGGATTCATTTATTTGTTGCTGTTGAAAGTCTTCAAGAGATGTGGTTTCTGGTACAGATCTTTCTGATTTTGGTATTTCTTTAATTTTAATCATTTCATCCCAAGCATGGCAATAAAGCCACTAAGATGCAAGGAATTACTGGGAGCAGAAGAGAATAAAAGAAAAGAGAGATTAAAAGAACAGAGTTCAGGAAGAAAGAAAATGAAGATTAGAATTGTATTTAAGTTTTTAAAGATTGTAGGTGAGTTGGCAGGGATACAAGAAACCATAAAAGAGTTCCACTAGTGAGAAGTGCAAGAAAAGAAAATATTAGAATAGAACTTGCATCTTACTATTTCAACAGCACAGTGATTACACCAAATACCAAATCTCCTACCTGGTTGAACATGTCTTCATGGGTGTAGCCATACTCACAAGGTTTGGCCGAATGTGAGTTGGTGTTGCTATTTAACCCATAGCTAGCGGATGTATGACCATTAACTCTGATGAGTTCATCTGCGTTTTTATAGCTTTTGTTTTTTTATTCTGCTGGGGTTCCATTTATGCACCTCAGCAGAGCCCGCTCTGGTGAGGGAGCCAATTTAGTCACTGGTCACTTGACCTCTCAGGTTTTGAATTCAGAGTTGTCCTTTTCCTAGACAAGTTGCCACCAAAGTGATACACTTATATTCAAGCAGACAAGGTACCAAGAAGGTGAGCTCACCAGAACAGTTGCCATTAAAATATTTGTAGAAAAGAGAGAGGGAAACCATCTGATATCAGTGCGAAAGTGACTGCAGTCGAGATGCTAGGTCAGGATCGATTTACATTACAGACACGTCTGTTAAGAATCTAGAGATGTCCAGCAGGAGCATCAGACCAGATATGGCTGCAATATTGCAACGAGATAAATTCTCTGGCGCCACACAGTAAACTAAGTTTTTTAGCAGAAGACCTAGCAATCAGTTCAATATAATAACCCCACTTCGTGTCAGTGGAAAACATGAAACCAAGAAGTTGTTGTAAAGAACAGGGAAGAAGGGAGGTAAAATTGGCCAATTATGAGAATATGTAGGATGGATATTGGGTGACCTTGCATTTGAAAAGACCAATTGCTGCTCTCCTGGAGGTTAGCATCAGCCATACTGACGTATGGCAAAAATGGTTCTCTATGATAATTAAAAAATTGCACTCTATTTACATTATTCAGACACATGGCATAGTGGATTAAGGTGTTGGTTATATCCAGTGACAGGACCCAAAGAGTTCAATACCTGGTTAAGTCAGTGGAGAACTTGGAGAGGGGAATTAACAAGAGATAACTGACATCCATTAGACATGGTACATGAAACTAGAACAGTCTACCCCAGTGAGCGAAATTAAAGGGTTCAGTTCGACATTCCAACCACCTGAAGAAGGCCGGAGCGTACAACAGCCAAAACATTGTAAATAAATATGGCGACAAAGATGAGGACGATAGTCTGAATAATGTAAATAGTGTACATATTACCTCATCTCAGAAATATAGACAGATACTGAAGAAGGCCGGAGCATACAATGACCGAAACGTTGTAATATATATGGCGACAAAGATGAGGGCAATAGTCCGAATAATGTAAATAGTGTACATAATATCTCATCTCAGAAATATAGACAGATACTGAAAGGCCGAAACATTGTAATAAATATGGCGACAAAGATGAGGACAATAGTTCAAATAATGTAAATAGTATACATAATACCTCATCTCAGAAATATAGACAGATACTGAAGGATCGGTACGGACCTGATATACCGAAAATATGGAGACAAATTGAAAAATCCTACCAGAAACTGTCATGAATATCGAACCATGCTACCTGAAGAAGGCTGGAGTACAATGGCCAAGACATTGTAATAAATATGGCAACAAAGATGAGGACAATAGTCCGAATAATGTAAATAGTGTACATAATACCTCATCTCAGAAATATAGACAGATACTGAAGGATTGGTACGGACCCGTTATACCAAAATTATGGAGACAAATTGAAAAATCCTACCAGAAACTGGAAACGAATATCGAACCATGCCACCTGAAGAAGGCCGGAGTGTACAATGGCCAAAACGTTGTAATAAATATGGCGATAAAGATGCAGACAATAGTCCGAATAATGTAAATAGTGTACATAATACCTCATCTCGGAAATATGGACAGATACTAAAGAATTGCAGTTTAATTTGGAGGTATTAAAATTAGAAAGCCATTTCTTGCTCCAGTTAATAACCAATTGGAAGTCATTTTTGAGAGCAACTGCCAGGTTTACTTTCTCAGACCTGTCAGACTTACACTTAAGACTGGTGTAAATTGTTGTGCCATCAGCATAAATACCTAGTTTGGAACTGATGTCATTGGAAAGATCATTGATAAAGATAAGAAACAGTGTAGGTCGAAAGATACAGCTCTGAAGGTGATCCCTGCATTAATATGAAGTGATCTAGAAGAGTCACCATTCAAGACAACCATCATTACATAATTTGTTAAGAAGGATTAGATTAAGCTCAATATCCAGGCAGAGACACCGTGAACTTGTGGAGAAGGCCAGCATGCTAAACCCTGTCAAATGCCTATCAGATCTTGCTGTTCCTAACTAAATCCTGATAAATAAATTCAGAGATAACAGTTAGCACATTGGTTAACCTAGATCAGTGGTTACTAAATGGTGCGGCACACCTAATAGGTGTGATGGAAGAGAATAGTAGGTGAGGGAGAGTGACTGAGAAACAGTTTCAAAAAATTCATATGCCAAAAACAAATATGATTTCAGAATTTAGAATATTATTATGGATGACTTGTAATTGCATACACGAGTTCCAGTATAAATAGTTTTAAAAAAATTATTGACCAATTTTATCATTGTGATATTTTTGCATTATATCAAGTATTAAGAATATAGTAACTAGGGTCTGCAAACTGAAGGAGAGAGTTATCAATGATAATGTTCAGACTACAAATCAGCAGTTATCTCCCTTTGAACCTCTCTCTTTTTTTGTTTTGTTTTTTAATTTAAATGTACTTTTTGTCACATAAAATATGAGGAGGCACGAGGAAATTTTCTTTAGGAACCACTGACCTAGAGAAATGAAAGCAATATTGTTTATCTGAAAGAAGGCCATGAAAATGAAATGCCGAAGCAATTCAAAGTTGATGAGACCTTCTAGTGATTTAGATGGTTGAAGAATGAGTTGTCTCCCTTCAACAATAAAAAGTTGTCTCCCTTCAAAGTCTATCACAAGAGGGAAATTATTATAGCTTTCAGACCTGGTAAATATGATTTTAGACTCACTCACTATATGATTCAACATCTGCAGTGAGATTCAGTCAGTAAAGAAGCTATTTTCAAGCACTAGTGTTTATTGATTCAAGTAAAAATGCAAAAAACAGAGTCTTCTATGCGGATGAGGCATGAATCAATCTGTCAAGACGTTCAGATGTTGTATGGTAAATTTTGGTGTAAGAACTACGTTGTCATAGTCAAAATCTTCATCCAAGACAAATGGCACAACTTCATCATTGCAAGTACCCTGTAATAAGAAAGAAATTACATTCCATATAATTATTGCAAGAATAAAAACATTTAATTATTAATTTTGAGTAGTATTTCTTTCATCTTCATTTCTCTTGCTTTTTATTGCAACTGCCATCCATAAGAAGTAGAGGTAGAGAATATAGCTATATGGCTAAATTTGAATGACTCCTGCTGGTTAGCCTTCTTAGATGAAGCATTGTCAATTATAATTCATTTTTCACTAGTATTTCTTTAATCTTCATTTCTCTTGCTTTTTATTGCAACTGCCATCCATAATAAGTAGAAGTAGAGAATATAGATATATGGCTAAATTTCAATGACTCCTGCTGGTTAGCCTTCTTAGATGAAGCATTGTCAATTATTATTCATTTTTCACTAGTATTTCTTTCATCTTCATTTCTCTTCCTTTTCAACATCATTTGTTGATCCAGGTAACGTCAAACTTAATCAGTTTGCTGCTGGCATTTGAGCTGCTGCTGTTTGTCATACTTGACTACATTCACTAGGGCTGTTGTTGAAGCCTTGCTGTCATTCTCTTTCTTTATTTATTAACGGCTTCCATATCATATTCCTGTAACGGTTATCATTAACCCATAATGGGTCTCATATTTATCTTGTAGATCTACTAATAAATACCAATTATGATGAATTGTTTCCTAGTCTTTCTTCCATTTTATTTCTGCTGCATATCATACAGCTTATCTTTGACCGTTAATAAGCAACGTGGATTGGAAATAAAAAAAATCAGTTTCCTATTGTAGAATGATGGCCAGGAAGTTGCAATAAAACAACTGAAATAGATTTAAGGAAAATTGACAATTAACAGTCATTCCCCAATATTAGAAAGAGTGAAAAAGACTAGCTAAAAGATAAAATAACAAAGCTTTTAATGTTCCACACTACCAAAAAAAAAAAAGATTGGAAGGAAACTCCCATCAATACTAAAAAGAGCTATAACAGTTAGAAGACTTCAGAAGTATAATTTCATGAAACAGTATTTTAAGAAAAAGATTTTATACATTTCAAAACAAAGCCAGAAGCAGCAAGACATTTAGCAGATGTTTCTCCTGAGTTCTTAAAGACTGGAACTACAGAAGAGAATTTACAAGAAGCAGGGATGCAAGAAGCAGCAAGACATTTATCAAATGGTTTGCCTGAGTTCTTAAAGAGTGGAACTACAGAAGAGGATTTCCAACAAGCAGGAAAGCAAGAAGCAGCAAGACATTTATCAGATGGTTTGCCTGAGTTCTTAAAGACTGGAATTACAGAAGAGGTTTTCCAACAAGCAGGAAAGCAAGAAGCAGCAAGACATTTATAAGATGGTTTGCCTGAGTTCTTAAAGACTGGAATTACAGAAGAGGTTTTCCAACAAGCAGGAAAGCAAGAAGCAGCAAGACATTTATCAGATGGTTTGCCTGTGTTCTTAAAGACTGGAATTACAGAAGAGGTTTTCCAACAAGCAGGAAAGCAAGAAGCAGCAAGACATTTATCAGATGGTTTGCCTGAGTTCTTAAAGACTGGAATTACAGAAGAGGTTTTCCAACAAGCAGGAAAGCAAGAAGCAGCAAGACATTTATCAGATGGTTTGCCTGAGTTCTTAAGGACTGGAACTACAGAAGAGGATTTCCAACAAGCAGGAAAGCAAGAAGCAGCAAGACATTTATCAGATGGTTTCCCTGAGTTCTTAAAGACTGGAATTACAGAAGAGGTTTTCCAACAAGCAGGAAAGCAAGAAGCAGCAAGACATTTATCAGATGGTTTGCCTGAGTTCTTAAGGACTGGAACTACAGAAGAGGATTTCCAACAAGCAGGAAAGCAAGAAGCAGCAAGACATTTATCAGATGGTTTGCCTGAGTTCTTAAAGACTGGAATTACAGAAGAGGTTTTCCAACAAGCAGGAAAGCAAGAAGCAGCAAGACATTTATCAGATGGTTTGCCTGTGTTCTTAAAGACTGGAATTACAGAAGAGGTTTTCCAACAAGCAGGAAAGCAAGAAGCAGCAAGACATTTATCAGATGGTTTGCCTGAGTTCTTAAAGACTGGAACTACAGAAGATTACCAACAACCTAGAAGCTACAGTGCATTTGTTGTAGAGTTAGAGGAACAGGTGCCAATTTCAGAGCAAATTTCTTCAGTCCTATTGCAAAAATGCCATCAAGTTTGTATTTGTCCCAGCATTGAGTATTGCTGTCACATCTGGACAGGTGCTTCTTTTAGCAGCCTCTTGATTTAGTAATGTTTTTACAAGACTACAGGACCACTCGGTAGGAAAATGTCAAGGGGGTAGTTTATATGGATAGGAGTGGAAGAGAAAGATTAAGTGTAGACAGGTTAAGATTGTAGTGATTAGGGAAACATCCTCTTGGGACTCTGTTCTATAGAGCAGTGGTTCATGGGAAGAAGGTGTTTGAGTGGAACTTACTTCTCGCCGATGGATTTCAGAGGGAATGTGGGTCATTCGCTACAATGTACATGGCATGGCAGGTCCTAGCCATGAAGGTTAAACCTGGTAGAACAAAGGAATGGAGTTTGTCTGAGCAGTTTCCATGGAAATACCAAAAGAGCAGTGAGAGACTCATCACATCCAACTTGTGAGAGAGAGGTTGCAGGGTGGAAAATATTTCTTCTCTCAGAAGAAGATTTTGAACTCTATCAAGACAGAAAAGTGAAGACTGGGTAGCCCCTGCCAAAATATGACAACAGTACTGCATTTTCAGCCTGATTTGGCCCTTGTAAAGGTAGAGAATAGCATGAGGAGTGAGGTACTTACTGAAGTGGTACAGGGAGCCAACCATTTTACCTGCATCTTTGGTGAGGGATCATATATAGGAATTCTATTTGAGATTGGGTGTGAGATTGTGACCCAATATCCTCTCGAGACAACATCCGTTCATGACTGGTCGTAATTCAGGGTCTGATTGATAGTGATGGAATGTAAACTGTTTGGTTTTAGATGTATTGAATTCACTCTGCCTGTTTTTACCACTTGGGAAGTTAGTGCTAGATTGGAAGAGAGATCAGCTGCCAATCTTTAATCGTCAAAACTTTTAACTGGATCTTTAGCAATTGATCGTATGCAAGAGTTCCACTTGAGGTTGGGTATGAGTTTGAGGCCCATTATTCTCTCAAGACATGGTACTTCTTGAGGGGACATCCATTCATCATGAATGGCAGTACTTCAGAGTCTGGCAACGGCGATGAAATGTAAATATGGTGAAATGATTAAAAAACATGCAAGACCCTCTCAGAGCCGAGTTCCAATTCCATGTTGTTATCCATTACACCACCCACACATCTAATCTTACTTCAAAGCACTGAACATGCTCATCATTGTTTAACTTCAGAGATCATATGGGAACCAATATTTCAACATGATATGGCCACAAGTGAGTATATGTGGAAGACGAAGTACGTTGGTTTTGGCATATAAGCAGAAAACCATATTGGTTTTAGTCTGAAAGAGAAAAACAAAGGAAAACGCTTGCCTAATGGATTCAAATAAGTTTCTAGGCAGGAAATAGCCAGGGGAAAACACGAAAAAGCTGTTAACTATGAGAATAAACAAGCATTGGGCATTTTCTCTGGGGTAAATCAATATATGGCGGCTCGCAACTTCCTAGGCTCTTCTCTTATGTCCACTTAATTTTGGACGTTTTCTTTGGTGCCGGCAAGGTGACCTAGAGCGATTCCGCAGCAAAAGGCAGTCCTTCAATTGCACCTCCCTCGGAAAAGGTTTAAAAATCAGAAATGAGAAAATTCAAAGTCTTGTGAGGGCAGAAGAAATAAAGGTGGAGTGAGTGAGAGAGAGAAACATGAAAAAAACAAAGAGAGGAAAAAGAAGGGAAAAAAAGAGATGAATAAGAAGATAGATAGATAGATATGAACAGACTAAGATGGATAGAAAAACAAAGAAATGGATATGAAGGGACTGAATTAGATAGATAGATAGATAGATAGATAGATAGATAGATATGAACAGACTGAGATAGATAGATAGATAGATAGATAGATAGATAGATAGATAGATAGATAGATAGATATTGAACGGACTGAGATAAATAGATATTGAACGGACTGAGATAGATAGATAGATAGATAGATAGATAGATAGATAGATAGATATGAACGGACTGAGATAGATAGATAGATAGATAGATAGATAGATAGATAGATTGATAGATATTGAACGGACTGAGATAGATAGATAGATAGATAGATAGATAGATAGATAGATAGATAGATAGATAGATAGATATGAACAGACTGAGATAGATAGATAGATAGATAGATAGATAGATAGATAGATAGATAGATAGATAGATAGATATTGAACAGACTGAGATAGATAGATAGATAGATAGATAGATAGATAGATAGATAGATAGATAGATAGATATTGAAAGGACTGAGATAGATAGATAGATAGATAGATAGATAGATAGATATGAACAGACTGAGATAGATAGATATGAACAGACTGAGATAGATAGATAGATAGATAGATATTGAACGGACTGAGATAGATAGATAGATAGATAGATAGATATGAATAGACTGAGATAGATAGATAGATAGATAGATAGATAGATAGATAGATAGATAGATAGATAGATAGATAGAAACACCCATCAATACTAGAAAGAGTTATAACAGTACACCAACATGGCAGTAAGTATACTTGAGAACTTCAAGAAAATGGATTTTTTAAAGCTACTGGTCATCATCTGATCTCAAAGATGGTTGCTACAGAATCACAAAGAACATTACCAGATCACAGAAACCACATCTCTTGAAGTCTTTCAACAGCAAGAATTAAAATGAACCCTGTGGATCTTTCAAGAGGACTTTTCATCATTGGATCTCATAGACTGACACTACAGAATCTCAAAGAACTTTACCAGATCACAGAAACCACATCTCTTGAAGTCTTTCAACAGCAAGAATTAAAATGAACCCTGTGGATCTTTCAAGAGGACTTTTCATCATTGGATCTCATAGACTGATACTACAGAATCACAAAGAACTTTACCAAATAACAGAAACCACATTACTTGAAAACTTCCAAAACCAACAGTAATTAAAATGGACAGCACATGTAACTTGAAGAGAAAATAATGAAATATTCAAGGTGTTGACTTTCCACAGTATTTGAAATGAAAGGCTAGGAAGGAAACCCCATCGATACTAGAAAGAGCTATAACAGTTAATGGATCTCAGAAATCTATTTTTTATGAAAAACTCTTTGAAGAGAAAGATTTTATAAATTTCAACCAATATTAAAAGTAATGGTTCAGTCAGTGAATGGTGAATGTTTCCTTATAAGGAAACAGCTAATCTCACAATTACCATAAACATTATCTATCCGAGGATATTTGGATAGTGCAATGCTTACCAGTTTTGAAATTGGAATCAGAAAGTCAAGTTTAAATTCTGTGCTACTCTGTTGCATTCACTTTCACACTAATCCTCACATGAATCCATCTTTCTCCAACTCAAAACCTATTAATTAAATCACAGAGTAAACTGGAATTTCTAGCCTTGCATGGCAACAAGCCTATGAGAAGGAAAACTCTGAATTCCAAACTGTGGAGAATGCAACAGTAAACCACTCCCCTATCTTTCCCAAGATGGTGTAGCAATTCCCAGATGATAAAGAAAAGGAATCTGTGGAGAGCCATGATCACCTTTGTCCTGAAAGGACATGGCATTAAAAAAGAAACATAACAACATCAGGAAGGAGGTAATATATTAAAATTCTCCCCAATCTAAAGTGAAATGTGAATGGTGGAAGATGCCTACCTGAAATTAAGCACATTATTAAGAAGCAGGAAAATGTTTTTGGAAAAAAATAAAAGACAATAGTGCTCAACTGTCATGCAATATCGACGCTCCTATATGTCAGTGGATCCTGGACAATTTGCCTCATAGATGAAGAGGAAACTTGAGACAAGAGATGCAATTCTACAGAAGAATAATGAGAATGTCCTGGACAGAGCATGAGTTTAATGAAGAAGTCTTAAGGAAAATGGGAATGAAATGGGACAATTTTACATCTGAGAAGCATAATGAGGAAAGGGGGTTTGGAGAATCTGATACTCACAGGACATATTGAAGGTAAAAGAGGCAGAGGGAAGCAGTGAGTAACCTCTATAACAAGCTTGTGTAAATAGATAGCAGAGATGGACTGGGAGGGATATTAATAGGACAAATATTTCTTAGTGCTAAAACGGAAAGGAAGTTGTGGAGAGCTATGACTGTCCACATCCTGAACGGACACAGCACAAAAAAGAAGAGGAAAACATGAATATGATATTAACATCAACATAAAACAATAAATCCAACTGATATCATGGAGTATTGCTGGGGTGCCCTTGAGAGACTGCTGCTGCTTTTGCTCTGGTAATTGGAGTAATAACTGTTGATGACATTATAAAAGGCTGTAGTGAAAAAGAAAGACAATAAAAAATAAATACAAAAGATGTGAGAGAAAGAGAGGGAGAGGGAAAGAGAGGGAGAAAGAGAGAGAGGTAGAGAGGAGAGAGAGGGAGAAAGAGAGAGAGTTAGAGAGAGAGGGAGAGGAAGTGGGAGAGAGAGAGAGGGAGAGGTAGAGAGATATTACTACAAAAATAAACTGAACGTTATTTATTATATAAAGCAAACCTGTTCAAATGTGTTGAAATCAAATTTTTTTTTGTCTTCTTCCATCTTGTATTGCCATGTGAACCAATTCAACATATGTTTCTATTTTCTTAAATTATTTAAGTTATTTGAACGAGACTGGCATAGAAAGATTTTCGTTATGGAAACCGAGTCTTGAGTTTATATGAATAGATGTGAATTTCTGCATCCAGTATATAAGAAATAAACTTTTGAAAAAAAGGAAAACAGCCTTACGAGCCTTATAAGATAGATAGATAGACAGATAGATAGATAGACAGATAGATAGATAGATAGATAGATAGATAGATAGATAGATAGATAGATAAGGTATCAATAGGTCAATATAGATAGATATACAGACAGATATGAAGAAACTGAGATAGATGAAGAGTCTGAGATAGATAGATAGATAGATAGATAGATAGATAGATAGATATGAAGAGGCTGAGATAGATAGATAGATAGATAGATAGATAGATAGATAGATAGATAGATAGATAGATAGATAGATAGATAGATAGATAAAGAACAGAAATATATAGATAAAGAACAGAATGAGATAGACAGACAGATAGATAGATAGATAGATAGATAGATAGATAGATAGATAGATAGATAGATAGATAGATAATGAACAGAATGAGATAGACAGATAGATAGATAGATAGATAGATAGATAGATAATGAACAGAATGAGATAGACAGATAGATAGATAGATAATGAACAGAATGAGATAGATAGATAGATAGATAGATAGATAGATAGATAGATAGATAGATATGAGTGGACTGAGACAGACAGACAGACAGATAGATAGATAGATAGATAGATAGATAGATAGATAGATATTAGTGGGCTAAGATAGATAGATAGATAGATAGATAGATATGAGTGGGCTGAGATAGATAGATAGATAGATAGATAGATAGATAGATAGATAGATAGATAGATAGATAGATAGATAGATATTAGTGGACTGAGATAGATAGATAGATAGATAGATAGATAGATAGATAGATAGATAGATAGATAGATAGATAGATAGATACCTCATTTAGAAGCTTCCCATATAAAATAGATAAAAAAAAAAGATCCCATTAAATTGATCAATAGATCCTGACCTGGTCGCATCTCCTGTGTTCAACTGTAAATAATCACAGCTTGTAACCTTATTAGCTCTTCCTGAAGCCAAATCATTTCAAACAAGACACTAAGAACTCAGATGGAAACAAAAATAAATCCAAATATTTGACACCATCAAAAAGGGTGAAATGAATCATCATGTAGAACGGCAGAACACTGGAGTCGAGGGCATCAGGAATATGCATCCTCCAATATTATGCACACACACACACACACACACACACATATATATAAGAAATGTAAAATGATATAAAAATAATTAAAAGACAAATGAAAAAAAGCTAAAATGTATAGGAGTGTTTCAGCTTTCACAAGGAAGACGTTGAGAGGATACAAATACATTTATTAAAAGAAGAAAGTTACTCAGACATTCTTTAAATAAAAAACTGCTATCTTGAAACCAGACTCTAGAAATGGTTTGACTAAAGTTTGAAGTGTAAATCTTTGTATATGTGAGGCTCAAATTGATGTTTTTTTCATATAAAAGAAATGTGCATGTATAAAATTTTGGTCTCAGAAATTTGTAAAAAAATAAGACTTGAGTCTGAAAATTTATCAAAAGGCAAACAGATGGGGTTTAAAGTTATACATTTTATGAATTTTTTAACCAATGAGGAAAGTAATTTAGGACCCCATAGAATTAAATTTTTAATTCAATTTGGAGCCAATTTGTGACTATTTAAGAAGTCTGGTTTGTTCAACAGACAGAATGGTTTTGCCATTCACAAGCACACTCATTGGCAGGTTCTGGCAGCGATGCAAAGCTAAAAAGAAGTGTTTCCGCATTTACAAGGAAGACATTGGGCACTTTACACTATCTATTTACATTAGACAGTTTAAAATATTGAGATTTTAACTAACAGTTTTCACTAGATTTTTTAAAAAGCAAACATTTTGACATTTCATAACTTAGTTATAGTCAAGTATATATATATATATATTTTTTGTTTTGAGTAACTTAACTACGTAACTTGAGTAACTTAACTACGTAACTTAAAAATCGAAAACTGAAAAAATAAATAAATACATAAACAAACAAAATGACAATAAAATAAGCAAAATAAATTAATCCAAACAAATTACCAAATCTCACCTGTTAGAATAGATGAAATAGAATAAAAAATAAGAAACAAAATCAATAAATAAAGTAAATAATAAACAAAATATTAGACTATAAAATATCAAAACAAAAAATCAGATAAAAAATAGCTATAACTGTTATATAACAATAAAAAAAAATGAATAAAAATAATATACTGCGTTACTTAAAAAAAAAAATCGAAAACCAAAAAGAGAAAACATACAGTGTAATAAATAAATAACGACAAGTATAATAAATTGATCTAAATACATCCAAATATATAAATAAACTAACAACCGATACCGATAAACTAGCCATTTAGAAAAAACAAATAAAGATAATCCATCCAAATAAATAAATTAAAAACTGTTCCCGCCAAAATAATAGTCGGAACAAACCACAACAATCAACCCCAAAATTCAACAAATAGCTTTATCTTCCCAAACAAAAACAAAATTGTTAAATAAGCTATATAAACAAATTTTTATTACGTTAATAAAAACACCGATCAAAATAAATAAAAAATAAATAAATAAAAATAAAATAAATATAAAGGATAAAACCAAAAATAAAATTAAATAAAAACAAGCAAAATAATTTGACACAAATAAATAAATAAACAAATAAACAACTTCCGGTAAAACACCTGCCAAAAATGACTACCCACAATGCACCACTGACCCGTATATATAAATAGCCGAGAAAAATAACAGCACTCATGGCCCGATGATTGCATCTAGCATGAAACAGACTGTCGCCTCTAAGTGTTGACTTCTATGTTCACTTTTATATTCATATATATATATATATATATATATATATATATATATATATATATATATACTTGACTCCTCTTCTTTCCCTTTCTTTCCTTCTCTTACTCCATCTTTCTTCTCCCCTCCCATGTTTCGCTATATCTCTCTCTTTCCCTTCCCGCATATAAAAAAGCCGTATTTTAAAATGTCTACTTTCAACTCCCATTTCTGAATCTCTATTCTTTTTCTTCTCCATCTTCTCAACTCTTTTTCATTTTCTTTCTCCTTTTCTTTTTTGCTTGTGTCTAGATGAATTTAAAATCCATTTATTCTTGTAAAATTATTTGGTCTGAAGAGATGGGGTCTGACCCTGTAAAATAAATTATTACCAATGGATTTCTAAGGATTCCGCTTTCATTATTATTATTATTATTATTATTATTTTCTTTGATATCTGGCGTTTACACATTTCTTTCCGGGTCCCGCCCAGGGACCTAAGGTTAGAAATGGCATCATGACACTTTACACTGCAAAAAAAAAAAAAAATATTACATAGATAAAGCCCTTCGTAAAGTGTGGGCTGTACTTATCAGAATAATTTTTTGTATCTCTTTGAGGCATGGACTTCCAGTGATCCCTTCGATTTGTCTACTGGAATCTTTTCCAACCAATCCTAAGGCTCCAACTACAACAGGGATTGTTGATGTTCCCATGTGCCACATTTTTGAGATTTCTATTTCAAGGTCTTTGTATTTTGACAGCTTTTCGAATATCTTCAAAGATACATTGCAGTCTGCTGGGACTGCCATATCAATAAGGAAGCATTTTTTTTGTTTGTGGTCTTTAATAACAATGTCTGGGCGGTTGGCTTTGATTGTTCTGTCAGTGTGTATTGTGTAGTCCCATAGAATTGTAACAGGTCCTATCTCCGTAACCGGGTCTGGATGGTGTTTGTACCAGTTTCTTTCAGTTTCCTTCCGGTAGAAGTTATTATTATTATTATTATTATTATTATTATTATTATTATTTGCTCTGTTCTTACATTGAGCTCTCTTTGGATTTATATCCTCTTTGGAATTATCCCTACTAATTATCTAATAATATGATATATATATATATATATATATATCAGCAGTACGCATCCACTACCAAGAATCGAACCTGGACAATTACAATATCAAGCAAGTGTCATATCGTAATGGTGGTCATATCGTAATGACACTTGCATCATATCATAACGGTCCAGATTCAATCCAGCGCCACCCAGTGCTTTCTGCATTCTGTTGAGGATTCTTCTAGACTCAATGAATTACTTATATAACTTAAATGTTATTTTTAGTGGATACCCCCATATCTGAGTAGACATTCTGTTTTTTAATATTTTAAACAGTATATTTATAATTGTCGACTAAATATTCGAGAAATATTATTAAAGAAAAGAATCCAGCGAGATTTGAACCTGAATCTTCCTTGGCAGGAGAAACTGTTGTTAGATCTGATGTACTTATACTGACTCAGCCACGTAGATAGAAGCACAGACAGATAGATAAGTAAAGCCATATTGTAAAGTTACTATTACACATCAAAAACAAGCCTCCACAAGTAGAGAGCCCTGTTGGATTTTGATGAACTGAGAGAGAAGTAGTTGTGAAAACAAGAGGGGGGGGATTTTGATGAATAGATGAACTGGGATAGATAGATAGATAGATAGATAGATAGATAGATAGACAGATAGATAGATAGATATGAGTGGACTGGGATAGATAGATAGATAGATAGATAGATAGATAGATAGATAGATAGATAGATATGAGTGGACTGGGATAGATAGATAGATAGATAGATAGATAGATAGATAGATAGATAGATATGAGTGGACTGGGCTAGATAGATAGATAGATAGATAGATAGATAGATAGATAGATAGATAGATAGATAGATATGAGTGGACTGGGATAGATAGATAGATAGATAGATAGATAGATATGAGTGGACTGGGCTAGATAGATAGATAGATAGATAGATAGATAGATAGATAGATAGATATGAGTGAACTGAGATAGATAGATAGATAGATAGATAGATAGATAGATAGATAGATAGATAGATAGATATGAGTGGACTGGGATAGATAGATAGATAGATAGATAGATAGATAGATAGATAGATAGATAGATAGATAGATATGAGTGGACTGGGATAGATAGATAGATAGATAGATAGATAGATAGATAGATAGATAGATAGATAGATAGATAGATAGATATGAGTGGACTGGGATAGATAGATAGATAGATAGATAGATAGATAGATAGATAGATAGATAGATAGATATGAGTGGACTGGGATAGATAGATAGATAGATAGATAGATAGATAGATAGATAGATAGATAGATAGATAGATATGAGTGGACTGGGATAGATAGATAGATAGATAGATAGATAGATAGATAGATAGATAGATAGATATGAGTGGACTGGGCTAGATAGATAGATAGATAGATAGATAGATAGATAGATAGATAGATAGATATGAGTGAACTGAGATAGATAGATAGATAGATAGATAGATAGATAGATATGAGTGGACTGGGATAGATAGATAGATAGATAGATAGATAGATAGATAGATATGAGTGGACTGGGATAGATAGATAGATAGATAGATAGATAGATAGATAGATAGATAGATATGAGTGGACTGGGATAGATAGATAGATAGATAGATAGATAGATAGATAGATAGATAGATATGAGTGGACTGGGCTAGATAGATAGATAGATAGATAGATAGATATGAGTGAACTGAGATAGATAGATAGATAGATAGATAGATAGATAGATAGATAGATAGATAGATAGATAGATAGATATGAGTGGACTGGGATAGATAGATAGATAGATAGATAGATAGATAGATAGATAGATAGATAGATAGATAGATATGAGTGGACTGGGATAGATAGATAGATAGATAGATAGATAGATAGATAGATAGATAGATAGATATGAGTGGACTGGGATAGATAGATAGATAGATAGATAGATAGATAGATAGATAGATATGAGTGGACTGGGCTAGATAGATAGATAGATAGATAGATAGATATGAGTGAACTGAGATAGATAGATAGATAGATAGATAGATAGATATGAGTGAACTGAGATAGATAGATAGATAGATAGATATGAATGGAATGAGATAGATAGACATGTAGATGGATATAGACAGACTAAAATAGATAGATATGAACAGACTGAGATAAATTGATGGATAAGAACAGACTGAAATAGATAGATAGATAGATAGTGTATCTAATTCTTTTGATCATGGCCATAATCAAAAGAATTAGACACACTATGCTGTTATGTTTTGACTTGCCAGAGTGTTTGTGTAGCATTACAATTTTCATAGGCTTCCTTGGAGTAACATCCATTGCAGACAATGGCCGTAGGACAACTAATCAACAGTCGAGACAATAGTATATGGCCGTGATGAAAATCTGATGCAATTGAGGATGACTCAATATTTTTCAAGGCCAAACAAATTTCAATATACACCCCAAAAACAGATCCATATTACTGCCCACCACTGCAAATGACCTAATCTAAGAAAGAATAGAAATTGATTACACCCTGTCACTCCAATGGGTCTAAAACTGAACATATGGTGAAACAACAACACACACTAGTAATAAGAGACCTGCCTAAAGCTTTTACACCAATAAAAATTTTAAAATTTAAGTTTATTTTCATAAAAATTTTTGCACATTGAGGAATCAAACAGAGATTAGCTTTTTCCTAACAATGAGAATTCTTCTGGAAAATACACCATCAAAAACTTGGACATTTCATTGTTTTTAACCAGTTTACATTTCTACATTTTCAAATATTTGTGGAATATTTGTGCCATTCTGTTGGGAAAACAGTCTTCTAACTGTTATCGTTCTTTCTAGTATTGATGGGAGTTTCCTTCCAATCTTTTTGCTTTTTGACATGTGAAAAGTCAACAGCATGATTATCGCATTGTTTTCTCTTCTAGTTATATGTGCGATATAAAATAAATCCTATGTACAAACAAACAAATTTATTTATGTATGACTATTTTCTAATGTGTCATGTTACTGACTCATGGGAAGTAGTATACACTCAACCGCTTCATGGGTAATAGCCATAGCTATTTATAGTCTTTGTGACTTCCTATGTAAATGAGTCACCTCATCTCTCTTTACCGAAGAGGTTTTATCCCCTTATTTTCCCTGGTACTTCTTATGCGAGTTTTTGTCTCCTCACTATCTTGTCCTCTCCCCTTAAGAGATTGTCTAGATATGGGAGATGGTGATCTTTTTCTTTTTTCATAGGAGTGTTATGTTTTTTCAATATTAGTTGACATATATATCGTCAAACATCATATCCTCCAATTGTCTTGGGTATGCGATGACTGATAATTTTATAATGGCCTCACAGTCAGCAGTGGCCAAGAAGAGATCAATTATTTGGTTTTCTCCGTCAACTGATTGCAAATCCTTTAGCTTTTTCATTCTAGCTTTAGCTGCTAGTATCCTAAGCTACGCTTGTACATATTCATAATTATCAAGTGATAATTGTTCATTTGATTCTTTAGATATTGGCGATGCCATTGTAGTGTAGTGTTACTGGCTCATGGGAAGTAGTATGCACTCAACTGCCTGGGTAATAGCCGTAGCTATTTATAGTCTTTGTGACACCCTATGTAAATAAGTCACCTCATGTAATGTTCATATATGTACGTTATATATATTCAAAAGGTTGTCATAATTAGAGTGGCTTCTAATATTTATAAAATTCACCCATGACATGCACCTCTAATATCCTCTGAAAACTAAGTCCATCTCCAAACAAGACAAAGGCAAACCTTTAGCACATCATAACCAGGTGCTTCAAGTAACTGTAGCTCATCAGCTTGAGAAAGTAGACCATCAAGGGGAAGGAAAACCCTGATTTTAAACCTCTACTACCTTATCTGTCTATATTTCTGAGATGAGGTATTATGTACACTATTTACATTATTCAGACTATTGTCCTCATCTTTGTTGCCATATTTATTACAACGTTTCAGCCGTTATATGCTCCAGCCTTCTTCAGGTGGTTGGAATGTTGAACTGAACCATTTATTTATTAAATGAAGGGTTCAGTTCGACATTCCAACCACTTGAAGAAGTTGCCATATTTATCACAACATTTTGGCCATTGTATGCTCCGACCTTCTTTACCCACTAAAAACAACATTTATAGTTTTTACTTATTATTATCTTCATGATGTACTATTGTATTTTCGACTAATATCTGTCTAAACCTTAAATGTAGACATGAGCATTCCTTTAAATATCCTGAAAAATAACATAAGTTACCTCCTTTGCATAGAGGTGCAAGCAAAAATCTTAAAATTCTGGAGCCCTTTATATAAGAGAATTGCCAAAAATAAGGAAAATCAACTACAAGTACAGAAATAAAGTTCTTAAATGTTTATAGCAGTAAAGTTTTTAAACATACTAAATTATAATTGTTAAAAAAACAATAAAAAAATCTTTTAAACACGTAACTATACTCCAAAAATCACATAAGTTACCTCCCTTTCAGAGCAGTGCAAATATTTAGAATTTTACAGTGTTCATGCACAAATATCCATAGAAGTTCAACCCTTGAAGATGATCTTGGATAAGATTAAATGTACTTGGTAAAATAAAAATTATTTAAAAGAAAATTTTGGAATTTATCTTGATCAATTTTCTACAGCCTCCAAGAAATTAATTTGTGGACTTGAAAGTATTAAAATTAAAATAATACATCTAAATTATTTAACCAAACATGTTTGAATGAAAATATACTACATATACATATATATATATATATATATATATATATATATATATATATATATATATATATATATAAATATATAGTAGAGTAATACATTTCAGATGCAAGAAGGAAGGTCTTCAGTGATGCACTGTCTTCATTGCCGATTTCGGGTTTTGCATCATATCGGCTCCAACAGCAACCCTGACCTAATTCCACAAGATTCAGGCCACCTCCTTGATAGCGATTTGCTACGCACTTCGACATTGCAAAAAAGATAGATCAAGATATGGCCCGGATTCCAACCGTTCTTATTGACATACGTCAGTCAACATCAGCCAATGAAATAAAGACTTTCAGCCAATGAAACAAAGACTTTCCCCTCTTCCCTCATAAATAGTCTTGTCTTTGGCTTCATCCAGTTTTTATTTGCGCTCTTTCCCTGGAACGAGGTAAGCTGGACTCGTTCTTGCAAGGTTCACTCCAATGCTTTACATTTAATTAGATACTAATTCAATAACTAAACCCTACCACTTACATTACCCCCACCCCGCGAAAAAAAAAAAAAAAAACAATTCTTATTATTCTATAACAATCTTTAAGTCTAACCCTATACACTTAATCAAACTAAATTAGAAAAATGCGATGCTCGTTCAAGCCTCTACATATAAATGTGCTCTCTCATACACTCCTACACGCACAGACACTCACATAAAACCTATCTTCCCTTTACTATATTTATGAAACCGTTCATTCATCTTGTTTTAAAATTTCTTGCTAGTTTTGTAATCTATCAATTAAAACAGTACGATGGCCTAATCTAAGCAAGGAAAAATAATAATTAAAAAAAAAATATATATATATATATATATATATATATATATATATGAATGTAATGAGAATGAAAATAATATAAATTCTAACATTCACCACATTAATTCAAAAGAGGGCTCAATACTATGAGTAGAGCAATAATTATTTATTATAATATTTCTATATAGACCAAAACAACTTACTCGCTACAAAGATGCATTCTTGTTTTGATGCACATGCATCTCAACCGGTGAAAACCAAAAATGGTTATGAACAATTCTACTTACAAGCAAGCCACTTATGGGAAAAAAAACATAGGGAGAAACACCTTAAGAAGAATCAGAGAAGGGTAAAGAAAAGGGAGAAATGAGAAGGAAAGAGGGTGACAGAGTAAGACAATATTATTTGTTGATAGCAGTTTTAGGCTGTGAAGAAACGTTGAGGCATTAAGACAAGGACATGACCCAAAAAGTTTAAAACAAAATGGAAGTGTCCGCTACAGGTTTTGATACCGTGCAACGACCAGGAATCTAATCAAAGTACACCAAAACTCCGGAGAAAAAGGAGAGAGAAAGGGAAAGTTAAAGTTGGAAATAGAAAAGAGGAAAACAGTGAAGGAGAAATAAATATAGGAGATGGACACATGGCAATATGGATAAAGGCATTAGTGACAGGACCCAAAGAGCGCGAGTTCAATACCCGGTTAAAACAGTGGAGAACTTTCAGAGGGGAATTAACAGGAGATAGCTGATAACTGACATCCATTAAACATGGCACGTGGAACTAGAAAAGTCTACACCAGTGGGCGAAACAAAGGATTCAGTTCGACATTCCAACCACCTGAAGAAGGCCAGAGCATACAACGGCCGAAACGTTGTGATAATTATGGTGACAAAAATGAGGACAATAGCTCGAATAATGCAAATAGTGTACATAATACCTCATCTCAGAAATATAGACAGATACTGAAGGGCCAAAACGTTGTAATAAATATGGCAACAAAGATGAGGACAATAGTCCGAATAATGTAAATAGTGTACATAATACCTCATCTCAGAAATATAGACAGATACTGAAGGGCCGAAACGTTGTAATAAATATGGTGACAAAGATGAGGACAATAGTCTGAATAATGTAAATAGTTTACATAATACCTCATCTCAGAAATATAGACAGATACTGAAGGGCCAAAACGTTGTAATAAATATGGCAACAAAGATGAGGACAATAGTCTGAATAATGTAAATAATGTACATAATACCTCATCTCAGAAATATAGACTGATGCCATGGTAGCAATTGAAGACACTTTTTTACCAATGAAGGATCTTAAAACAAAACCAGAGCTTAATTACGCAGATATAGGCTGAAGTCTCTGTTATTTGTTCTGGAATAAACATAGTATGTAAATTAATAAACTGTCATTTAGGTGGAACATTACTTGGCGTTTTTACAATAAATTTTAGTTAAGAATTTAAGATTTAAGTAAAAAGACATATAAAGTCTGGAATGTTAATATAAATTTTTTATAAGCAAATTTTGACCTATTGCCAAACTGTATAACTTGTAGAATATGTATGGATATAAATCAATTTATCTGATACTGTTGCTAGTATTTTATACGTGCAGAAACAATTTGGAATGATAATCTAAGATAGATCCGTAGAAAAGTATATAAGAAGGTAGCAAATATATAAAAGAGGTGAGTTATAAATTTAAAAGTTTAGCAAGATTGCAATGTTAGATCTTTAATGTGCACATTAAAGATCTAACACATGCACATAACACATGCACATTTTTGCAGCACCAGTCAAGATGCAGCTGCATCAAAACAAGAATGCATCTTTGTAGTAAGTAAGTTGTTTTGTTCGTATGTAAAAATTACAGTATATATATATATATATATATATATATATATATATATATAATTTTATCATATAGACAAAACCATTTTACTC
>OZ038516.1:66078774-66106274 GCA_964036315.1 Acanthosepion esculentum
ATTTTCATGGTAATTGTTCTGATAAGTTTTCCTCTTTGGTAAAGTCTTGACTTGGAATCTCGGCTTCAGTCACTTTCCAATTGGTGTAATGTAGCCTCCCTGTACCTTTTCTATAAATATTTTCATGGTAATTGTTCTGATAAGTTTTCCTCTTTGGTAAAGTCTTGACTTGGAATCTCGGCTTCAGTCACTTTCCAATTGGTGTAATGTAGCCTCCCTGTGCCTTTTCTATAAATATTTTCATGTTAATTGTTCTGATGAACTTTCCACTATGATATCTAGACATTATGAATTTTGTTGAAGTACTAGATTGGCGGCAAGGTCTAATCAATTCACTGTTGAAATGGCTGCCAGATGTAACCGTAAGTTCTATGCTAACAGTTTCTTCTATCGCACTTCTTGCTTGTGGAACTCTGTTCTGGTTTTTTGCTTCTCAGTCAACTTTAATATTAAAAAGATTTCAATGCAATGTCAATCGTTATCTTCTGTCTTCTTAATTCCTCTTCTTTTATTGTTCTCTCACCTTAATAATGGTTTTCTTTTTCTCGTTTCCTTCTGCTAGGAAAGTTGGTTCGCTGTGTCATGCTAGACAATTTTTCTCTCCAGAATCTATTTTGCATATTTATAAATCTACCATTCCACCATTCATTACTGCTGCCACATATGATCTGGTGCTCCTGCTATACATTCAAAGATTCTTATAATAAAATCCAAAGAATCCACAATTTTATTGGTTCTGACCTGGCATCTCAGCTACAGTCAACCTCCCACTACCTTACTATAGCTTACCGGTGATTTTTCTATAAATACTTTCATGGTAATTGTTCAGATGAACTTTCCCCTTGGGTACTGGTATTTCTGCCACATTTAGTGATTGTGTCGGGTTTTATTACTAATATTATTTTCTTTAGTTTCTTGTAAATATTTTGTATTCATATTGTAAATACTCATTGGGGTTAGTTCTTAGAATTGTTATTTTATTCCCTCCCCCACAGACCCTTAATTGTAAATATGGGGACTAGTTAGTATTTTCATAGAGACAGTGAGGTATTATGGTGGTTGTAGTAAGAAAGGTACGTATGAATGTGGTGTTTTGGTGTTTGGAATATTGTTCGTACGATTGGGTCAGTGTTTGCGGCTAGCTAAGTTATAGTTAAGACAGAAGATGACCGCCCTTTCTCCAATCCCCCCCTTTGGCCTTGTGCCACATTTCTGTGTATTAAACAGAATAAATATCACTTTCCCCTATGGTACCTAGACTTAATGAATTTAAGCTCTGTACTAGATTTGTAACAAGTTCTCGTCAATTTACAGTTGAATTGGCTAATCACAACCATAAGTTATATACTAACAGTTTCTTTTCTCGCACTTCTCACTTGTGGAACTCTCTTCTGGCTCTATGCTTTCCAGCCAACTTTGATCTTCAAAAATTTAAATGCAATATCAATCGTTATCTACTGTCTTCTTAATTCCTGTCTTCTTTAAATAATGTGTTTTCTTATATTCTTTCACACTCATTAAACCTTTGTGTTTTAGTGGTTTTCTTGCTTGAGGAATGTCTAATAAATGCTAAGCTACAAATGAAGGTCTAATAAATGCTAAGCTACAAATGAAGGTCTAATAAATGCTAAGCTAAAATGAACATCTAGTAAATGCTAACATAAAGATGAAGGTCTAATAAATGCTAAGCTACAAATGAACATCTAATAAATGCTAACCTAAGAATGAATGTCTAATAAATGCTAACATAAAAGTGAAGGTCTAACAAAATGATGAGCTACAAGTGAAGGTCTAATAAATGCTAATCTCAAAATGAATGTCTAATAAATGCTAACCTAAAAATGAAGGTCTAATAAATACTAATTTGCAAATGAAGGTCTAATAAATGCTAATCTACAATCATTTCACTATCTCCCTATTAGTGCTTTCATTTTTGTAAAGTTTTTTTTTAACTGTTTTAGCTTGCTGCTTTTGAAATTTAAATACAATTTCAATCATTATCTACTGTCTCCTTGATTCCTGTCCTTTTATTATTCTCACACCATAATAATGTTTCTCTTTTCTCTTATTCTTTCAGACTCGGTAATCCCTTGAATCACAGTGACTTTCTTGTTTTGCTTGGAGTGAAGTGATTAAAAAAAAAGAAAATAAACATTCTATTCATCATTTAATAATTATTATGACTATGTAACCAGATGAATTCAATACACAAAGATTGGCGAATTGCCCATTTTTATGTGGTGGACTCTTTTGATGATGTAGAAAATGTCATACCCAAAATATATATGTCTATATTTCTGAGATGAGGTATTATGTACAGTATTTACATTAGTCGGACTATTGTCCTCATCTTTGTCGCTATATTTGTCACAACGTTTCGGCCGTTGTACGCTCCGGCCTTCTTCAGGTGGTTGGAATTTCGAACCGAACCCTCAAGTACAGTGGATAAAGTCGTTGGTTAGATCCAGTGACAGACCCAAAGAGTGTGAGTTCAATACCCGGTTCAGGCAGTGGAGAACTTTCAGAGGGAAAATTACCAGGAGATAACTGATAACTGACATCCATCAAACATGGCTCGTGGAACTAGAACAGTCTACCCCAGTGATCGAAATAAAGGGTTCGGTTCGAAATTCCAACCACCTGAAGAAGGCCGGAGCGTACAACGGCCGAAACGTTGTGACAAATATAGCGACAAAGATGAGGACAATAGTCCGACTAATGTAAATACTGTCCAAAATATATATGTATACACAATGTGTTTTATATATAGGGATTGTTGTTAACTTCATATTGTTCTTAATTTAAAAATTAAATATTGTTCTCTCTCTTTAATAATAGTTTTCTTTCCCTCATATTCTTTCACACTCAGTAACCCCTTGCATCTTAGTGGCTTTATGGCCTTGCTTGGAGAGAAACGATTAAAATTTAAATGTAATGTCAATCATTATCTTCTGTCTTCTTAATTTCTGTTCTTTTATTGTTCTCTCTCTTTAATAATATTTTTCTTTCCTTCATATTCTTTCACACTCAGTAATCAATTGCATCTTAGTGGCTTTATGGCCTTGCTTTGTGTGAAATGATTTCAAAAAATTAATAAAAAAAACAATATCTGTCTATATTTCTGAGATGAGGTATTATGTACATTATTTACATTATTCGAACTAATGTCCTCATCTTTGTCGCCATGTTTATCACAACGTTTCCGCCTTTGTACACTCCAGCCTTCATCAGGTGGTTGGAATGTCAAACTGAACCCTTTATTTCGCTCCCTGGGGTAGACTGTTCTAGTTCCACATGCCATGTTTAATGGATGTCAGTTAGCAGTTATCTCCTGATAATTTCCCTCTGAAAGTTCTCCACTGCCTTAACTGGGTATTGAACTCACACTGGATCTAACCAACGCCTTTATCCACGTGCCATGTTTAATGGATGTCAGTTATCAGTTATCTCCTGTTAATTTCCCTCAAGGACACATTGCACAGTCGATAAAGGCGGTGGTTAGATCCAGTGACAGGACCCAAAGAGTGTGAGTTAAGGCAGTGGAGAACTTGGAGAGGAGAATTAACAGGAGATAACTGATAATTGACATCCATTAAACATGGCACGTGGAACTAGAACAGTCTACCCCAGTGAGCGAAATAAAGGGTTCAGTTCGACATTCCAACCACCTGATGAAGGCCAGAGCGTACAACGGCCGAAACATTGTGATAAACATGGCGACAAAGATGAGGACAATAGTCCGAATAATGTAAATTTAAAAAAAAAACAAGTTAAACACTACATCTGAGTTTAATTCATTGATTTTACTTTTTGCTTATTTTCATAAAATATTTAATTGCATCAATGAGGACTTTATAATTAATTTGATTTTAAAATTTATTAAACTAGAGGAAGTGCAGAGGAAGAAAATCCAAACTGGGAACTCAGAATTTTTCTTGTTTAAGCTTCCATACAAAAATAATCTAATAGTTGTGAAAGCAATAAAAAATTCTGATGATAAAATGACATTAAAGTTAACATTTTTCAATTCTTCAAGCACATCTTTATTTAATAAAATCAGATTTCTTTTGTCGTCAGAAACCGGAACAATTTCAAAATCATACTGACAAATTGCAACTAAATTTTTCAAAAATGAATATTCATTGCAAAATTTCTTCCCTGTCAAATTTGGATGAAACATTTTTATTTAATTATAGAAGCACCAACTCTCAACAAACATCATTTTCAAGTTTTACAGAATTATTTTTAGAAAATTTCAGAATAAAATTTTTAGATTTCAGGACAATTTTTTAATTTGTAAGATTTCTAGATAAATTTTCTTTATAAAACTACAAAAATATTAGTCACCCCCCCCACACACACAATTTTAAAAATACCTCACAATTTAATAAAATATGAGATAAGTAACCACCCCAAAAAATATTTCTACAGTTTTCTCATAACAGTACCTAATCAGTAAACATTTCATTTATTAACGAATAATGCCGAAATTTTCATTTTAATCAAATCCTTGGTTCTTGGTAGTTTTGTTTTTAAACAGCGGGAAGTGGTTTGTTTGCTTTTTTCTTTCTTTTTTTTTTTTTGTATCTTCTTTTTCCATTCCATTTCGAAGATAACACATCCACCTTGGTGGCACCTACAATTCTTGGATTGAGGAATCAGAGAGCCAAGATCGAATTCCAGTCAAATCCATGACATTCACTTATGTGATAATACCTTTGGGAAAGGTACAAATCCTCTTTTCTTTTCTCCCTCCTCCCCCAAGCTATGGGTAAATAGCAGGACAGATCGGGTTCTATAGACTTGGATGGCAACTGGTCTACCGCAGAAAAAAATGGCAACCTACTGCCGAAAAAAAAGTAGCCTCGTCAGTCATATATCAAAAGATACATGATCGCCTAAGCATGTATCACGCATGGCACATAACTGACTGAAGACACAGTTGGCAAGGTAAATAACTCTTGCGAACGAAATATTTAACGACATAGATAAATGAACGATGAGTTATCTCCCATGGATATTGTTCCCAAAGATTTTACGTAAGTTTTTTAAAATATTACCAAAAATCAGAGAATTGTTCGATTTAAATTAAATGTTCAACAATTATTCATTAATGAATGAATTGTACGTTGAATAGTTAATTTTTTTAGAAAATATTTTACAAATATTTTATAATTTCGATACATTGTGAATATTTTTAAATTGAAAGGAGTGATGAGCAATATTTTTTATAGTTTTATAAACAAAAATCCCTGAAGATATTATTTCAGTAAAAATTAAAATTGCAATATCAAATCAGAAAATTTATCCTAAAACCTTAAAAATACATGACTGATGAGGCAGATTTTTCCCCGCAGTAGGTTGCCATTTTTTTCTGCGTTAGACCAGTTGCCATTCAGAGCTATAGAACCCAGTCTGTCATGCTATTTGCCCATAGCTGGGGGAGAGAAGAAAAGGATTCATACCTTTCCCAAGGGTATGAGCACGTAAGTGAATGTAATCAACTCGAATGGATTCCTCAATCCAAGCCTCTATCGATTATTCCACCGTGCCTCCTAAGTCAGTTATGTGCCATGCATGATACACACTTAGGCGATCATGTATCTTTCGATACATAACTGACGATGCAAATTTTTTTTCCCGCAGTAGGTTGCCATTTCTTTCTGCGGTAGACCATTTGCCATCCAAGGCTATAGAACCCGGTCTGTCCTTCTATTTATCCGTAGCTGGGGGGAGGGAGGAATAAGAGGATTCATACCTTTCCCAAGAGTATTAGCACGTAAGTGAATGTAATCGATTCGACCGGATTCCTCAATCTGAGCCGCTATCGATTACTCCACTGTCCTCCTAAGTCAGTTATGTGCCATGTGTGATACACACTTAGGCGATCATGTAATAATAAAAAAATAATTTGATAACACTCAAAAAAAATCAGTTCGGTGTTTGCATAATTTAATAAAACACATCATTTTCTTTCAGATTTGTAATTTTGCTGTGTGATTTTGAAATTTTTTCGTTCACTGATGAAAAAAATATCTTTTTAGTTAAAAAAAAAAGATGTGCTTGAAGAATCAAAAAAGCTACAGTCTAATACCATTTTTGCATCAGAAATATTTTTAAAAGAATTTTATTTTATTTTTTCATTTTACAACTGTTAAATTATTCTTTGTACAGAAGATGAAATAGCAAACAATTCGACAATTGTGTAATACCTCTCTATCAGTTATATAAGGTTAAAAATAATTATACATGAGGTCTGGAGGTGTCTATAATATTTAATGATATTGGTAGCTGAAAAAAAGCAAAGTGAAGTCAAGCATTAAATAGTATCATTTCAATAAGCCTATCAATTTTCACTAGTTTTATATAAAACCCTTTATTCTACATTCAACATCATAAGACACCGGAGGTGTTGAAACAAAATGGCTATTTTTGTAGTGATTTTATAACATATTTATGTTATAATTTTTAAATAAACAATTATATATATATATATATATATATATATATGTGTGTAAAATGTGTATATAGAGAGAGAGAGAGAGTATGAAACCCAGGTCGCAAACTTACATCAATCCAACTAAATATATATATATATATATATATATATATATATATATATATATATATATATATATATATAAAAGTGAAACGGGCCTTAAGGAAAGGTGATGCTAATCTGTTGCCTCTAGATTCCCAGCATAAACATACTTTTTTGCAGCAGAATTTGCTTGTCCAAAGATGGTTTTAAATGGTTTTAACTATTCACATGAGATACCATCACCACAATAATATAGTCCATGTTTCTCAGACTGAATGCCTTCCTCCTTCCTACAGGGGTGTCATTATCTGGTTTGATTTGGTTTGGTTTGGTTTGGTTTGATTTGGTTTGGTTTGGTTTGGTTTGGTTTGGTTTGATTTGATTTGATTTGGTTTGGTTTGGTTTGGTTTGGTTTGGTTTGGTTTGGTTTGATTTGGTTTGGTTTGGTTTGGTTTGGTTTGGTTTGGTTTGATTTGGTTTGGTTTGATTTGGTTTGGTTTGGTTTGGTTTGGTTTGATTTGATTTGGTTTGGTTTGGTTTGGTTTGTTTTACAGCATATCAACAACAATGGGTTATTTAATGCTGACAATTTTTATTGCTGGTAATATTTTTTCTACAAAAATAATGTATAGCTGGTCTAACCACTTTCGCCCCATCCCCTCAACCTCCGACGTCTTACTCTCTGGGTTGAGGTGTCTACTCAGTCTTAACCGAACTTAAGGGATTGACCGTAGATCCCCTGAGCATCCGTAGATCAATTCGACCGGTCCACTGGTTTAATCCTGCTTCCTGCCAACGTTGTGTTTGGTTTGATACAGAGTACAAAAGTGATGTTCATCCATTCACGGTCGACTGAAGATGTAGACACAGCTGGAGAGTCTCTGCTAAGAAATTTAGAATGCACCAAAAAAAATATATATCTGCAGTAAGCCGAACAAACAACTATTCAATGTTTGAATTGTTAATGTCTTTTATATAGCAGAAAAGGATAGTATAGAAAAGAAAAGGGTTACAGAAATGAAAATAATTGACGTAAAAACTCATACACTGGATTCTAGACAGAGAGTGGGTTGCGATTAGTTTGTTATGCGACTCTTGATTATTGTAGCTGTTCGACGTTTCTGTTTCCAGTGGTAGTAATAATAGTAGCAGTAGTAGTCTTAGACGTTGGAGGAGTAATTCACTTCTTCGTACGTATATCAACAAAATATGTAAGCAGGCACCTGGCTCAAATCTCTGACGTCACTCCCAATCTCCGACCTCTCTCTCCAGTTCGACTGCACTCGACGGCAGACCAGCCAACCACTCTCTGCCTCATCCGTCTGGCCTCTTCTGTCTGTCTTTCTCATCAGCCTTTCTCGTCTGTCTTGTAGCGCCGCGACCCGTAACAGTCGACGCGGGTGCTCATGCACGTGACGACACGCAGGCGATGACAACGCGCCAACAGATCGCGGCCTCTCCAGTCTCTTTGAGAATTCTCTCCCGACTGCCACTTTTCCAGCATAATTACGTGTTTATATAGATAAATCTGACTGTTCATAAATCGACCCTTAGTCCGCACCCGATTATCATGAGTGTCGCTGTCTACCCAAAACCATGCGAGTTTCAAAGTTCTCATAGCCTGAGTAAGCTCTATTTCAAATTTTAACCGACAAAAATTATCTCGACCATCTTTCATTGTTTTCCTAATGACCCAATTCCAAATGGCCTAGATCAGATTCCCATCAGTAAACAAAATTGTTCTGATCTAATTTCGCTGTTCAAATCTACTCTAATTTCAATAAAAAAAAATTAAAAAAATATATGTGTGTGTGCTTGTGTGTTTCCCAAACTCTCTCTCTCTGTTACACTGGTAATATTTTTTTTACAAAGTATTTCTGGTATTAAAGCTATTTTTACATTTTTGAGGGTTAACTACTTGCCCATAGCTAAGACCATATATGTTTAAAATTTTCAGATAAACTTAACAATGTTGAAAAACCAATAACATTTTTGCTTTTGTATACAAATACTTGTTACAAAATAAAATCCTTGCATATGCCTTGACAAGGTCCTTCAGAGGACGAAATGCTTCTGCTAAGATAAGTTTTCCTTTTGTCTTTATTTATTTTCAAATTTAAATTAAACAAATTAAAATCAAAATAATTTTTAATTACATTTTTAATACCAGATTTAATATGTAAAAGAAATTGCATATTTGGATTGTCTGCTCTTAAAGAATGATTAGCCACTCAATATTTTATGAATAAAAGTTCACTAGTTAAGTTTATGTTGCAAATATACAGTAAAGATAACTTTTTTGTTTTTGTTTTGTTTTTTGGTGGGAGGGGATACAGATTTCAAAATGGAATTGTACATTAAGATACAGTTTTTGCTATGTAAACAAATGTACAGTAGCTAGTCAGGATAAAGCTTGCTATATCAACAGAAATTCTTTTTTTAATTATTATCATAATTTTTAAAAAATGATTCATTTCAGTAGCTTCTATGCAAAAAATTATGCTTAATTAATTTAATTAATAATAAGTAAAAACAGTTGCAAGAAACTGGAAGAGAGTTCTACAAGACAAAAGTTTGAAAGACGAAACTGTTAGCATAGAACTTACGGTTACATCGAGCCATTTCAACTGTAAAATACTGAGAACGATCTGCTATTCTAGAAGTGCGCTTAAATTCATAAAGTCAAGGTACCAAAGTTCATCATAACAATTTCTATAAAAGGATTTATAGAAAAGACACAGAGAAACTACATTAAAGCAGTGAGAAGATAAATGAAGCCGAGATGCCAGATAAGGATCAATAACATTGCCGATTCTTCTTTAGAATATGATGCAAAATTAGTAGTATCATTTATTTGCTTTCATTCCATTTCTGCCATTTTTCACTTTATGGCTATATACAGCGGACATTTTAGGGGACGTGCTGGAGAGACATAGTATTATTTATCAGAAACTTTGGAATAAAACAAACTGAATCTAGTGTACAAACAAAAAATATATATTTATTTATTTGATTTAGATTGAAATGAGTCCATTATAATTCAGTGTAGCAAAAGTTTGTTTATAAGTCAGATTTTGATAGCATTCAGGAGAAAGTCTGTTCCAGTTTGGTAATTGGTAGCTTAGAAGTCAGATATTGGTCGCATTCAGGAGAAAGTCTGTTTCAGTTCGGTAATTGGTAGCTAAATTTCCTATAATGATATTCCCAATAAATTTTCCATAACGATATTCCCAATTAATTTTTCCTATAATGATATTCCAAATAAATTTTCCTATAACAATATTCCCAATCAATATTCTATAATGATATTCCCAATAAATTTCTATAACGATACTCCAAATAAATTTCTATAAACAAAATAATCTATTCATAACAATGAAGACTGAGTGACAATAATCACTTTAACTCTGCAGCCCTTAGATATTTTTTGGATCTGATCGCAGTTGGTTTGGTTTTATTTATTTTGTTTTACATCATATCACCCTCAATGGGTTATTAATGCTGACAAAATTTTTATTGCTGGTAATATTTTGTTTTTTCAAAAATCTGTTTCTGGTAATATTTTTCCTTCAAAATTGTATTGCTGGTAATAATTTTTTTTTCAAAAATGTATTGCTGGTAATAGTTAACTATTTGCCCATAGCTGGGACCCTAACAGGTGCTACCACTCCAGGTCAGGGTGGATCAGGGAACACCAGCAATTAAGAGGTGGTTCCACGCTCCTCAAAACCTCCTGATCAGAGGCCTTGCTGCTGGACATAGTTTAATGTCTTACCCAGGACGGCTGATCGCAGTTGGGCTAAAAGCGGGGGCAATCAAAATTTACACTCATAAATAACGGGTCATCATTGTTCGTAAAAGTAAAAGGAAATGGAATAAATTTTAACAAGGCGATATTTTATTATAAATGACTAATAAATGATTAACAAGAAATAAAATACACTTGTATGCTTGTAAAACAGCTGAAAAGAAAGAAAACATTAAAATCTAGCTATTAGGAATTAATGTGTGTGTGTGTGTGTGTGTGTGTGTGTGTGTGTGTGTGTGTGTGTGTGTGTGTGTGTGTGTGTGTAAAAGCATTCAGTCAGCTGAAAATGAAAAAAAATGATGGAAACCGTTCTTGTGTTGGTGTTGTTCCCACCACAATTTTTTTTCAATCAATTCACTCCAAGCAAGGTGATAATGCCACTAAGATGCAAGGGGCTACCAGGGAATGAAAGAGAATGAGAAGATTTTAGAAAGATCTGGAGACCCAATCCTAAACAGGGATCATGGGATAATCCTCTATATCTGTTTGAAACACCAGGATGGAGTGTGAACCAGATGACAGGCGAACCTATCCTATTGATTTTAGAAGGAAAGAGGAAAAAAAGAAACACAGGAAGTGTCCCATGTTTTTACCTATTTAACAGTGCCACCTAATGGGATCTTGGTGAACCAAGAGGGGGTAATCCCACAGGCATCTTTGCAGACACTATAATTATTATTATTATCTTCAAGGCTCAGAGATGGATTGCTATCCAAAGCCCAGATATGGATTACTATCCAAGGCCAAGAGATGGATTACTATCAGAGGTTCAGAGATGGATTACTATCCAAGGCCCAGAGATGGATTACTATCCGAGGCCCGGAGATGGATTACTATCTGAGGCCCAGAGATGGATTACTATCCAAGGGCCACAGACGGATTACTATCAGAAGCCCAAAGATGAATTACTTTGAAATTAAAATTAAAAATAACCCCATCCCTACACATGGCATTCAAATGTATCCATGTTGTTCATGAATTTAAGAGCAGTCAATCTTAACATCTATTCCAATGTAATTTCAATAAAAACAAAATAAATAGAATAACATATGTATGTTTTCTTTTCTCCTCAGTAATTTTATAATTTTAAACTTAATAGAGATTAAATTTAGATTTTAAAATGGGTAATTTTTTATTTTTAATTTCAAATTTTATCATATAATTTAATACTTATTAGTTAGAATAAATTCTATTTTGGTATAACCCCAAATTTAAAGCATTTAATAGCTATTATAACCTTACTTCGTTGTCAAGTTTTTTGAATTCTCGTATACTTGTATTTTGATTGGTTATTCCAGCTTATGTAACAGCATTCCCCTGGTGAGGGGTGGTTAATTAATTTGAACCTTTTAAAACCCTTTATTCTACATTCAACATCATCACTTGATAAGACACCAGAGGTGTTGAAACAAAATGGCTATTTTTGTAGTGATTTTATAACATATTTATGTTATAATTTTTAAATAAATAATTAAACATACATTATATATATATATATATATATATATATATATATATATATATATATATATTACCACGAATATTATCAGTCTATATATATGCATCGGCATGAAACTCAGAGTGGTGCAATTAATGTATTCTACATAACACCTTACATTAATTGCACCACTCTGAGTTTCATGCCGATGCAATTATCAAGTGATCCAAAGGAGCGTGTATTTTTGTTTTGATTTAACACTGGTTTAGTAAAGTTTCTGGTTATCGATAAACAGAAATTTTATTAAAACAAAAATACCAGCACTTGATAATTGCTTTGGCGTTAAACTCAGATTTGTGCAATCAATGTAAGGTGTTATGTATATTTCATGGCCAAAAAGGGAAGTGTGGAGACGCTGGTCTTTGCTAACTATCCTATTCCTTATTAATCACTATCATGACCCATTCACCCAAATCAATTGTTCCATTTACCACAAGAACTCATTCATCACCATTCAATCCTACATATACCACAATACCACATACTCACCGAGGGAACCTACAAAAACACCCCATGATTTTAAAATTTCAAATTGCCTAAATACAAAAATATATAAAAATTTCATGAAGCATGAAATGAGGAGGAGGGGGTGACAGAAAAATATAATGAAAGATATTGTTAATATTTAACAGCTCCCCCACAAGGGTGTATGTGGCACAAGGCCGGTTTATAGTGGGTACTCCAAGCCCGCAGACTCAGACAAAAATATTCCCTTTAGAACCCGTATAAACGGGTTCAGGGCCTGTCTACCGCCCCGGACGAAACTTTGCCCTGCGGCAAAGACTCGTCCGGTTTCCTCTCCACCGAGGTGGAGAGTTTGACAGATGAACAATCTATGCGACTGTTAATGAAAGATATTGTTTAGCTTCACAGAAAATATATACAAATAAGTTCCAGTCGACCACATCTGATTGGAGGGGGAGTCAAAATTTGCATATGTGTTCAAAGAGAGATATTAAAAAAAATGCTAAAATAGCCGGTATTTTTTCTTCCTTTGTTACAACCTTGCTCTCTATTTCGAAACTGACTGGACGTGTTACTAAAACTGTTAATGAAAGTCCTAACTCTTTATTTTCTATTGTTACTTCTACAAAGAGAATCACTTGTAGGAAACATATAGTGTTTTTCGTTGCAATTTGACATAAATGATTATCACTACAAGATTACGCCATTTATAAGTAAGAATTCATTATAATTTCTTTCTGAGTTTTGCTTTAAATGGTAATAATTGCCATTATAGTTTTCCTGCCTTCTCTTTCTCATAACAATTGGACTTGAAATCTCAACAGCATGTGTCTTCTCCCACTAACAGCTCTTTGATTTTTTTGATTCAAGAAACAAAAATTCACCAAAAACGTTTTTCCGTCTTATCACCACACTCATTATTATTACCATTTTCACCACTAAATAACAAAAAAAAAGGGTAAAATTGCAGATAATGCCCCAGTGAGCAATGTTTTTAAAAAGCGTTATTCCTGCTGTAAAACAGCGTAACAAAAAAAACAAAAAAATAGCAATAAAAATTGAGAAAACTCCTAAACGTTTAGGAGATATTGCAAAACTTAGATCCCGGGTACAGCATGGTCGACTCAGTCAGAAATCTGTGAAGGAGCTAGGAATAGTAAGGGTTGGACTCCAGGAACAGAAACAGAGCAGGCGGCCAGGCTATACCCGAGACACAACTAAGACTGGTAATATCGCTTTTCCTCAGTTTTTATTGCTATTTTTACGCCAGGAATAATGCATTTTTTTTTAAATTAGTCACCGGGGCATTATCTGCAAATTGCATGACTGTCATCATCATAATTATTCGTTTCATAACAGACAGACGGGTGTATATTCAAATTCATAAACCTCCAAAAAGGCACATTGTTGGAGACGTTAGGATGTTATTTCAGTTAGGACAGAAATTTCCATAACACCGCTTTGAAAAACTCATTGACGAATATCATATTTATTTTAAAATTTTCCTTGAATTAATTTCAGGTTAATTGAGTATTTTCTAGTAATGTCTAATTAATGTGTTTATCAGACATTAATGGAAAATAGTCAGTTAACCTGAAATTAACTACAGGAAAAATTTTAAACAATTTTTATTTAAAATCGGAAAGGCGATACAATCATAGTTTCGTAGAATTTAAAAACTTTCATTTCAAAATGAATTCTTTTTGCATCATTGTATAATATTTATGTGCCTAATTCATTTTCAAATTTCTTTTATATGCGTTATAATTTTTTTCTTGCCTTAAATGTATGTAAATTTAGATAAACTTACCTTTAAATCAGGAAATGTTTAATTAGAACACAACTTTCGCGCCATGTCTGCCTATGAATTATCTCCCTTGTTGCCGTAGCAACATTTATTTATTTCCTGTAGTAGGATTATATTTCCTGTCGTCTACTCTGGTGGCTGTAGAAGGTTGATAATCAGTACCAGTACGTATTACCCCCGAACCTGATTGAGGTCCCGGGCATTGCTTTGTGGCTTTTACTATCATATCAACATTTGCCTTTTCCTACCTACATGTTGTATATGTTACAAAAACTCAGTACACCTGACTTTTAGATACCTCTAAAATTCGCTGAAAAGAGCGTACCATGATGAAAAAGATCCCAAACTTAATAAAAAACAGTTTTATCGTCAAAATGTTTGTTATTATCAAGAGTAAAGAACAAAGTATTTTTTAATTATTTTTTTTTATTTTTTCTAAATACGATAAAGCAGAACATAAAAAATAATTGTTTCTTAGAAAATAAAACAACAAAGTCAATGTTTTAAAAATAAAGTTATTTACTGCATCTTCCCGAGAGAGATTAAGCAGAGAAGAGCAAGGAAAGGCATTTATCCTATTTAATTTCACATTATCAAAATTACTTTAATTATGATCTTGTGTTTATAAAGCATAGTCTTTTTATTTATGTAATGGGAACTCTTTAGTGTCCATGAGTTGTGTCCCTTAGATGTATTGAAGAAGTATAGTAGTACTATATGTCAATATTAGGAAAGTAAATTCAAAATACAGTGTAACCCGGATATAAGAGAGTTGTCGGGACCGGAGAAGAAGTCTCTTATATCCGGGTTTGGTCTATTTTGTTTTATTAACACAGGCTCTAATTTGGGACCATATAAAATCTCTCTTATATCCGGGTCTCTTATATCCGGGTTACACTGAAGAATCAAAAAAATATTCCTTCTTACACTTGAAGAACATAAATTCTTTTTGTTCTGACTTCAACTCAACAAATCTTTTACCTAAGGAGATCGTCTTAGGTAAGACGATAAACTACATCCGGCAGCAAGGCATTTGATTTAGAGATTGAAGGCTTTGAAGATCATGAAACCACCTCTTAACTGCTGTTGTCCCTGGGTCCACGCTGACCCGGAGTCGTAGCACCTGTTAGGGTCCCAACTGTGAGCAAATAGTGACCCTCTCCAGTAAAAATCAACGGTACATTTTTATAATAAAATGAGCAACAATACATGTTTTTTGGCAAAATGATAATCAATAAAACACTAAAAAATATAATAATATTTAGCTTTCTGCTACCACTTTTTTATCAGTGTCGATTTCTGTGCAAAAAGGCGGACCACAGAGCTTATTCAGCTTCATACAAATTTTCAGTAAACCTCAACTTCTGATTGGTCACTTAATATTTAAATCATGTTCTCAACTACGTCCGAATAACATCAACCTAGTTCTTGACCTGACTAAAAAATAATTCCGCCCCAAATCTGTCAATGCCTTTCGAGCCTATCGCGTGATTACGTTGATTATAAATACCAAACACGAGTTCGTTCTTCCTCTCCCTTGATTTCTCTCGCTACTAAAATGTAGTTGTAAAAAAAGAGATCGCGTCTCGACCCCTTGCGGACGGACGCTATGAAACATATTCACACATACACGGACCTACGAAACTTTTCAAACTTCATTGCGAACATTGCAAACTAACATATTACGAATATTCAACTCCAAGCAATTAAAACTTAATTACAAACATTATGGAACATTCATTCGTTTGTGCCGATCTATTACGCACATACATACATATATACAAATCACATACAACATCAAGCATTCATTGGTTAATTAATCACCACTACGTTATTATAGACAATTTACAAATCGAAGCATTGCGATAGTTTTGTAATCGCTCTATTTTCATGTAGTCAGTTTTGCGCCCTTTTGTGCAAGGAAAACTGTCCTGGCTTTCCCGCATCAAAGGGTTGAGGTTAAAAAATAGGGCTGAAAATAATTGCGAAAAAAACGCGAGTAATACACCAAGATTAGAGCGGACAAACTCTCTATTTTAGGCGCGTACGGATAAAGAAAAAACTCCTGCTCGGTGAGTAACAACAAAAGAAGAAAGTGTTTATTTACAATATATACAAAAAAAAAGGTAAAGGGAACAAAAAGGATGATTAGGAGAGAAAGAAAGGGGAAAGAGAAAATGTTCTTAACTTAAAAAAGGCTTTCTCAAAATATTTCTCTGAGCGCCTAAAGATTTCTTTAAGAGATTAGATATTATTGTTAAGGTTCAGATAGATACACTCACAGTTCTTGTAGAGTTGGAAACCCGTTCGCAGATAAAGGAATCCTGCAGTTGAGTGAGTTGCTGGGTCGACAACAGAAGTCCAGTGGGCTCGTCAGAAGGAGTGGTGAAGGGATGCAGCCTTGGATTGGTCTTGAATAGTGGACCGACGTTCGTTCTTGACAGCCTTTTAGTAGTTCTTCTTTGGTGAAAGAGGCGCAGGAGCTCCCTAATGTTGACCTCACAGACGGTGGACAGTATTCTCACTGCTAAAATAGGCAAGATTCTCCAAATTTATGGAGTTTTGGTAGGCTCCGATGGATTGAGGATTTTTCCTCCAAAATCGCTGTACAAATTTCCTGGCCCCACTATTGGTCAGAAAACACATTCTTATCTCTGATAAGAATCAGAGCCCAGGGAGGTACTGAAAATAGGTTGGTGTGAAGAAGCTGTGAAGTTTCTCCCAGACTTTGTGCTCACCATGGAAAGAATAATGGTGGTGGAATTCCTTTTTGTGTTTTCCAGCTCTCTCGTTAGCTAGAAAATATATTCTTATCTCTGATAAGAATCAAGGCCTTGGGAGCCGGTTTTGAAATTAAAAAGAGGTTGGAGTGAGGATAGAAAAAATAGCGAGAATGTAAACTTGTGAATTGTTGTTCTCAAATTAAATTCCAACATTTGCGCAAAGTTGGAAGTATAAATTCGTGAGGCAAGCGACCTCTACAAATACATCGTTATAGTAAGATTATCAACAATATATTTTATAATCTACCTACAAACTATATTTCTAAAAAAATAACATACCTTATCCTAATAAAACCATATACAAAATATCTGTAGTTGAAAACATAATGTAGCCGTATTGACGGCGTAAATCAACCCGCACATTTTTTACTTTACGAATGTTAAGCAAACAAAAAGCAAACAAGAGAAAAAACACAAGAAAATAACCTTTCATAATAGGTACAATTACAATATTTATATTTATAATCGTCAACAGTTTTTTTTTACATGAATTAATATGCGTTGCTTTGACTCGGTTAAAGATTTTTTTACTACTAAATATTTTTTTACCTGAGCTCACAAAAATTGAAATAACTTGTGACTCAAAATGTTCACTGAAAGAGAGTTTAAAGAATCCTGTAAAGCTGAAAATATGTTGACAAACTTTTAGCTTTAAAGAAGTTGGAGAAGTGAATGTTCCGTAAACGTCGAATTTGTTTTCGTTGCTCGTAGTGGAATGTATTGTTCGTAATTTAAGTTTCGTAAGAAGATTCAATAGCGTGATTGAATAGTTTTTAGTAAGTTGCAGAAGAAGTTGGTGAGTGAGTTGAAAATTTAGCTTGACTTATAGTGAAGTTATTTCATGTTAAAGAATTTGAGATTCTAACTTTGTACTTCGCTGCAGTAATGATACAAGCGTAGTGAACTCGTTTAGCAAATGCTAGTCGTCGTAAATTCTCACTGACTGGGTTCGCTCGTACATTCAACTAATATGTTTTTTAATCACGTGACAGGATCCTGAAAGCATTGTTTTTTCGTCAGGTCAAAAACTAGGTTGATGCTATTCGGACGTAGTGGTGAGCAGGTAAATTGTTTTTTTAATATTTGTTAACCACTCAGGGAGCGCCTTACAAAACTCAGTCTGGAGCCTGATATGTTTTGCTCATTGAGAACAAATGTACGTGAAGATAAGCGAGATAATTTTAATATTTATTGTCCAATGAGAAGTTAAGGTTTTCAGAAAAAATGTATGAAGCTGTAGACTCGTCCACGACAACCAGTTTACCCTCTGCTAGGAAATGCTTTCTTCCTGTTACATTATTACCAATATCATACTTACAAATAATCAACAGGCATTCATTGGTTAATCACCGTCAATCTAGCTTGCTGATTGGTCAGTATCGACCAATCAGATCGCTCCCACGCGCACGATCAATTTAGGCGCCAACTCAATTCTGAGCCAGTCACATGATATTTAAACCCAACACGTGTGATTCTGACTGAGTAGCAGCAGAAGAATTCTTTGTTTCGACGGGGACTCTCGAACCTAACTTTTCTTCGTCACTCAACACCACTGCCAAAATGTGACTTTCAAGAACTCCCGTCTTGACTAACGCAGTCAGACGTTAAAGAACTTTGCACCATTTCACGCAAGTACAATCTCTGAACTCTTACCAACTTGTCTAATAGACAATCTCTAACATGCAACATACTCAATCTTCTAAACTGCATTTTTAATATAAACTCTTTCGTTATGAGTCTAGATACAAATAATTACCTAATCTAAGGGACGCAACTCGATCCCACTTTTCAGTTCGCATGCATGTAATTTCAATACTTAATAAATTCAGTTGTTATGTTTTTGACTCCATGTTCCTTTTTGTATTTCACCATTGCTAATAATTTCCACACCTTTCCTAACAAAAATAAATAATTGTGGGGAACAGCCCTTCAACACGCAACTAACATGGCTAACCAAAACACGCGCCATCTCACACAGGGCCCGTTCCGCTACAAAGCCGTGATCCACTTTTTGCACGAAAATCGACATTGATGAAAAAGTAGTAACGGAATGCTAAAATAAAATTACGTACCAAATATTTAATAACCCATGAATGCTTGTTATATATTTTGTAAGATGGTGGTGGTGAAAATTACAACAGGAAGAGTGCATTTCCCAGCGGAGGGTAAACTGGCTGTCGTGGAAGATTCCACAAGTAGTTTATAAACATTTAGAAATAAATTAGTAATGTTACAAATGTGGCAAAACTGACATTAAAGCTATCTGAAGATGGTTGACATTGTAGTGGACCCCCCCACACACACACACCGGAGGGGACGTGATATATGGTCTGTGGGCTCCGATAAGGGATAGATAAGGCGTGAATCGGGTCAACAAGAAGACAAAAGACAAACTTATAATTAATACAAAATTTATTTACATTTTAGTAACCCTCATTTCAATTTTCAAACATTTTCTTGAATTTCATTGGTTGTTAAATAAAAATAAGCTTCGAGAAATTTCCATAACAAAATTGTCAAAATTTGTGCAAAAATAAGCTCAACCGACATAAATCTTTCTCAAATTCATCCCTAATTTAAATGTTTCAAGAAATCCTATTGGCCAAAAAATAAAAAAAAACAACATTCGCCCACGCATTTCTCAGAAAAATTCGCAACAGCTACCAAGCCCCGTTGGAGCCGGTTTCGTTGTTAAGAAAACTATAAATAGAAATAGTAAACGAATTTTCGTCGCATTTGAGACTCACACACGCGAAAGATACACACGGGAATTATGTGCCGCCAAAGAAACAAACTTCCTTTATGAGAGATTAGAAAAATTTACACAACAAACTTTTTCCCTCAATATCTTTCATAGAAAAATCTTTTGTCTTAAGTTAAATTCAACCTTTTTAGTCAAAGGCAGACAACTTTTTAGACATTGAACATTTCCGAAACAGCAAAGAATTTTTTCTCTAAAATATACCTTGCACACGTCATTACAAAGAAATTGTAAATTGTGTATATAAAATTTAATCTGTTGTTTCAAACATGTATTTTTTGTCGTGATTGAATATCGTTACTATTTGGCCATTTCTTATAATTTATGTTTGTGGATATTGCATATTTTATTTGCAGCACAATTTTAAATAATCTCACGCAACCTTCTTAGATCCACTACAACATCATATACAAAAGTAATGTTTCAACTGAAGGAACATGAACAAACAATGAATTAAGTAATAGAGGCATAATTAAATAAATGAAGGGATACTGACCGGTAGAAGATCTAGATAATATAGCTGTGACTAAATGTAAAAAGCAGAGTCCAGGTAAGTTAGGTTTGGCAGAAAAAAGCAAAGGGGAAGAAACTTCAGTTTAAATGTCTGGCGTTGGCGTTGAATAGTTGCTGGTTAAGTCAAACGATGGACCTTCCGTAGTATTTAACCCATGTGCACGGAATAGGTTGGTTGAAGTCTGGACGATATGTCCAAGGAGAAGAATGTTCAATTTAAATGCCCGGTGCTGGCGTTGAGTCGTGGCTGGTTACGTCCAATGGTGAACCTTCCGTAGTATTTAAACCAAGTATAAGGAATAAGTTGTTTAAAGTCTGGGCGATATGCATGCAGCAACTTCCTAGACCAGGTGAGTTAGTTTTGATGGGAAACGCCGGAAGTTGATAGCTGAAGATCGGGAACATTAAGATTGATATGTTAGCCACAAGTATTAACCAAAGAACGGCGGAATATGATGGTGACTGGAACGACATGACGGACCGTTAAATAAGCTTCCGGTTCGACCCGAAACGAAAGATGTCAGGAGGAATATCTGAGCGTACAAATTAACTAATTATTACGGCAGAAAATAGTGGTAATGTTGCGTTAGTATTCGGTTAGTTGCTGGTTAAGTCCAATGACAGACCTTCTGTAGTATTCAAGCCAATTATAGAGAATAGGTTGTTTGAAGTCTGGACGATATATATGCAGCAACTTCCTAAAGAAATCAAGTGAGTTAGGTTGAGGTAGGAATACCGGAAATAGAAACCAATGCGTAGCCGGAAGTTCAGGGCTGTCGTAACCAGGTTCATTAACGTAGATCAACCAGGTGAGTTAGGTTGAGGTAGGAAGACCGGAATACTATTGTCCTCATCTTTGTCGCCATATGTATTACACGCATATAACAGCAGAGTGAAAGGGGGAACGAAAAGATAGAGTCTTACATATAATATGGAGATTCATCTGAGTTTCTGGAGAAGCCATGTTAGGACTCCAGTTTCCAGCAAATTCATCTATTATATCCCAAGCGAGGACATATTCTATGAACAGGAAACGGGAATGTTTTCTTTCTATATCTGGGGAAGATATATTCCCAAGAGGAAACAACGCCATAGAATTGTAAGCTGCTGGGGAGAAGCAGATTTAGCAACCGATCCGTTTGGCTTCTGCAAATCGGCTGAAATTGATTACTACTTTCGTCAGTGTATGGAGTGATATTACTAAACGGCTGTCACATGACCCACTGGACCTCTTTCAACCAAAGAGAGATAAACACTTTTGTATTCCCACAATAAAATTAATTGAACCTAGTGTAGAGAGGTTGTGGCTCTATACTCCACTTAGGTATCTACAGGGTTAGTAAATATACTCAGGCATGTTGGGTAAAATTTCTTTTTGCAGTCACCCGGGCTGGTGCGTCTTACTCCTGAAAATCCCGACCGGGAGGGCGCATTTTTTGGAGCCCCGTTGTGTCTTCTGCAATTTTTTTTTGTCAGCACTGTTTTATCTGCGATTGTTTTAGTTATTTTTAAACTGACGTTACATTGTCAGTCATTAAGTAATAAAATACATCGTGTATCTGCCTGGTCGGTGCGGTGTGTACTAAGCAGCCCCCACCCCCGGACGAGGTTGGATCCCCAAAAGGGCTAGTTTCAGCAGCATTTTTTCGCTTTTTGTACTTTTTTTTCTACCTAAGTTATATTGTCAATCATCAACTATAATAATCAACAGGGCCGGTGCTTACTACCTCGACCGCGTGGGGCAACTATGCCACTGGTGGTGGGGGCGCAGAAGTGCTAATTTCAGTAGCGCTTATTTTTAAAATTGTAATTTTCTTTCTGAACAGTTCTTTTAAATCAATTAACAGGGTAATATATCTCGGTAAAATCATTTTTTATTCCTAGATCATCCACTAAGGAGGATCTTTGATTTTTTTTTACTAATAGTAATACTAACCAGAAGTCCACGGCTAGTAATTAAAATTAAATTTGTAGTCCCTATTTTTTACAATTCTAGAAAGAGAAAACCGTGAAAATGATCGCTTAAAAAATAAAAATGTTTAAAGATTTCAACACATGAAAAAATTTACCGAAAACTGAAATACTGTTTTTAAAACAAATTTTTTAAACAATCCCATTTGTGTTGTGTTAGAATCTTTGTAAAAAATTTTAGCAGAAATGCGTCGACGATTAATCTTTATGGAAATTTAAAAATTTGCGACTTCATCATTTTTTTCGAGTAAAATTTAATCATGAAAGTATTGGCGGTTATTAAAAAATGAATAACATTTTCTCAGATTTTTTAAATAAAAAACTATTCATTATAAAAGTAAATAATTAGTGAATATGTACTGAAATCTTCATTTGAATTAGATAATTCACCTCCCTAACTTTGCTTCGAGGGTTTGTGGCTCCCAGATAGGGAAAATTTTGAAATCGACATGTCCTGGAGATAAAGGTGGCATATCAAAGTTTTGGGTAGTCCCCGAGGCCCTAGAGCCGGCCCTGGCAGTACCACAATGTATTGCAAATGAAATTAAAAATAATCTTTTATGTCCTAAGACAGTGGTTCCGAAACAGTGCGGCCCGCCTCATTAGTGCAGCGGAAGAGGATAACAGGAGAGTAATTGTATTTTGGTGATTGTTCGTACGTACATGTATGTGTGTATAATGTCCATGGCGTCTCTCACAGATGGGAAGACGCAATCTTCTGCGAGAACTTACATTGTTTATTTTTTTCTATGAATATGCAGAAATGAAAAAGAGTACGAGGCAAGAAATCACCCAGTATCTGTAGTGTAGGGAGAGCGCGCCCTAATGAACAGTTAGCAAATTAAGGAGGAGTTAACTCCGACAAGTGTATGCTGAGAGTGGATTTCAGAGATGAAAGTTGGTTGGTCAAATTTCTCAATGTTGGAAGTTGATAATGGTCGTAGTTAGTGAGTGAGTCGAAAGTTGTATACCCTCGGGCGGTATGCTTGTTGCTAATAAAAAATCTCACAAGATCTATTTTGCAAAAATACAAAATTGTGGCACAAGGCCGAAAAAAGGTGGGTGAGTTGAGGTTGGTCATCACTACTATCCTATACCTAGCTAATCTGATTCGCGACCCATTCCTTCGTTACAATTTACCACATTCACCAAAAGAACCTTGAGTGTGCAAATTCCTCTCTCTCTCGAGTCGTATACACACTCTGGTACTTGCCGGTGGTAGGGATCCATCCCTGCGCTAGTGGTATCACTAGACTAGCTTGAATCGGCACTGACCAGCTTGGACCAGCTATGACTAGAATAGACCAGCTCTGACTAACTTGGACAAGCTATGACCAGCTAAGACCAGCGGCCCGAGTGAAGAAACTCAGGTTCTCACGTTAAAAACCGATCTTGTGTCACCTGACTAAGTGGGGAGGGGGGTGTCAAGTAATCAATTTCACCAAAAGAACCCACCCGTTATCAATCAATCCCCCGTTCACCATAATAACCTCATACAAAAACGCACCACATGACATGTAAATTTGAAGATCCTATGATTTTTTTTTCTCAAAAATTTGCGAATGATGAGTGGGAGGGGGGGGGGTCGAGATGATGCCCAAAAACAAACGAAAATATTAAACAAAGAAAAGAGACAAAAACTGATGCCGCTGTATTCTGTCTTTTAGACAAAATTCAGAGGCTCTCTCGCTAAGAGAGAGGGAAGGTTCGTTCACGTTATTGTATTTATTTAGTTATAGGTCATGTGACCGGCTCGTGAACATGTTTAGTTCTATTCAGAAGCTTTTTCGGGGTAAATTAATTTTGAACACAACTGCGTAGGTGTTGTAACAATTTTCACATATATTAGCCAATCAGAAGTCGGAATCTTGGTCGAAGCTTCTATGATCCACTTGGCGTTTAGTTTGCACAAAGTTTGTTGTCAAGAGAAATATTACGTAAAAAATGATTTAAAGTATTTTACAACGAATAGAATTCACGGAGTCAAAATAATATTATAATTAGGTAGAAGTTGACTTATAGATGCGTAAGTTAAGTAAAAATTATATTTTATTAGATTTTCTTAAAACTGTACCGAATTATTTAAACAAGTGAAAAAATAGTTAAGTTTACTGAATTCATCTTTATTATTAATGCAAACATGTAGCGAACCGTGGGGGGTGAAGATGTGAAGAGATATCAGAAGGTTAAACTTTCCTGCTGGTGGGTCCAGCTACATGAGAATGTCGGACTTTAATTAAGTCCGAAGAAGACAAAGAAAACAAACAAGACCTATATACATGGGTAAACAAATATATATTAATAACAAGTTACACAAAGACATGAACAGTTACATAAAGTTTGTATGGAGAAATTATGTGCGTGTGTTGTAAGTGTTCGTACGTACGTGTATTGTTCTTAGCGCGTTCCCAGAATTTGGGAAACGCTGCATCTGTGAGAGGTCACATATTGGCCTAAGTGAAAAAAGAAAGATTTTACCTCGCCTCCGCGCGAGGTAGCGGCCCGTGTCCTGAGTCGAAAAAGAGAGAGGCGAAGGGTCAGTCAGCATTTATAGCCAGGGGAGAGAGACCCCTGTTGAAGGATTAAGGAAACTGAGGAGGAGCTAACTCCGACAAACATTAGAAAATTATTCAAATAAGTAAATAAATTAAAAATTCGCCTGCTAACTTAAAATTTGTCGGACGTGTATTCGGCAAATTTTTATCAAATTTCTTAAGCAAAAAGATTTTTCAAAGCAAAAGTCAAATAAAGTTTGTCATTGTGTGGGTGCAGGTACAAAACGTTTATGTATATATCAAGAGCCGCCCTCGCTCTATGTTTAAGCGTGGGAGACTTACTTGTCGATTAAAAAAAATAAATAGATAAATTGTACATTGAAATTGTGCACATGTCACGGTTTAAAAGCTGACTAATGGTGATGTTATGCAGCCAATAGTAACGTCAGTATAAAAAAGGGTGTATGTATTATTACGAAACTAGACTGACCGTCTTATAGTTACAAAAAGTGATTTGTGCCCAAAGAAATGATAAATAGCTTTAAACGACACAGAAGACATACCTTAAGTACCTTTCGGCCAACACTTTTTCAAAGGTATTCCATGGCGATTGGGAATACAAATGAAGACACACTCAATACTCACACCATTCCCACCTCATTTACTTTGTTGGGTGTGTCTGTGTTGTTCAATATATATATATATATATAAATATATATAAATATATATATATATATATATATATATATATATACATATATATATATATACATATATATATATATATACATATATATATATATATATATATATACATATATATATATATATATACATATATATATATATTTATATATATATATATACATATATATATATATTTATATATATATATATATATATATATATATATATAGATATATTTATATATATATATATTTATATATATATATATATATATATCTTTTTTTATTCTTTATTTTTCATTGGGTATTGGTTTGTTCATTTATAAGCAAAAACACTTATGGTTTTTCCAGACGAGTATAATTAGTTTTATTTATAAGATTATTATTATTATTACATATATATATATATATATATATATATATATATATATATATATATATATATATATATATTTATATATATATATATATATATATATATATATATATATATATATATATATAACATTTTTGTAAAAAAAATTATATATATATATATATATATAATTTTTTTTACAAAAATGTTTTGCTGTTATTTTTTTTACTATGAAATGTATTTTTATATTTTGATGGTGTTTGACCCCAGTTAGTTTACATCTCTGCAACTTAACATATGCAAATAGGTACGATTCTATTCACCAATCTACTACACCTCCCTGAACTGAAGAGGTTTAAAGTCTTTGGTTGTTCCCGAACTTCTACAATCTCTTTCTCCCTCTCCCCGTTGTGGTTTATGTCACGTCACATTGAATCAATAGCTTCATCTACCGCAAGGAATGTTGGTTCTCTGTTTCATGCCAGAAAGTTTTTCCTGTCTGGGTCCATCCTTCAAATCTATAAATCAACCCTCTGTCTTTGCATGGAATATTGCTGTCATATATGGTCTGTTGCTCCTGCCGTACGTCTCGAGGTCCTCAACAAAATCCAGAGACGAATATGCAAGATGATAGGTCCTGATCTGGCATCTAGTCTTCAATCGCTATCCCACAGGCATGCTGTGGCCTCCCTCTGTCTCTTCTACAAATATTTTCACGGCAATGAGCTACTTCCGCTGATTCCCAGACTATATAACTTTAAACGTGCTACCAGGCTGGCATCTCGGTCCCACCCTTTCACTGTCAAAACGGTTTAATGTAACCATCTCTTCTTCTCAAACAGTTTCTTCTCCCACACTTCCCATCTGTGGAACTCCCTTCCCTTTACTTGTTTCCCCGATGACTATAATCTTTAAATATTAAAGTGTAATGTCAATCGACATCTGACTCTCTGAACTTGTTCCCTGTCCGTCTATGTATCCTTTCCTCAAACACGCCTCTTTACTCTTGTTCTCAATCCTCTGTAACCCCTTACGTGCTAGTGGCACTCCCGTCTTACTTGGGGTGAACTGCTTTTAAAAAAAGCTGTCTTATCGAACAAGCACTCCCTTTTCACGAAAACGAAAACAATATCCTTTTGAATATTGGTGCTGTTACGATATATTTAGAGATTCTTGATGAAATCCAAAGAAGAATCTGCAATGTTATTAGTCCTGACCTGGCATCTTTGCTTCAATCACTTGTAATGTCAATCGACATCTTTTGATACCTTGATTCTAATCCCTGTTCTTCTCTGTATCCTTTCCTCAAACACGCCTCTTTACTCTTGTTCTCAATCCTCTGTAACCCCTTGCGTGCTAGTGGCATTCCCGCCTAGCTTGGAGGTGAATTGCCTTAAAAAAAGTAGACCTTTATGTCATTTCATCTTCTTCTGTGTCTGAGTTACTCCTGCTATCATCCATAGGCTTGTCTTGTATTGCATTGTCCTGATCTGAAGAACTCATTCTTTCTTCTCAGCCAAGATCTTTTAACATCACAACATTTTCCTCTTCAATTCTGGATCATAACTGGTCACAATAGGCCATTATTTTCCGATAATGGCCGTGTCATAATCCCCTTAGCGTGATGAAATTAGCTCTCTCATGACTTGCTACTTTGTCTTTTGTATACAGCAGTTTTTTTCTTTAATCTCTGTTATATACCATCCCTATGAACACTAATGGGTGTGTCCCAATCCTCATAAATACATTGGACAAGTGGGGGTAATATGCTGTCTAGCAGTGGTTTACCTACATCACGCCGCTGGCGAGTATTGTAT
>OZ038516.1:66136274-66151274 GCA_964036315.1 Acanthosepion esculentum
AAAGAAAGAAAGAAAGAGAGAAAGAAAGAAAGAGAGAAAGAGAGAAAGAGGGGCATATAGACGAAGAAATAAAGAAGGAACAGATTTGGAAGAGACAATATACAAAAAAAAAGAAAGAAAGAAAGAAAGAGAGAAATAAGGGGCATATAGAGGAAGAAATAAAGAAAGAACAGATTTGCAAGAGACAATATACAAAAAGACAGAAAGAAAGAAAGAAAGAGAGAAATAAGGGGCATTTAGACGAAGAAATAAAGAAAGAACAGATTTGGAAGAGACAATATACAAAAAGAAAGAAAGAAAGAAAGAAACAGAGAAAGAAGGGGCATATAGACGAAGAAATAAAGAAAGAACAGATTTGGAAGAGACAATATACAAAAAGAAAGAAAGAAAGAAAGAAAGAGAGAAATAAGGGGCATATAGACGAAGAAATAAAGAAGGAACAGATTTGGAAGAGACAATATACAAAAGAAAGAAAGAAAGAAAGAAAGAAAGAAGGGGCATATAGACGAAGAAATAAAAAAGGAACAGATTTGGAAGAGACAATATACAAAAAGAAAGAAAGAAAGAAAGAAGCCGCATATAGACGAAGAAATAAAGAAGGAACAGATTTGGAAGGGAAAATATACAAAAAGAAAGAAAGAAAGAAAGAAGGGGCATATAGACGAAGGAATAAAGAAAGAACAGATTTGGAAGGGAAAATATGCAAAAAGAAAGAAAGAAAGAAAGAAAGAAAGAAAGAAAGAAAGAAAGAAGGGGCATATAGATGAAGGAATAAAGAAAGAACAGATTTGGGAGAGAAAATATACAAAAAGAAGGAAAGAAAGAAAGACAGAAAAAAAGAAAGAAGGGGCATATAGACGAAGAAATAAATAAAGAACAGATTTGGAAGAGAAAATATACAAAAAGAAAGAAAGAAAGAAAAAGGAAAGCAAGCATGAAGGGGCATATAGACGAAGAAAGAAAGAAAGAAGAGATTTGGAAGAGACATCAATATTGTTATATACCGTACCTGTGAAAACTAATGGCTATGTCCCAATCCTCATAAATCTATTGGACACTTGCAAGTGGGGGCAATATGCTGTTTAAGTAGTCCATCACTAGCAGTGGTTTACCTACTTCACACCGCTGGTGAGTATTGCATTTTGTTGATGTTATCAAGATTACGATTTCATTCACAACCTCCGTTTTGGTTATTCCTCATTCGGTAACCCTTTCTAGGTTACAACAATTTCCCACATGTAACTAGCATGGAGCGTGTTATTCTTACATTTTACCAAGATGAAGAGTGTTTTGTGATTGTAAAATCTTTTTTTGAATTCTCCCCTGTAGAAGATAATATGTTCTTTCTTCGGGTTTTTATCAAATCTTACTCGAGCCTTATATACAATGTTTTTCACCATGTAGTTACCATCGAGAGGACAATTTGATTAATCTCACTGTTTGGCATACTATTATAGCTTACCATTACCATATTTCTTTTATGTTTATGCAATATGGACTGTCTGGAGAAGGGATTACTTAATAATTTGAGAAAATCCTCACCTACTTTAGTTTTTACTTCCATGTTGAAGCAAGGTGGTTGTTAAACCAATTTCTTTTTGTTTTACTATTTAGTTTTCTTTCCTTAGTTCTCTCTTGTGGTTTAATATATTGCGGGTGTTATATTGGCTCAGAAACAGATATTGAATGAGAGAAGTCAACAACAAACAAACAAACACTCGAGTAAAAAAATATATAGCTAAGTTAATTTTTGTTAAATAAAATACATTGACAAAAATAAGATTATATTGCACTACGCAAGAAATATCTCTGCAGGATCATATACATCATAGTTTCTCAATGGGGGTTCCTAAGGTTCTTCAAAAGGTCCCCAAGGGTTCCATGAGTGTTTATATAAACTTCAACCTTGAATTAAGTATTTGTGTAGCGAAAGACAACTACAGGCTTCACATTAGAGAAGCAAGTTTCACTTTATCAAATGGCTCTGAAAGTAACATTTTCTTAGCCCATTTATTGGTTCACAGGACATTTTACTTTGATTTACCTTATGTCTTTTCAACATTGCCAGTAAAGGATAAAAAATAATTAAAAAACCCTGATGCAGCAATTATCTGTTTTCATTCTGTTTACATTTATATTATAGGTATATAATATTGGTTACTTATGTTAATTTTTTACGTTTCAGTTTATAATTCTTTTGTGTGAATGAAAACTCCCTGATGAAGTATTATAAACGAACAGTATGAATTTTATATAGCATTACCAAAAAATTTGACAAAGATGTATTAATTTTTCCTTTAACCAGTTATTCAAAAATATATACTATGATATTTACCACGTGAACTACGATGAAAATAAAATGAGAAAGATATGGTATAAAAGTTTGTTTTTGCGCAGAGGTTCCTTGAGACATTTAATTTATTTTAAGGGTTATGCAAGGCTAAAAAGGTTGAGAAATGCTGATGTAGAGTATGAGAAGAGTGTTGTATTGAAAAGGACAGTTTTGTAGTCTTTGAGAATTGTTGCCCTGAAAAGAACAATTTTATAGTCGTTGAAAAGTCTTGTCCTGAAAAGGACAGTTTTGTAAACAGATTTTATTGAATTATGGAAGACAACAAACAAAACGAAGACTTGAGCAAAAAAAAATATATTGCCAAGTTTATTTTCGTTAGAGAAAATACATGGACAAAAATAAGGTTACAGTGCACTAGGCAAAAAAATATATCTGCATGTTCATGTAGAGGTTGAGAAAAGTGTTGTCCTGAAAAGGACAGTTTTGTAGTCATTGAAAAGTGTTGTCCTGAATAGGACAGTTTTGTTGTTGTTGAAGAGCATTGTCCTGAAAAGGACAATTTTGTAGTCATTAAAAAGTGTTGTCCTGAATAGGACAGTTTTGTAGTCTCTGAAGAGCATTGTCCTGAAAAGGACAATTTTGTAGTCATTAAAAAGTGTTGTCCTGAAAAGGACAGTTTTGTAGTCTCTGAAGAGCTTTGTCCTGAAAAGGACAATTTTGTAGTCATTAAAAAGTGTTGTCCTGAATAGGACAGTTTTGTAGTCATTAAAAAGTGTTGTCCTGAATAGGACAGTTTCGTAAACATATTTTATTGAATGACGGACAAGAAAGACAAATAAAATGAAGACATGAGTAAAAAAAAATATATATTGCCCTGTTTAATTTTGTTAGAGCAAATACATGGACAAAAATAAGGTTACAGTGCACAAGGCAAAAAAATATATCTCTGCATGTTCATGAAGGGAGTGAGAGGAGCATTGTCCTAAGAATAACAATTTTGTAGTCATTGAAGAGAGTTGTCCTGAAAAGGACAGTTTATCTGCTGGTGAGGATGGCTGGCTGGAGCTGGGGCTGCTGATGGCTGGAAATGGAGGCCTGTTGGAGGTAGCTGGCTGGCTGGAACTGCTGCTGTCATAGGCTGGCTGTCTGCTGCTGGAACAGACACTACACTTTGATCCTAGTCATTTTATATATTGTAATATACAAGGGTGGCACAAAAGGGAAGAGGGGAAGGGTTAGTCTTCACTAACTATCCTAAACCTATCTAATCTGATTCACAATCCATTCATTATAATTGGCTCAATCACCACAAGAACTCATTAATCATCATTCAATCCACCATATACCACAATACTGCATATTCACAGGGATCCTACTAAGACACCCATGACATGGTAAAATACAAATTGTCCACATTGATCCTTAGCCGCAGAATGCAGTATTTACTTCATACCCCTACTGAGTTAGGATGAGACACGAGGCAAGCACTCACGCCATTGGTCAAAATTTACCCAGCCCCTGCTTACATGGGATCAGGCTCAAAGCTTGTCTTAGCTGATCGTGGCCAGGGAACAGATACTACACGGGATTTACTTGACCTCCCACAGGGCCAGGTTGTGACACAAGGTCGGAGTTTAACGTGGGAAGGGAGGGGGAATGGACCCGAGTTTTCACCCGGGTCGCAGTGCTTTGGCTTTAGCTAGTCATAGCTGGTCTTGGCTGGTCTTAGCTGGTCATAGCTTGTCCAAGCTGGTCATAGCTAGTCAGACGTAGCCACGATACTACCAGCGCAGGGACGAATCCCTGCCGCCTGCCTGTATCGGAGAACGAATCCCGGCCCCATAGGCGATCATTCAGTGAGCAATCCGCGAACAGATACTACACTTTGATCATAGTCTCTATACTATTTTTTGATATTTATATCCTGAATCAGTTTTATAACGATCATTAGTCCTGGAAGGTGAAGTTACTTCTTCCAGTTGATTTTCAAAAATGTGGGAATGCCAACAGGCTACAACAAACATTTCTAAAATTCAATTTAGTGTTGTGCACTCATTATTTAAGGCTTTCTCAAATTTCCCTTTAACTTTATTAAATATCTATATATCTGAAGCATTTCTGGACAATCTATATTCAATTTCCCTTGCAAATTTATTTGGTAACCTCTCTTGGATGGTTAGATTTTTCATTAACGCATAACAAAGTGCTGTTAATCTTTTAGTAAAGAGAGACACTTTCATCTCTGAGATTGAGTTTCACATCAAGGTATCGAACATCTTTTAAATTAATCTCAACTTCCATAAATTAAATTAATCTCAACCGAGTCCTCTGGATAATTTAAACTGCTTTTTTCTTATTACATCATTTCTTTTTTCTTTTATTGTCCAACACAATTCAACGCATGAATGAATAATTCACCAACCTTTCCAAACATACCTGACACGAATCGGGCTAACATTCAGCACTGATCATATAACCACACTCAATCATAGCACTGATGATATCAGCAGCAACGATGATGTTGATGATCCAGATTATTGTGATAAAAAGCAACAATAATAAAAGGGAATAAAACTAGTAATAAAATAATCGTAATAATGAAGAGTGTATATAGCCAGAGTGTTGGGATAAAAAGCAACAATAATAAGATGAAAGAAAACTAGTAATAAAATAATAATAATAATGAAGAGTGTATAGAGCCAGAGTGTTGGGAGAAAAAGCAACAATAATAAGATGAAAGAAAACTAGTAATAAAATAATAGTAATAATGAAGAGTCTATAGAGCCAGAGTGTTGGGAGAAAAAGCAACAATAATAAGATGGAATAAAACTAGTAATAAAATAATAGTAATAATGAAGAGTGTATAGAGCCAGAGTGTTGGGAGAAAAAGCAACAATAATAAGATGGAATAAAACTAGTAATAATGAAGAGTGTATAGAGCCAGAGTGTTGGGAGAAAAAGCAACAATAATAAGATGGAATAAAACTAGTAATAAAATAATAGTAATAATAAAGAGTGTATAGAGCCAGAGGGTTGGGATAAAAAGCAACAATAATAAGATGGAATAAAACTAGTAATAAAATAAAGGTAATAATGAAGAGAGGTATTGCCCTAAATTTGAGGGGTACAGAGCAAAGCAACAATAATAACATAGAATAAACCTGACAATAAATTAATAATGCTAAAAGTTCTATCCACCTCAAGTATTGCAACAAATGCAATCAATAATGAAAAGAGAAAAACTTGTAATAAAATAATAACCACGGAACTCTAAAGATTCCTAAAAACAAGTTGGAACATTTTCAGGGGAATTGATTTTTGTTTTGTTTTTACGGTTTATCACCCTTTGTGGTTTATTTAAAGTCATAACATATTTTGGATTTGAAAAATATTTCTTTTTTTACAAGTAAATATGGCATTAACAGTTTTTGGTGATTATAATGATTTTTTTCCAGATGCAAGTCCTACTATTTAGCCAATGATATTTGTTTATTAGTGAATCTAATGAACTCAACTGAAATTTGAACTTAACTCACTATTTTTTTTTTTTTAAGATTTAAGACTGTTTGCAATATTTTAAAAATTGGTTAGAATATGCTAAATCATTTTCCAGGTTTGGGCAGACTTGTTGTTAATAGTCCCTTTCTAGTATGAAATTGCAAAATTGTAAGTGCGTCTACTACTGTAAACTAAAGCAACAAGCAAACTCATCATGATCCTCACTGCGTGTTCTACATCTGAGGCTTTAGCCTATACGTTCATTAATATTGTCATATAATGATCATAAGGTGGTTATGATAATTATTGTGGGAGTTGATTGTTATAATATTTACAATGATAACAATATGATGACGCCAGCAATATTGTTAATGTATATAAATTAAAAATATCAACAGCTATCATAAATAAATAGTAATAATCGAAACTTCCAGCGATTATCTCCCCCTGTGTGGATAACTCTTTTGTATTTGTAGTTCGGATTGATTCCGCTAGAGTGGCGCTGTTGTCGTTCAATACTGATTGGCCATATAAAGCTTACAAACGCAAGTCTATTTTCGATATATGTCGTTGCTGGACATTTAAGAGCCTTGCGAAGCAAATAGATTTCAAAAAAAGCCCACCAAAGTAAGTAAAATTATTATTTTAAAAAATAAAAATTTAATTGTTCCCCCTCCTTTTTTTTTTTGTCTTTATGTTATTCTGCTAAATTAAAAGGCAATATATTCATCGTCCTGTCGCCATAATTTTCGTGTCTTATTTACGCACGCGGTGGTCATAAAGTGGGTGGTCATTTTTTATGATGATTTCTATTAGAAACTGGACCCCAACTTCATGATCATGCTTAATTGCCGTTATTTCTGGCTATTTTTTCGTTTTCTACTTCTTTTTTTTTATTAAATATTTTGCTAAAATATATGTAATTGTTATTATGGCTAATATATGCTTGTTGCTATTCTATTCTGTTCTGATAATGGTTTAATTTAAGCATGATTACCCTCTGAAGTACGGTTCAGGGAATTGTTTTAAAATATGTAATAAATAAATCATTTACATTTTACATCTTTTCTCTAACAATAATTGAAAATTGTAATCTATTTTTTTAAAAAAATGAAATATTAATTAAAACCTTTTTTTTATATATATTGTAAGACGTTTTAATTTTATTTTTAAAATTTTTTTTCCCCTTTTTTAAATTTTTTTCGTCTAAATATTTAGAAATTTTTTTTTTTTTTTTTTTTTTTTTTAATTTTAAAAATCCTTTGTTTACTTTTTTTTATTTAACATATTTTAACACCTTTTTCTGTTACTTATTTAACTTATTTATAAAATAATACTTAGTCGTTTCTTTTTAATTCGCCCTAAAAACAACTGAACATGAAATCAAGGAGGGAAAAAAAAGCCTTAGTCTTTCTTTATCTTTTTTACTAGTAAACATCTTTTTAGTTTCAAAAACAAACTTTCTATAATTAATTAATCATTAATGGAAACTATTAAAACATTAATGTTTGAAAATGATAAATATTCGATTTACTTGTTAATTTCGTTAAAAAAATTCTTATTACCTGAAAAAAAAAAACAGTCAGTCTGCTTTTTTTTTCATAATAATCTAAATTTTTATTTTAAAATTTATATTGACTCTTAATTCCTGAAAATTAAAATTATTCAAATAATAATTTTAAAAAATCGTTGAAGTCTTAAATCATCAAACAAAAAAACAAAACAAATTACTTTTTTTTTTAGCCTGATGAAGTTCTTTATTTAATGAATCTTTTTTTTATTTAGCCACCCAATAATGTCCCTTGCTTCAATATTTTTCTTTTTCTCAGGTAAAAACAGTAAAAATAAAACTACAACCTATTTAAAAACTTATTTTGTTTTAAATACCCTTCTAGTCCAGTAATGATTTTAAAAAAAAATAAATAAATAAAATAAAAAAAAAGCGACCCCCCCCCTATTGGGGGGGGACCCCCTTTCCCTGATGACCTCGAACCAAAAATAGTTGTCTTGCTATATGCAAAGTTTTCTTCTTGTCCATCTATCCATATTAAAAGCATTACTTATGTTATTACACGAAATGTCTGTTTTCTTTCTTCAGTAATAATAATTAAATAATTTATTTATAAAATTAAATTCTTATTGAGAAAAAAAAGAAAAATAATTCGCCTCGTTTTTTTAACTGACGTCACAGCTGTTTTCCTCTGCCTATACATTTCTCTCCCTTTTTTTTCTTACCTGGCCTCATATTGCAAGTTAGCCTAGTAGAATGCTTTTAAAAATAATAGTAAGCCTTTTAGGCTTTGGTAGTTAAAACTTGCATTTTTTTTTCTCTCTCTCACACACACAATAACTTCAGAAAATAAAACTGTCGTCATGACATTTTAAAACTTTATAATTTATTTTTAAATTAAACAATCACATCCCCAACTTCTTTTTTAATTTAAAAAATAAAATAATTGCAGCCTCGAGTGTATTCACTTGACAGGTAAATATTTGATTGCAATTTAGTTGATTTCTGAATGTTTACACACTGTTTTTATTTACTCACTAGGACGACGTCATTAAATTTTTTTTTCTACTTCTGTCTAGAATATCTTGCTACTACTTGCTACCCGTATTTTCTAACTAAAGTGTATACACTAGGTCTTCACATAATTTGCTAATTACCAAATTGCTATTTATTCGCCTTTTTAATGGCCATCATTATTATTATTTTTATTAATCTATAGCACTTACTGTATTCGTATTTTCTTTCTTTAACTCGTTCTACTAGTTATCTACCTTTCATGGTCAACACCAGGTGGAAGATTCTGTCATGAAAATGATTGTCCCAAAGATGCTGGGATGAGAAAGAGCAGAGTGAAATAATAATTGGGGAAAAATATATTTCAAAACTCTGGTATGAAAATCTTCAAGGATTTTAACAAAATAAGCTGATTTTTTTTTTTTTTTTTTTTTTTTTTTTTAACAAAGGTAATTTAGATTCAGCTGGGTATAAAGTGGGGAATCAGTTTGCTGTAGTCATCAAGACACAAACTGATCCCCCCACAAATATCATTGGAAAATATATATATTCCACGTGAAAATCGAATAATAATAGCAAGGACTTAAACAAAATATGCTGTTGTTTTTATAACTAGTACATACACTCGATTCAATTTGTATTAGTCATCAAGTACTACATATGACTATAATTGGGGAATATATATTTAAAAACTCCTGCAAAATTCTTCCCGTAATATTTAAGGATTTAATAAGCTGTCAATTTTTTATAACAAACATAAACTAGATTCTGTTGAACCTAAAGTGGGGGTTCGGTTTGATATTGTCATCAAGTAATAAACTGAACCCCCCCTCAGAAATACTAAATATAATTGAAAGAAATATATTTAAAGACTTAAAAAAATATATATTTCCTGATAGAATTCATATTTTCACAGTTCTATAAACTTAAAGGGCTAGTTTTTTGGGTTGTTTTTATTATAACCATACCTCCTCCTTAACCACAGTCAAGATTAGTCCATGGCCCTGCACTGCAGTTAATTATGAACGCCATAATCTTTGTTCATGGTCGTATCATTTTTGAATTCAGAGGTGTCCCTCTAAATAAGTTCCCTGGCCACTGTTCGGGAGCCCATTCTGCCCCACCTTTTTGTCCTGTAGATGCAAGGAGCAGAAGGGATTTGTGAAATTGAGTTTCTCATTTCGAAGCTGCTAACCCTTACACTAGTTTCACTTCCATAGCCTCATTTACATAAACATGAATTCTTAGAGTACTGAGAGATATATACAAAAAGAAATAGTAGAATCTTAACAGCTAATTGTTTCATTGTATATGGAGAAATCTGTTTTGATAGTTTTTTTTTTTTTTGCTCAGGTCTTTAATTGATAAATTCATTCATTGATCTTTAATTGATACATCATCCATTGGTGAACAGAGAAATTTGATCCACCTTCCTGTGCATTGCCAGTTAAAATGTGACAAAAGGAGAATCTTAAAAGTGACTTTGCATTTCTAAATGAAAAGTAATTATTCAATTAAGTTTAAATACAGGTTATCCAAAAACCTCAAATGCGGAAGTTTTTCAGGTACCAACACGACTTGCCGCTAATAGAAAATTTCAGAAAACCTTGCTACATGGCCTACATTGGCACCAGATTTTGGTCACAGCAACACCTTCATTTGTGAATTACTTACCAGATGTTTCATGCTCAATAAAGATATTATTCAAAATGTCAAAAAGCCCCAAATTTACTTATTTCTTATAAGTAATGAATCCTGTTTTTTGTATACGTACAAAAAATACAAAACATTTTTACATGAAATCTTAATTTCTCAACGTGTGAGCATTACATGACTACTGTCATTGTGTACACAAAATTTATTAAATTTTATACAAAATGATTTTCAGAGTATATGTTAGTTATCCAAAACTTTCTCCAGTGTATATGTATGAGCTGTTATGAAATGTAAAGGGATATCATGTTTATGCTTGGATTCCATCATAAAGCTTCATAGATGTTATATACAAATTAATAGCCTGTATTCCAAAATCTGAAAATCGAAGCACTTCCAGTCCCAAGAATTTTCAACTTTTATATCAGAATTGAATAAACATTGTCAAATTTTCTAGATCCAAACTAACTTATATTTATATATATATTTTTTTTCTTTTCCTTTTTCAGATGCCCAATATTAAACTGCAGAGTTCTGATGGTGAAATATTTGAAGTTGATGTGGAGATTGCAAAGCAATCTGTCACTATCAAAACCATGTTAGAAGGTAAGACATTAAAAACTTCCTGTTTAAATGTTAATCTTTTCTCTCTTTTTTTTTTTTTTTTTTTTTTTTTTTTTTTGTTTTGTTTGTTTGTTAAATTGATGTTAGCTCTCATTCTTGTGGGGGAGCTTGTGGACACATACCGATACCTTGATTTCTAGTTCTGCTCAGTGATAGATGATGGAACTATAAGTTGGCATATAACATGTTTTGGACACTCTTTCCAGCGAATTAATACAGGAGAGAAATTCTGTCTGTTAACACTGAAGGTCCCCAAGACGGCAGGTGGGGGTGTTGGTTTTGAGGGGTTTTAAGTAGAAACCCATTATTCATGCCCCCTCCCTTCAAGGAACCAATAATTAATAAAATATCTTACAGCAGATGTGAAGGTGGTTAAGCAAGAGATCTTCAATTCTGGAGTTCTTGGGAGGTGGTGATTTTATAAGCATAGTTTAGATGTGACACAAGGCTTGAAAGTATGGGACACTCAGTGTGGATCTAACTCACTATTCAGTTGTAATTGTTCTATCAAGACAAACTTGTTAAGCATTACACTATGTCGAGGTAACCTAAAATGATCTAAGTGTAGCTTAGATGTGGTACAAACCAAAAGTATGGGGCACCTTGTAAGGATCAAACTCACTATTCAGTCATAGCTTATCTAGGGAAACAAGCTTGTTAACCATTACACCATATCAAAGTGCCCAAAGTTCTTGAGAGGTGAGCTTGAAGCTGAAATCCAGTAGTCCTTGAGTTGCAAGACAAGGGAAGTAATTATTTTGGTTAATCTCTCAGAATTCCCACTTGGCTTTATGTGATACCTGAAGTATTCAGGTGAGTAGTCTGTGATAATTTTATCTATGATAGCTCTCTTCATCTCTTTGAGGTTGAGGTGGATGCTTGGGAATACCAGGTGCTGTAAGCTTAGACGTGCAGCTAGTGTAATGGATAATGGCTCAGAATGGGGGTGGGGCAAGTTCCAATTCTTGTTGGGTTCATTATATTCACTTACATGCAAATACCCTTTGAATTTGGGAAGGGTATGAATCCATATCTTACCCCCCCCCGATCTATGGGTTAATTAGTAAGACTTATATTACTAGATCATTATTTTGAAAAAAAAAATTTTTTTACAGTCAAAAAAGTATTTTCTGGCTTCAAATAAACTGCGAAGGGTTAAGATGTAAAAATGAATCCACCAACCATCTCTGACGGTATGGCACCTCATATGTTTGTATCTTCTGATACAAAAATAGTATTGTCTCTGGGGGCAACTGGTATCACACAAATCAAAGGGAATAATAATAATCAGTACCCTCTTGGGAATACCAGGTGCTGTAAGCTTGGATGTGTGGGTGGTGTAAAGGATAATGGCTCTGAATTATTAATTAGAGCTGAGTTCCAATTCAAGTTGGGTTCATTGTATTGACTTCCATGCAAATACCTTTGGGAAAAGTATGGATCCCCCTCATCTATGGGTTAAAGTAGAAAGACATGTATCACTAAACCATTTTTTTTTCTCTCCTATAATCTAAAATATTTTCTGGCTTTAAATAACCCGCAACAGATTGATAAACCATAAAAAAAAGAAACTAATCATGTCTTGGTTGATTTGTTGAAAAATAGGAGGCATGGTGGAGTAATGGTTAGCAGCTCAGATTGAGGAATCTGAGACCCGAGTTCGAATTCCAGTCAAATCCATTACATTCACTTACATGCTAATATCCTTAAGAGAGGTAGGAATCCTCCTCTTCTCCCCCCAGCTATGGGTAAATAGCAGGACAGGCTGGGTTCCATAGCCTTGGATGGCAACTAGTCTACCACAGAAAGAAATGGCAACCTACTGCAGGGAAAAAATTTGCCTCGTCAGTCATGTAGCCAAAGATAGATGATCGCCTACGCGTGTATCATGCATGCCCCAACTGACTCGAAGCAGAGCTCCTTTCGAGGAAGCTGTTGCTGCACAATCTACAATATATGGAGATTAACAAAAACTCCATGTTCATTGATTTTTTTTTTTTTTAATCTTTCATTTACTGGCTGTTTATGTAAGCCACACCTTAAACTAGGCCCCCTCTACTTGTGTGTGTGTAATTTGATAGAAGTTCTGGTGAAAGTGCAGCACAAAATATCGTTTTCATTCCTGCTTCACGTGGATTTGTTCTTAATGCCCATAGCCTTGTGGGCAGGGCTGAGAACTGCCATTGGCCAAACTGTGGCCCAAGTGGATTTCTGAATGGCCCACCTAATTTTATGAGGAAAATAACATTTAAGTTTTGTTTTCTTCCCACTTATTCAACTCTCATATAACCACATGCATAGACTATGATTAAATAGACTTTTTTAGGCTTATTGAAAACCAGTTCATCTATGATCACTGAAGTTAAGCAACATTGAGCCTGAGTACGAAGATGGGTAACTGTTTGGGAATACCAGGTGTTGTAAACTTGGATGTGTGGGTGGTGTAATGATAATGGTTTGAAATTGTTAATCGGAGAGCAGAGTTTCAATTCCCATTGGGTTCCTGATATTCACTTATGCACAAATACTCTTGGGGAAAGGTATGAATCTCTCTTTTCTCCCCCAGGTATGGGTTATTTAGTAGTACTAGTATCATGAAACCATTATTATAACAAAAAAAAAATTCTTACAATCTAAAAATATTTTCTGGCTTTTAAACAACTTGCAATGGTTTGATAAACCATAGAAAATATAATTATAAAAAAAAAAAAATTTCTTTAATTTTATAATCTTATTTTGAAAATAAAATTTTCAGCATTTTAGACCTGGTGGTTTTCACTATGAAAGTATGTATGTTTGCTTTAGAAACTGAGTTTTTTTTTTTTTGTTTTTTTTTTTTTTTTTTTAGTGGGGAGATATACTTATTTTAAATATTGCTTGAAAATGGCTTCCAATCAACAACTGCAGTTACTTTGGTGGGGTAAGACCTATCAAAATGGATTGCCTACCAAGTGAAAGCTTACTGACTCTAATATAAACAACCAATATTTACCTACACCCACTCCCTAACCAAAAAAATCATTATAGTATTGGAAGATGAGCAACCCGTGTTTACCTGTAGGCTCAGGGTATGGGTGAATGTAGGTCAACCAATTTCCTGCATTTGTGAAATTGCAAATCTAACACAGTATATGGGTTTTCATGTAATTTTCAATAATAAAGAACATATTAATCATTTGGTTTTCTTTCCACACTTTATAACTCGGTCAATTATCGCGTTAAAAAAAATGGATTAAATTTTTTTTTTTTTTTTTTTTTTTTTTTCGCAGACATTAAAAAAAATTTTTTAATTTTGTTGCTAGCGGAATTCAGTTCTATTTTAAAATATTTTCTAATTTTCAGACAGAGTAGCTTTGAACCTGACAAACTAGAGCCAATGGTGGTAGTTTATTGCTACGGTGGGATACACATGGGAGAATAGACAGACTGTATAACTGGTTTTGAAACATTGTTCAATAATTCTTTTTTATCCACTTTATCAGTGCAAATTATAATATTTTAATTGTACAATGTTGTCTGGATCTGCTGGTGGTTTAGTGTTTAAGGGCTTGGAACAAGATATCAGTGACCATAGTTCAAATGCCAGTGAAGTTCATTACAATCACTTTTTCACAAATACCCTTCGGAAAATGGGTAAAAAAAAAAAATGGAATTGCAAACTGTAGCTGGCAATCAGTCTAGAAGGACAACACGAAATTTAAAAATTATATATATTTACACACTCGGCTTTATATATATATATATATATAATTTACATTACGCGAATCATTCATACGAAAAGCAAATAATGAAGTTAATGATATAAATGGCAAGAATCGCTCTCGCAAACAATTTTTAATAATAAAATACATTAACCTTGAATCCGCTAATGAATGGTATGATCTTTGTTTATAAACTCCGGTTTGATAGGGTCTTTTATTACTACTAGCTTTCAATTGTTTCATACAATCATCTTCAGGTAGGGAAATAGGTAAGTTTTTTACATCCAGGTAATAACAGCACATCGAAAGATAAAGTGTAATCTGAAAAATGTTTTTTTAGAAATGTGATATTGTTAAATGTAAGAAATTCTTTTGGAGCGTGCAGTCACGACGCTGAGGTTGAATTTTTTTTAAATTTTTAAATTGTGCGTTCTTCTACAAATATAGTAATATGAGAATTCTTTTGTAGAAGTAGGTTTTTTTTAGTAAAGGTGGCATGAACTAAATTGTTCAATAGAGTAATGTCACAGTTATTATCAGGAATTCGCATGCCAGATCGGTTATTTTAATATCAATTATGTGGTGCAGGTTCAATTTACATTACGCGAATCATTCATATGAAAAGCAGATAATGAAGTTAATGATATAAATGGCAAGAATCACTCTCACAAACAATTTTTAATAATAAAATACATTAACCTCAAATC
>OZ038516.1:66153774-66156274 GCA_964036315.1 Acanthosepion esculentum
TCCCCCAATGGGCTCACTCTTGCTCCGGTCAGATGATGCCAAATATAAGGGGAGGTGTGCATAACTGCAAACTCTTTTCTACATTGTCTTATTAATGTGCTAATAAGAGCATATATGCAATAATATAAAATGAAGTGTATTTAATAATAAAAATAACATTTCCATCATCCTCGTTATCAATGATAAAAATAGGAACATGTAACATGTCACGGAGAAATTATCAGTGATTATATTGTGATAAGAAGGAGGATGATGACGACTATAAAAATAGTAGTCGTAATGAAAAAGAAAGGTCACGAGAAAAGTGATTTTTCTAGAAAGCTGCTGGGAATTCTATGGATGGTGTACATTATCAGTGGAAAGGCTTTAAGGACATTGGGAACAAACGGGGCACTTACACTCGGAAACGAGCAAAATTTCTTGCAGATATGGGGTAGGAGAATTTGACTTGTGCGAATGGATGATGGAATGGGTGGGGCTGGAAATTGTCAAAAGGACAAACATTAAGACGTACAAGGGATAGGAAGTTGTGGAGAGCCATGATGACCTACGACCTAAAAGGACACAGCATAAAGAAAAGATTTTTAAAATGTTAAATATGTAATTAACATCGTGCATGTGCACGGTCAGAATGGTGTGTGTTCATATGTAGAGTAGTCCTCAAAGTTTAACTAACACATTGAAATGCTCTCTTTTTTTCTTTTTTTTTCCTCCTCCAGATCTCGGTATGGATGAGGAAGATGAAGAGGCCGTTCCTCTCCCTAATGTAAACGCTGCCATATTAAAAAAGGTGATCCAATGGTGCACATATCACAGGGATGATCCACCACCCCCTGAAGATGATGAGAACAAAGAAAAAAGAACTGATGACATTTGTTCTTGGGATACAGAGTTCCTGAAAGTAGACCAAGGGACTTTATTTGAACTCATTTTGGTGAGTGTTTTTTATCTCTTTCATGTTACTACTTTTTTCTTTGTTTATATATATATATATATATATATATATATATATATATATATATATATATATATAATGTCATTCACGGACAGTACTGTTTCACTGTATCACAGCTCCTACTTGCGACTAGACTTCCGAATGCCTCAAGCCAGGATTGAAACACAACTTTTATATATATATATATATTAGTTGTTTCAATCCTACTTTTTTTTTTTTTTTTCACTCCAAATAAGCCAATAAAGCCACTAACATGCAAGGTGTTAGTGAGTGTTAGAGAATATACAGGGGAAAAAATAAACACTATTAAGATAATGGAAGATAACAATGGACATTGGATTTAAATTTTTGAAGATCAGTTGGCTGGAAGCAAGAAGTGTATAAGAAGAAACTGCTGGCATAGAACTTGCTTACATCTAACGGCCATTTCAGCTGTAAAATGAGACCCAACTGCCAATCTAGTAGTGCACTTAAATTCATAAAATGTAAGTGCCATAAAGGGAAGTTCATTAGAACAATTACCATAAAAGTATTTTTGTAGAAAAGGTACAGTGGAAAAGTGACCGAAGCTGAGATATCAGGTCAGGAACAATAATATTGCAGATTCTTCTTTGGATTTTATCAAGAATCTCTAAATATATAGCAGGAGCACCAAACCAAATGCAACAGAAATATTCAAATTAAGGATGAACAGTGGTCTTATAAATATGTCAGATAGATTCTGGCAAGAAAAATTGTCTAGCACGATGCCATGAACCAACTTTCTGATTCAATGTAATCTTTCCACTTCATGTCAGCGGAAAACATTAGTCTGAAAAGTCGCTCTCCTGGAGGTTAGCATCAGCCATGCTGATGGAAGTTAAGAGTTCTCTCAGGCAATTAAAAGAGAGTTTTCGTTTTGGAAGAGTTAAAATTAACAAGCTATTCCTTGCTCCAGTTAACACATTGTATGCCAAACCCTGTGAAATGCCTTCGAGATACTTAAAGCAACACCATTATATCTAAAAGCTTGATACTCTTTCGGCAATAATTAATACATCGGCAGTTGAGCTAGAGAAGCAAAAGCCATGTTGCTTACTTGAAAGAAGACCTCGCAAGGCAAGATCCTTAACCAATTCAGAGCCTCGAGTACAAAACCAAATATCACTAACTAGGTGATAATTAATCAGAAAATATTCATAATAAATTTTCCACTTTGTCACACACACACACACACACAATGAAAAGGGCGTTCATACTCAGAATCAGAGACAACAGAAATTTCTTGTGCATATAATAAGAAAATTAGAGATTGGAGAATTTGACATTTGCAGGTCATATCTAGAACAATAACAATACAGTTTTATAAAGTCAATTTCATACTTAATTTTCAAGGCAGCATTGAAATATGAAAAATGAGGATATTATTGTCAAAGTTATTGCTAACATTTTTTGTCCCGATTTACAAACTACATTTCATTCAATGTTGCAAACCAATCAATGAAATGTGAATAAGCTGATTTGTTTGGAAAAATACTTTGACAAAAACCCTGCTTTGCAGTTTAA
>OZ038516.1:66158774-66223774 GCA_964036315.1 Acanthosepion esculentum
GCGATCCCCTCCCCTTCCACCAATTTAAAAATAAAAAAACTGCTTCAGCTACTAACTGCATCCAATCTTTGTCCTTAGCTCCAAATAATATTCTTTAATAGTTATTATATCCTGAATTTTCTTATTTTGGATCTATATCTTTACTGTCCATAAAATCTAATATTTTTCTTATCCTAAAATAAATTCACTAACAGTTTTTATTTTAATTTTAGAGATCAACCCAGTTTTAAAATTTGCCAAAATTCTTTCATGAATAAATTTTATAAAATGCAACTATGCATTGAAACCTGCACAATTTAAACAAAGATTTGTTGATTTGTTTCAAAAGGGGAGGGCCAAGCTAGAAAGACTATCACTGTATCCTAAAACTAGTGGATGATTGATTGGTAGGCATTAAAATCTTCTTGTAGATTGATAAGGAGATGGCAGTAGCTAATTATTGAAAGGCAGTTTCTCCTAGTGTCCCTCTACTTGGTTTCAAACAGAAAAATGTGCTAGAGAATACACCCCCATTTCTCTCTCTCTCTATCTTTTGCCTCCTTCACTCTCTGCCACTTTTTTTTTTTTAAACTACCCTAAGATAGATATGTCAATTGTCCTACATAAAATTCTGTTATTTCTTTTTAAATCAAAATGAGCTAAAATCTATTTTTTTAGCCCTTCATATTCATCTGATTATTCTAATGGTCCAGCTTTGATATCCCCAATGAGGATTAACCCGGATGCTTGGTTTGTGGGTATCTGACTGAAACTATAGCAGCCTCTTAAGTGTCTTGTAGTTTGCTTGCATTCATTCATATATATATATATATATATATATATATATATATATATATATATAAAATGTCTTATTCTCTTCTTTCTGGCACAAAGGTGAAAAGTTTAGCCTTGAACACTTGAAGTAACTAGATTTGATTTTTACCAGAGAAGCCAGAACAATTGTTTGTGTTTAAAAAAAGGAAAAAAAACTAAAAATATAATAGTGGCTATGTTTGTTCTCTTTCTTTTCTTTTTTTTTTTCCTCACACTTTTTCTTCTTCTTTTCCCTCTCCCTCACTCCCTCCTCGCTGCTGTCTGTCTCTTGCGCATTTGGTTTCTCCATCAGTGAGGTGGGTTTTTATTTAAAGAAAAAAATAAAATAAAGATAAAATAAAGAGCAACAAGTAAATTTTTTTTTTTTTTTTTTCTCTCCAAACCAAAATATTATATTTAATAAATATTTCTTGTTCTCACTGTTCGTTTGTTTTTTTTCTTTTGTTTGTTGTTGCTGTTCATGTGTCTTCTTTTGCACTGTGTCTGAGTGTGGTTGCACACAGCTGGTGTTATTACTACAGTGTGGCAGGCAGTTCAGGTTCCAGCCCATGGGAAAGTATCTTGCCTCCACCCCCATCTACAAGTTAAAAATAGGACTGGGGGGGGGAATACCTGCCATTAACCACACATACACCATCTTTATTTCAATAGTATCAATTCTTATCTCGGTAATCTGTTAATAACTCTCGCATACTTACTCATAACGCTCAAATCGAGTTGGGCTTGTTTCTATTAAAGTTCTTAAAAAAAACTATTTATAGCCAAGGTTTATCTGGAACCATGTTTCCTTTGTACCTTTTCTCGTATACAAAATAAATTTTTAAAAAAATTGTCTATGAAGGCTTTATTTTCAGTTGTTGAATTTCAAATTTAGTAGTGTACATTATTAACCTTTACCACACTGCAGGCGAAAATAGTCATCATAGAGTTCTCTCCCTTGGCTACTCTAGGCGCATTCTGTCGCCTTGATACGGTTGCTATAAATAAGCACTTGTCAACTGTTATTTCCGGTATTTTAAGCTGGAAATCACCTACTACTGCCTTTATAGCATGGCTAAACTCCCGTTTTCCAACGCCATTTTCCCTTGCGTGCTAGTGGCTTCCAGCCTTGCCTGGGGGTGAAAAGCTTAAAAAAAAATTTTATTTTTTATTTTTTTGTAAACAAAAATGGCTGTGTCAATATCCAAGAAAGCCTTTATTCAAGAGTTTTTCTTCGATTAACACTCCGATGATGATTTTGATGAAGTGGTTGAAGATGATAACCACACTAGTTATTGCACCCTCAGAACTCCGCAAGGAGTAATAAAAGTTAAAAGTAAGTTGAATTTTGTATTTGGTTTTTATTTCACGTTTCAATTTTTTTGTTTTCAACGTCAAAACATGCATGCAAAATGTAATGCATTACATCAAAATATTGTTCATTCATCCTTTTATAATTGTGACAAAAATTAAAATCTATACGCACAATACAAAGAAAGTTATAACAATTTTAAAACAGTAGGTGTTCATGTTTTTATCACCCTCAAAAAAGTGCAGTGGCAGAGGGAACAATTCTAGTAATAAATTGTGGTAAAGGTAAAAAAAAAAAAAAAAGTCAAACCATATAATAATTATCAATGTGTACTTATATATTTCCTGTCCCATCTATAGTGGCAAGGGAGATAACTCTACTTAACTTTGTAAATTGATGAGTGATTACTTCCCTCAGTTGCTTTAATAATCCATAGAAAATGCTTATCTGCATTTAGGCAAAATTAGTTCCAGAGTAAAATGAACCATTTCTAAGATTGCAGTCTTATCTGTTCTAGTCTTTCATGTGCAGCGCTCAAATATCTTTGCCCAAGATGAAGACGATCACTTTAAGTGATCGTCTTTCTTCAACTTGGTCTTGAAATAGGGTTTGATGTCACCACTCTGCTGCTAATCTTTTTCTTTTCACGGTTATATTAAACACAAAATTTTCAACATGGAAAGATATTGTACCAAAAAAAATTTATAATAACAAGAAAAATGAATCCTGGAAAACATAGAACATCTTTTTTAAAATAAATAAATAAAAATGAACTCCTTGGCCTCTTTTTTAGTTTTGGATTTTTTATCTCTCCTTTTATGGAATCTTGTTACATTGTTTGAAAACTTTCATTGCATTGCATCTCACTATTAAAACTTCTTAATCAAATGCCATCATTTTTTAAAGGCACAAGTACACTAGTATTACAATAATAAAGTAGGCACCGCCACTTGGTTTCAATACCTAGGGTTTAAAATCAATTTTTAGGAATTAAAAAAAAAAAAAAAGCTTTTTCTTTCTTTGTTTGCAGTATGCACAAATTAAAATATACATTTCTAAAACTGAGGCATATTAGCTAATTAAAGTATAATTTGATTTGAAAACAATATTTACTTTTAAGTAAAAAATAAGAAATGGATTTTTAAAACAAACAGTAGCAGTGATTGCGTCCTGATAAAACTGTCAACACCTTTGTTGTTCTACAGAGACTTTGTTAAAATAAAATTTAAGAAAATGATGGGTGTTCACCCCCCCCCAATATAATTTAAGTACTCAGTCATCTTAAAAATGTTGGAAAATATTCTCCATAATCTAATTTTAGGAATGTTGACTCTTATTTTCTGAAGTATCATGTATGGTCGACCATACTTTCAAACGGGGGGGGGGGGCACATTAAGTAATATTTTATATACATAAATTAAAAATTATTTGAAAAATCCAAGTTCAAAATACTTTGTATTAAGCTTTTCAATTTTGATTAGTAAATATAGTTTTTACTAAATAACAATGAAAGTAATGCAGAATTTTAAGATTTATAATAAATTACAATTAAAATTTTAAAAAATAAAAAAAAATTATTTTTCTTAACACTAATGTCCTTAATAAATATTGTTTATAAAAGCTTTTCTAATTAAATAATGTCATTTTTATTGCATTTTTTTTTTTATTTTATGATTCAGAGCAGATTTTCAGGAAATGAGTAGTTTAAATTTTTTTTTTTAATGTACATTCTCCATGGACTCCAGCTTTTCACTAATAAAAAAAAGTTTCAGATGAAAATGTAATTTCATGAAATTAAGTGACATGTATAAAAAAGAAAAAATAAATTATCAAGATTCTCTAACTCGGTGGTTCTCAACCTTTTTTTACATCGCGGCACAACTATCACTAAAAAAAAAATAAATATTTTCCACTCAAAGCCTTTTTGCAATAAAATATTAAAAAACAGAATATTATCTAAGAATTTTTATTCACATAAATCAAAATAATAACTGTATTCAATATCGGGTATAAAATAATAATGGTGAATGTAAGTGGGACAGTTGTGCGTAAAGTTAGATTAGCCTGAAATTGAAAAGATTGAAAATGGTTAGGAAAAGGTGAAAAAAATGTTTGGGAGTTAGGAGCATTACGTAAAACCTCACATAGTACAGTTCTGTGTTACAAGTTTTTGTCTTACAACCTGTGTATTTAGGAATCGTTTTGGTATCGAAATCGGGTCTGAATTATTCAGCTGCGATGCCGATTCCCGATACTTTGAAAAACTCCTGATATTCCGATTAATCATCCCATGACTAATATAAACCATAATAACGCTTACCAATTAGTATGCGCGAGACGTTTAGATTCCAGAAATTCGGCGATTTTGAATTGAGCGGTGTCATCATGATTAAGAAATTGAATGTCTTTATGAAACAAAATGAAATTAAATGGCTTCTAGGTATTATCTCATCGCGGCACACTAGTTATCATTCCACGGCAAACTAATGTGCCGCGGCCCAGTGGTTGGGAACCACTGCTCTAACGGAAGAATTTCAGTTCTGAAAGTTTTGTTAAAAGCGGACAATTATTTGATTTTTGCAAGAATTTCTAAATCAATGTGTTTTACACTGGAAAAAGGTGCAAAAACCTTAATCGTAAATATTACGTCAACTACCGACACAAAAAACGAGATTTTTTTTTTTTTAACAAAATTTTGAACATGCTAGAAAGGATTAAAAACATTTGCTAAAACTGTTCTTAAGAGGAAAGACCAAAGTATTAACATTATGATGATAAAACTATTTTTAAGTTTGGGGCCTTTTTCCATAAAAAAAAAAAGTGGAGGTACTTATTATAATAAAGTGATTAATTCTGTTCTTTATCCAGCAACAAATCCAAATAGGCCCTGTCAATCAGATCGGATTCTTGGATATTGAGTTTTTTCATTAAGTCATTGACAATTGCAATTCCTTCTGCTTCGGTCTGGCCTTCTTTCATGATAACCTGTCAAGGAGGAGGAGGAGTAGATATAAATTGACAGCAAAACAAAATCTGGAATCAAATTACCTTTCGAAATAATTATACTAGCTTTTACATATTTCAAAAGTGCAGTTTACCTTGCACGAAAATACAATGTCACTCAACTCAAGGTCAGAACTTGTTCACATTTATGTATCTGCTTTTATATAGAAATTTCTAGCATGACAACTTATCATTATTTACATTCTCCTTAGCTTTGTTATCCTAACATTTCAACTGTTGTGCCTTCTTCAGGGAACTTCTAACAACCCTTTATTTAATTTATGGGGTAGATTATCTCATATGAACAGGCATCTGAAGAAAACTGGGAGAAGCAGGTAGTTTTATATTTGGGATTTAAATGGTTAAAAAAAAAAAAAAGTGAAAACTGAGTTTAATTTTTTTTTGGGGGGGTCATTAATTGAACAGTTCTCAATAGATAACTCGAGCTATAAACCAAATAAATAAATGGTAAATTCTGTCCATGTGACTGAAATCCCTCTAACTCTGGATTGAAAAATCTGCCCTTCATCTGATGTTTTGAACGTCCAGCATTGGGATTTGCGTCTCAACGAGAAGGGAACTGTTAAAAATTCAAATTTTAAAATAACTGAAAAATAGTACATGCCTTCGTTTTAACCTTCACGGCTAAGACCTGCCATGTCGCACATTGCAGCAAACCACCCTGATTTCCTTTCTATTTCATTGGGGAAATGAAAGTTTCACTCAAACAGCTTCTTTCCACAAACACCTACTTTGTGGGACACACTCCCAAGAGGATGCTTCCCCAATTACTACAATCTTATCTTCCCCACATATCCCCATAAACTGTGCTGCTATATAGGGTGTGGCATCAAAGGGTGACTACTTTGAAGGAGATTAAATGATAACGAAGCTAAACTGTCGCACATAGACACTTCTGTTGTTTATAGCAGTGCTTGGAAGGAAAGTGTAGAGTGTGATTGTCTCAAGACACTACGGAAGTCCCATCAGTGATTTAACGATTTTAAAACTCCCTTTGGAATATAGCTAAACACACCTGAAATCTGGTTAAAAAAAAAATATTGTAACTGGTGCTATAAAAAGAAAACTACAACACAACCAATTCAGTGTTTAATCTTCAAAGTAGTCCCCCTTTGAAGCCACACACTTCCCCAAATATCCCCATAAACTGCTGCTTATTGTGCAACACTCTACTTCGAGTGGCTCCCGAGCCTTGTACAGAGTGTATACCGTACTTTTTTAAATGATACAGCTTCCCTAACAAGGTGTGGCTACTACCCTATACTCCACATGGAATAAGGTAGTTTATACTTTCGTTTCTTCAAAAGATTTGCAACTAAATAAACAAACGGCAAATTCTGTCTGTCCGTCCATCCATGTGTGTGACTGAAACCCCTTTAACTTGGGTCAGTCTTGTTCTACATAGACATTCCTTTTTGGAATCATGATGATCCCAGAATTGAAAATCTGCCCTTCATCTGGTGCTTGGACATCTAGCATTGGGATTTGTGTACAGATGAGGAGAGAACAGTTAAAAATTCAAAAAAATAGTAATTTTAAAAGTTTTGAATTTAAATTTAAAAATTTTGAATTTAACAATTATTTAAAATATCTCCAAAACTTAGTGAATTAAAGAAATCACTTTTATTTCTTCAAAATGCCAAGGAATCAGAGTTAAGGTCAGAGGTTACATGGCTTGAGGCTTTTTTATCCCGAATTGGACTTATAGCCGGGGTCAGAGTTAAAATGGGGTTTTGAAGTTCCATAGAATGAACTGAGGAAGTCAGTCATTTCTTCAGAATTATCATTGCTGTTTTCTAAGCTGGACCAGAAGTCTCTTTAGATTTGGGCCAGAGGCCCAATTAGCTCTCAGCTGGAGCTAGGCTAAAAGTCTGGACAGAGTTCAGCTTTAAGCTAGCTATATATAACAGACAGTAGGTATCCATCAGTATTGGGAAACTATGGAGACTGCAAGAGAGGCTCATTCATGTTCAGGTATATTTTTGTTTCTCCAACACATGAAATGAGAGGTTTCGTGACATGGGGTTTTGAAGTTCCGCCAAGTTTGTTATTTGAACAAATCAATTTTCAGGCTGAATTAAAATTCAAGCTGAAATTGGAGTTTTTGGCCAGACATGGACTTATAGCCTGAATCAGAGTTAAAGTGAATTGAGGAATCCAAAGGTATTTCTTCAAAATTATCATTGCTCACTATTTACATTATTTGAACTATTGTCATCTTTTTCACCATATTTATTACAACATTTCAGCCGTTGTACGCTCCAGCCTTCTTCAAGTGGTTGGAAAGTCAAACTGAATGCTTACAATACCAGTAATAAGGAGTGCCAGAGAAAAGCAATAATAACAACAAAAATTGCAATATGAGCACTGGTAAAAAAACGGTTGCTGAAGACATTAGGTTTATAATACCCAGAAATTCATACACAGATGTCCTCAAGGACACAAGGCACAGTTGATAAAGGTGTTAGTTATATCCAAAGAGTGTGGGTTCAATACCTGGTTAAGGCAGTGGAGAACTTGGAGAGGGGAATTAACAGGAGATAACTGATAATTGACATCCATTAAACATGACATGTCTAGTGAGTGAAATCCACCACGTTGTGATAAATATGGCAACAAAGATGAGGACAATAGTCCAAATTATGTAAATAGTGTGTATAATACCTCATCTCAGAAATATAGACGGATACTGAAGGGCCGGAATGTTGTAATAAATATGGCAACAAAGATGAGGACAATAGTCCGAATAATGTAAATAATGTACATAATACCTCATCTCAGAAATATAGACAGATATTGAAGGGCCGAAACGTTGTAATAAATATGTCGACAAAGATGAGGACAATAGTCCGAATAATGTAAATAGTGTACATAATACCTCATCTCAGAAATATAGACAGATATTGAAGGGCCGAAATGTTGTAATAAATATGACGACAAAGATGAGGACAATAGTCCGAATAATGTAAATAATGTACATAATACCTCATCTCAGAAATATAGACAGATATTGAAGGGCCGAAACGTTGTAATAAATATGACAACAAAGATGAGGACAATAGTCCGAATAATGTAAATAGTGTACATAATACCTCATCTCAGAAATATAGACAGATACTGAAAGGCCGAAACGTTGTGATAAATATGGCAACAAAGATGAGGACAATAGTCCAAATAATGTAAATAGTGTACATAATACCTCATCTCAGAAATATAGACAGATTATCATTGCTGTTTTCTAAGTTTTAGGAATTAAAAAATAGTTATAAATCTGAAAACAAATATGAATACGTTTGGATAGTACGCACGAAAATGCCCTGGACAAGTGAAGGGTTAAACTGGCATGACAAAATCATAAGGAACTTTACCAAATAACAAGAACCTCACGTGATGTCAGCAGCAACAACTAAAATGGATAACGTGTAACTAGAAAAGAAAATATTGACTTTTTTTTAATCATTTCACCCCAAGCAAGGGGAGACCAGACATCAGCTTTTTTTTTTTAAGCGTATCACTCCAAGCAAGGCTGGAGGCCACTATCACGCAAGGGGTTACAGAAGGCTTGGAGGAAGAGCAGATAGGAGTGGTAAAGGAGAGGATATGGAGAAAGATAGCGGATCGATCAAGGCAAGGGGGTTACAGAAGATTTAGAGCGAGAGCAGATAGGAATGAAAGATGAAAGGATGTAGAGAAGGGAAGTGGATAGATCAAGGCAACTGGAGATGACGATTGACACTACACTTAAACTGTTGGAGATTGTATTTGTCAGGGAAACAGTAATAGGGAAAGGAGTTCCATAGGCGAGATGTGCGAGACATGAAGCTATTGGAGTAGAAGAGACGTCTACATCTAACAGTTTCAACGGTAGAGGGGTGGGAACGGGATGCCAGCCTCGTAGGACATTTAAATTCATGAGGCCTAGGGACAAGCGAAAGCAACTCCTCGGAGCAATTACCGTGAAAGTACGTGTAGAAAAGGCAGAGCGATGCAACATCGCGTCTGTGAGAGAGCGACTGCAGACGAGATGACAGATCAGGGCCAATCACATTGCATATCCGTCTCTGGATCTTATCAAGAACCCTGAGGCAGACAGCAGGGGCCCCAGACCATATATGGCAGCAATACTCCATGCAAGGGCGAATTTATAGACTTGGAGGATCGATTCCAGGGAGAAAAATTTCCTGGCTCAGCACAGGGAGCCAACTTTCCTTGCGGTGGATGATGCAACTGACTCGATGTATTTGTTCCATCTCAGATCAGCAAACAGCGTGAGACCGAGCAGCTTCTTTCCATCACGTGCTTGTGGCTTAAAAATAACCCTTCAGCCAGAATGAAAACCATGACAGTTTCTAACAGTAAACCAGATTTTATTCTCCGGCTGTAACCTACTGCTATAGACAAGCAAAACCCTGATGAGAGGAAGGTGAACAGTCTAACAAGTGTCTGTGGCCACTCGCAGCCTCTCTGACTTTTCTCGGACACTAGTCACTCTTATAGAGAACATTGTCCTTGATATTGTCATCAATGTTTTGTCTTCAGTAACTTTCCTTGTCTCAGCCATTTGCTCTGTACTTGTGAAGCCTACGTCACTTTATTGATAACCATCAGGTGAGGGTGGGGGGTTCTGAATCAATTTATGTGATATGTCCAACTGATTTCCATTTACTGATATTGCTACACAAGGAAATAAAGCCACTAAAATGCAAGGGTTTACTAACTGAGTGAGAGAATATGAGAAAAAAAAAACAACATTAAGGTGAGAGAACAATAAAAGAAGAGGAATTAAGAAGACAGAAAATAACGGTTGACATTGCATTTAAATCGTTTCTCTCCATACAAGGCAAGAAAGCCACTAAGAAGCAAGTGGGTTACTGAGTGTGAAAGAATAGGAGAAAAAGAAAAACATTATTAAAGAGAGAGTACAATAAAAGAAGAGGAATTAAGAAGACAGAAAATAACGATTGACATTGCATTTAAATTTTAATTGTTTCTCTCCAAGCAAGGCAATAGAGCCACTAAGATGAAAGAGGGAGATACTGAGTGTGAAAAAATCTAAGAAAAAGAAAAACATTATTAAGGAGAGAGAACAATAAAAGAACAGGAATTAAGAAGACAGAAAATAACGATTGACATTGCATTTACATTTTTGAAGATCAAAGTTGACTGGGAAACAAGAAACAAGGATCGATGCTTGTAAGTTTCAGGCGCCTTTTGCGAGAGTCCTTGAAGTCGTGATACAATGCAGCCTGCCGGACAGTGTTCCGTGTCCAGCTCACCGTACATGAAATATTTTAGCATAGGGCCGTCATTCATTCAATGTACGTAACCCAGTCTTCGGAGACGACGCTGACAAAAGGAGAAGATGCAGGTCCGTGGGGTCTGCTTGGTCCAGTCCGCCAGTTGTTGAAATAACGAGTATTTTATTTTGTTATTTTTAAAAAAAAACATAGGTCTTGGCCACTCAAAGCAGAGGATAACTGAATGAGGTAGTTGAACGTAGATAAGAGATATCGCTAGAATTTAAGAGGTTAAGATTATAGTGATCGGGGTAGCAGTCTCCCGGAAGTCTGTCCCATGAAATGCCAAAGAATACGTGAAAAGGAAAAACATTATTCAACAGAGAGAACCATAAAAGAACGGGTACAATGGATGAGACAAAATAAAACGATTGGCATTGCATTTACATTTTTGAAGATCAAAGTTGACTGGGAAACAGGAAATTGGAAGTGAGTTCCACAAGCGAGAAGTGCGATAGAAGAAATGGTCAGCCAAGAATTTAGTTACATCTAACCAATTCCACTGCAAAATGGGATCTTGCCATTAATCTAATATTGCAATTAAATTCATAAAGTCTAGGTACCATAGAGAAAGGTTCCTCAGAACAATTACCATGAAAGTAGTTATAGAAAAGGCATCCAGAATCCAACATAATCAAGATGTTAGCTTTCTACACTACTTTAAACAAAAGGTTAGGAAGGAAACTACCATCAGTACCAGAAAGAGCAATAACAGTTGACTTAAAAAATTAATTTTCATGAAGAACTTTTAAAAGAAAGCTCTTAAAAATTTCCCATGACAACAGCACTGGTTGCTAAATCCATGAATGTTGAATGTTTCCTTATAAGGAAGTGGCTAACTGCACAATTACCATTTCTTCTAAAGGAAATCTTTAAAAAGAAGGCAGTTTTCTAAGGTAAATTTTTATACGTTTTCTGTACCTCAACACCCTCAAGAAAAAACAAATTGCCAATGGTTGATGTGTGAGATCCCTCATGTAGAAAAGGGCCCAGATTTCTTTTACCAGATGAATAATGGAGACCTATGACAAATTTCAAGGAGGGGCTTGCAATTCAGAATGTTTGAAAAGACCTGCAAAAGACAATAAGAACTTTGTAGGCATCAGGTGATTGAGTACATTATTTGGGAAGTGACGAGTAGAAGCAAGGCTTTCTAATATAGAAATAGTTTCGGGTGATATATCCTTGGATCCAAGTTAGGGTCACTACAGGAAATTGAGTGCTCCAAAGAGTTTTACTTTTAATAAACTTAGTCCTCGTACAAAGACTCACGAAGCTTGACCCTTCAGATGATGCATAATCTTAAGTGTGAGGTACCTTTACTATAATTAATCTGTATAATAGATGCCAATGTCAGTGTGTCACATTATTTCAGTTAAAGGGACACAACTCTCAATAGCTTATCTTCAATATAATAACTATATTAGAGTGTGCAGCTTATATATTATATCATAAAGAAGTAATCAATACAAAGAATTAATTAGCAATGTTAATATGTTTAATAGCAAAATCACTTCGCTAACAAGACTTAATGAGACATTAACTTACTATCAATTCCTTGAATAATACGATCCTTATCTGACAACAACTCAAATATAAGGATCATATTATTCAAGAATTGATAGTAAGTTAATGTCTTATTAAGTCTTGTTAGCAAAGTGATTTTGACATTAATCACATTAACATTGCTAATTCTTTGTATAAATTACTTTTTTATGATATATAATAAATGCAGCTGTCAGTGTGTCACACTTTTTCAACTTTACTCCTAAAGGCCATAGACCAACATATCACACCATTTTGGATTCAGGTCGGATGCATGAGCAAATTAAAAACATTCTGGGCTGGCTCTGGACCCACAATCCTGAAATTTTTGATTCACAAGTTTTCATTACTGCAATTGATTTTGGCAGTTTTTTTTACATGATATTTTGCAACGATTTTTTTCTATGATAACAATTTTTATACTATTTACATTATTTGGACTATTGTCCTCATCTTTGTCGCCAAGTTTATCACAACGTTTCGGCTGTTGTACGCTCCGACCTTTTTCAGGTGGCTGGAATGTCAAACTGAACCCTTTATTTCGCTCACTAGGGTAGACTGTTTTAGTTCCAGGTGCCATGTCTGATGGATATCAGTTATCTCCTGTTAATTCCCCTCTGAAAGTTCTCCACTGCCTTAACCAGGTATTGAACTCACACTCTTTGGGTCCTGTCACTGGATCCTCAAGGACACATGGCACAGTGGATAAAGGCGTTGGTTAGATCCAGTGTGCCATGTGCCCCTGAGGATATCTGTGTATGAATTTCTGGGTATTATAAACCTAATGTCTTCAGCAACCGTTTTTTACCAGAGCTCATATTGCAATTTTTGTTGTTAACATAATAACAACAAAACAACGTTCTATCCCAGTGAGCGAAATAAAGGGTTCAGTCCGACATTCCAACCACCTGAAGAAGGCAGGAGCATGCAACAGCTGAAACATTGTAATAAATATGGCAACAAAGATGAGGACAGTAGTCCGAATAATGTAAATAGTGTACATAATACCTCATCTCAGAAATATAGACAGATAATGCCTCGGTTATCGAACAAAATTTTGTTTCTCAAATAACATTGTTGAACCGAGTGAACCTGAATGGAATAATTTCTGAGTCGACTGCTGGTTGTACACATTCGTATGTTGTGGCATACTTTGCTTTTTCAGTTTTATTGTATCGTGACTTTTTTCCCTACATTGATTCCTACTGGAAAAATAGTTTCAGATGACAAACAGACTTCAGAAACGAATTAAATTCGTGTACCAAGGTTCCACTCTAAAGGGATTCCTACTATATTATTGTAATATTATTATTATTAATATAATCATAATATTATTATAATATTAATATAATCATATTATAATTATATTACTATAATAATGTAGCCATAATAATAATATATCCACAATAATAATATTAATATAATAATATAGCCATAATAATATATCCATATAGCCATAATAATATTAATATAACAATAATAATATCATTAAATTTTCATAATAATAATAATAATAATTTTATTATATTAGGTTGGTGCAAAAATAATGTCGTTTTCTCACATGAATTTGAACATCAAAAAACGACATTATTTTTGCACCAACCTAATAATATAATAATATTTAATAATAACATCATAATAATCTTGTAAGCCAGTGTTATATGCTTTAAAATGTGGCAATGTGCCAAAATTTTCCTGCAACTAACTGAAGACCTTGACATTCAAAGAAACAACCTGTTTATTTTCTGCTTTTCTGTACTGACTGTTCTCACCTGTTTCAGATTACAGGTGAATATCATAAAAATACCAAATACGAAAGCTAAGGATTAGCAACTCTCAGATTATCCAGTGCATTTGAAATCATTCATAAACAATAGATTTACACACGGCCAATAAGGAGTCATATTTGATTCTAAAGTTCAAGGTCATATAGATATATCGAAAAGGAAAACAGTAAACATTGTCCTTTGCCAATTATAATCAGGTAAGGGTTTTTAATTTTTAGTTCACAGTGGAGCACCCGATAAGGATAGATCACACTAGCAATGGTTTACAAATTGATTTTGCAAACCTTTTCATGATAGGTGGTACAAGGCCATGGAGATCAAAGTTAACTCTAGAGTTATCATTAGTCTCATGACTGAATGTGGTTGTCGAGGGTCACAGCTGAGCACCTAACCAGTTCCCTCCTGTCTAGGTTGTGTGCCTATGTCCAAGTCAGAAAGGATCTTCATATCCGCTCGGTGATGTTGTTAGCCGATTTTTTCCTGCATCTTCGTTTGGCATCTTCAAGGATTGGCAGTGGAAAGATTCTTATGTCCATTCGGGCAGGGTTAGGGTTTTTTCATTTCTTTTTAGAAAATCAACATTACACTCATTGTATTTATATGCATGCATATATATATATATATATATATGCATGCATATATATATATATATGCATGCATATATATATATATATATATATATATATGCATGCATATATATATATATATATATATATTTATATGCATGCATATATATATATATTTATATGCATGCATATATATATATATATTTATATGCATGCATATATATATATTTATATGCATGCATATATATATATATATATTTATATGCATGCATATATATATTTATATGCATACATATATATATATATTTATATGCATGCATATATATATATATTTATATGCATGCATATATATATATATTTATATGCATGCATATATATATATATTTATATGCATGCATATATATATATATATATTTATATGCATGCATATATATATATATATATTTATATGCATGCATATATATATATATATATTTATATGCATGCATATATATATTTATATGCATGCATATATATATTTATATGCATACATATATATATATATTTATATGCATGCATATATATATATATTTATATGCATGCATATATATATATATTTATATGCATGCATATATATATATATTTATATGCATGCATATATATATATATTTATATGCATGCATATATATATATATTTATATGCATGCATATATATATATATTTATATGCATGCATATATATATATATATTTATATGCATGCATATATATATATATATATATGTATGTATGCATTTGGAAGATTGTAGTTTAAAAGCAGTAAAATCGACCTTGCTAATCGAAGAATACTCTGTGGCTCAATTGGTTAAGGCATGTTAGGCTATATGACAGTTCCATATAGGATACAGGTTCGATTCCTGTCAAAGGACAAATATTTTCTATGAAATTTCTTGGACATTCAGGCCGGTAAATGTTATTAATACTGTTTATTATAAACAGAGCATTTACTTAAATATTTGTATCTATAAAAAGAATGTATAAACATAAAAATGTCTTAAAATAATTGTCAGACTTTGATGAATTCATGTCTTATATATATATATATATATATATATATATATATATATATATATATATATATATATATATATATATATATATATATATATATATATATATAATTTTGGCAGCAATCCCAGTTTTATACAAGTTTCATTAAAAACTACTGACAAGGCACTGCAATTAATTTTTTTATATTTTTATTTAATTTTTCTTAGTCAGTAGTTTTTAATGAAAATGGTGTATATATATATATATATATATATATACATACAGGGGTTGGACAAAATAATTGTAACAGTTACAAATTCCACTCCTATATTTGAAAGACCTACTATATTAAGAACTTTAACTAAAACTTCGTAATTGCCGGTTATATCTATTGTAAATACGTTTATTTATCTAATTTACTGCCATTGTCTTATTTATTTTTAGAATTTAGTAAAATTTAAGCTACATGTGTGACCTCTCCGAGTTTGAAAAAGGGCAAATTGTTGGAGTTCGCATGGCAGGAGCCTCGATCAATAAGGTTGCTGAACTGTTTGGTTTTTCAAGAGCTACCATATCAAGAACACTGATGCAATTCAAGAAACAGGGAAAAACCTCTAGCAACCGTAGAAATTCAGGCCGGACTTGCAAACTTAATGACAAGGACCGACGTGCATTGAAATGCAATGTAGCAAAAAATCATCGGACAAATGCTGCCAAAGTGACTGCTGAATTGAATAACCATCTGAATAGACAAGTTTCTACTAAAACTGTTCGTCGTGAGCTCCATAAGGCTGGATATCATGGAAGAGCCGCCGTAAGGAAACCTCTTCTCTCCACTCGCAACATTCAGAAGAGGTTGAAGTGGTGCAGAGATCACAATGCCTGGCCTGCAGACTAATTGAAGCAAGTCATATTCTCAGACGAGTCCAGTTTTTCTCTTTTCCCAACTTCAGGGCGAGATTATGTGTGGAGGCAGCCCAAAGTAGTTTACAACCCAGACTGCCTTCTTCCAACAGTGAAGAATGGTGGTGGATCAGTGATAGTTTGGGCCGCCATATCATGGAAATGTCTCAGTCCAATAGTTGCCCTGCATGGTAGAATCAACAGCAAAGATTACCTGAACATTTTGGGAGATCATGTTCATCCAATAGTCCAGACTTTATTTCCTGATGGTGACTGCATCTTCCAAGACGATAATGCTCCAATACAAACAGCTCGAGTGGTTAAGAATTGGTATGAAGAGCATGAAAGTGAGCTAGAACATATGGAGTGGCCTCCCCAATCTCCAGATATCAATATTATTGAACATTTGTGGTGCATTTTGGAGCAACAAGTTAGGAGCCACTATACTCCACCGTCGTGTCATAAAGAGCTGGAACAGGCGTTAATGGAAGAATAGCTGAAAATTCCTCTGGATGAAGTCAGGAAGCTGTATGATTCCATTCCTAGACGTATTAAAGCTGTATATGAGGCTAAAGGAGGACCAACTCCATATTAAATACAATTTCTTTAAATTTAACAAGTCTTTCAATTATTTTGTCCAACCCTTGTATATTTATATGTAAAATGTATATGCAATTTTTATAAATATTATTTATATATTATATATGCACGGTATTTATTGGAAAGCGCTCAATATCAATGATAGAGCTAACATTTTTAGTTGGATTGATGTGAGTTTGTGACCCTGGGTTTCATGCAACCATAAATAAATCCAAAATTTCAAAAATTAAACAGTTTGTCTGATGATTGCAGAGAGCAATTTGAAATTTTGGATTTATTTATGGTTGCATATTACACCAACTATAAATAAATGCAAAATTTCAAAAATTAATCAGTTTGTCTGATGATTGCAAAGAGCATGAAACCCAGGGTCAGAAACTCACATCAATCCAACTAAATACATACATACATATATATAGTATTTACATTATTCGGACTATTGTCCTCATCTTTGTCGCCATATTTGTCACAACGTTTCGGCCGTTGTACGCTCCGGCCTTCTTCAGGTGGTTGGAATTTCGAACCGAACCCTTTATTTCGATCACTGGGGTAGACTGTTCTAGTTCCACGAGCCATGTTTGATGGATGTCAGTTATCAGTTATCTCCTGGTAATTTTTCCCTCAAGGACACATGGTACGGTGGATAAAGGCGTTGGTTAGATCCAGTAACAGACCCAAAAAGAGTGTGAGTTCAATACCCGGTTCAGGCAGTGGAGAACTTTCAGAGGGAAAAATTACCAGGAGATAACTGATAACTGACATCCATCAAACATGGCTCGTGGAACTAGAACAGTCTACCCCAGTGATCGAAATAAAGGGTTCGGTTCGAAATTCCAACCACCTGAAGAAGGCCGGAGCGTACAACGGCCGAAACGTTGTGACAAAGATGAGGACAATAGTCCGAATAATGTAAATACTGTACATAATACCTCATCTCAGAAATATAGACATACATATATATATATATATATATATATATATATATATATATATATGTATGTGTGTGTTTATAAATACTTGTTGCAAAATAAAATTGTTACATCAGATGACAAAATGCATTGGTTAAGATAAGTTTTCCTTTTGTATATATATATATATATATATATATATATATATATATATATATATGTGTGTGTGTGTGTGTGTGTGTGTGTGTGTGTGTGTGTGTGTATATATGCTAGAAGTGTTTTCTTTTCAAGGCATAAAGTGCGTAAAAACTAGCCAACTGCTCTAAATATCCAAGCACTTTTGCCTATTCTATTAGCAATTATCAAGGGCTTTTTTTAATTATTATTTTTAACCAAATATGTAGATTTTTATATATGTGTTTCTATAGGCATGGGAATGTTTTTGGGGTTTTTAAAAATTTTCCAAACACAGTCAGCACATTGTGGCTGTGTTCATAGTTGATATTAAAGGGTTGCTTTTTATTTATTTTATTATTAATGCTTACATTATTTTCAGCCATTTTTTTTATTTACATGTGGATGAAGCTTTGTATATTTCGGCAATAATCCTTCTTTTATACATGTTTTGTTGAATGAGAGACAATTAAAATTTTGTCAATTTTTTATTCCACTTTTCCTGCTTCCCTTCGTTTATGAGGATGAAGAGAGTGTAGAAACTGTCCATAGTGATTATTTTCAGTGACGTGCAAAGGTTTAGTGATGCCTGGAACCAACTCCTTGATTGTCTGTGCCTAAGACTCAAGTAAGGTGGGGGGTGCTACTCCGGTCCCACTTATCAAAACACGGATCTACATTTACACCAGTTTGTGGGACTGTAGGGCGCTTGTACAATGAAGTTATGAGAGATAATTTAAAATTTCAAAAACTAAATTTTTATTTCACTTTTTCATTGGCTGCCCCCACTTCTATGGATGCCCAAGGTCGTTGCATTCTCTACCCACCTTCTGCATCCTACTGATTACTGTCCCAAGCTCTTGAAGCACATTCTTTAGTTATTTTCAAGGAGTGTGGCCGGCGATTTTCATTGTTAGAATATTTTTGTTTTTGTATTCAATACTGTGTCTTACATGCACCTTGTCAAGTGTTCGAAATGCAGACAGTAAAATCCAGCTGGTTTCAAAGCAAATAAAGTTAAGTGTAGCTTTCTAAGTTTTTAGTTGAGTTTAAGCTTTAATTTTTCTACCTCTGAACTACAGATAGTAAATTGTAGAGAGCCGTGATTGCCCACATCCTGAAAGGACATGGCATATGGATGAAGAAGAAGAAGAAGGATACAGTGGGTGTGGTAGGTTTTACAAGTCAGTGATATACAAGTGCAGAATGCTTAAGAAAACATTGTCCAAAAACAAAGATACCAAAATCTGAAATATGTGGACACTACTTCACCTTGGAACTTTGAACAGGAGTGTGGATTAAAACACTTCGCTTTGCCAAAAACGCTCGTGCAGTTTAAATTCTATAAAAGGACAAATATTTCCTTTCTCTTCCTCCAAGATGTAGTAGCCCCCCACTAATGCTGAGTTACATTTATTTACCCCAGTCGACTAACTGAATTCGCATATGTGTATCTCACACACACACACTTTCTTATTAGATAGTAGAGACCCATGATCACCCACATCCTGAAAGGGTGTGGCAGAAAGACGAAGGAGGAGTACACAGGGTGGGTGTGGTAGGTTTTACAAGCCAGTTAGTGGTATACAAATGAAGAATGCTGAAGAACACATTGTCCAAAGACAAAGAAATATGTAGACACTTCAGCATGGCACTTTTAACAACAGTGTGGAATGCCCCACATGGATTCGCCAAACACCCATTAGGTGGTCCGTCCTGGGTATGACAATAAACTACATCTGCGTCCTGGGTAAGACGATAAACTACATCCAGCAGCAAGGCCTCTGGTCAGGAGCTTTTGAGGAGCGTGGAACCACCTCTTCATTGCTGGTGTTCCCAGGTCGACCCTGACCGGTGGTGGTAGCACCTGTTAGGGTCCCAACTATGGGCAAATAGTTAACACCAAAATTCATGTAAAAATAGGTTTTAATACCAGAAATACTTTGTAATAAAAAAATTATTACCAGCAATACTTTTTAAAAAATACCAGCAATACAAACAGCTCTACATTCTTTGGAAAAAAAATATGACCAGCTATAGATTTCTTCAAGGAAAAATATTCCCAGAAATAGATTTTTGAAGAAAAACATATTACCAACAATAAAAATTTTGTCAGCATTAAAATAACCCACTGAGTTTGATATACCATAAAACAAACCAAACCAATATATAATGAAATAGATAGATAGATAGATAGATAGATAGATAGATAGATAGATAGATAGATAGATAGATAGATAGATGAAAAATATTACCAGCAATATATTTAAAAAAAAAATATTACCAGCAATAAAATCTTGTCAGCATTAAATAACCCATTGAGGTTGATATGTCGTAAAACAAACCAAACCATTAGGTGGTGTTCAGTTTGATAAAAAGACAAACAAGTCCTTCTTTTTCCTCCAACATGTAGCAACATATAAATGAGAACATCCCTGCTGGGTCATATTCGTTTCCCCAGCCAACTGAGCTCGCACTGGTGTATCTCACAAACATTCTTTATAGCTAAGTTTTTAATGCCTTTTCCTTTCCTTTTAACTGTGTGCACATTAATGTAAGTTCTTTTTAAATGCATGTATTAATTGTTTAAAATCTATGTTTTGTTTTTTCTTATTTTTACCCGGACTCAAAGCAATCCCCCAAATATTGTCTTCAGGAATAATATACCAGAAACCAGTAGATATTTACTGAAAACTGTCCAACAAAAGTTGTGACTCCCACAACAGCTAAGAATCCAATATCAGCAGCTGACCATTCCTTTGCTTTTCAGAGAAAGAGAAAAAATGTCTTACCTCTAATTCCATAAAATTTCCTAGTCCTTCTACCTCGTCCAGGTGAACTCTTGTCTGACCAACCATATATAATTCGCGTTTCTTCTTCACAATTCCTTTCACGCCTAAAGCACGCGTCAATACGGCCTGAAAAAGAGTTTAGCCTTTAACAAGGGACATAAATACGTCGGACCTAAATTGAAGATTATCTCCCTTGAATGTTTTTAAACGCATGTTATTTCTAAGGTGGGTCTGACCAACACAAACGAGATAGAAGACCTATCCGATTAAACTTGACGCCACAAGTGGTTTAAGCGAAGCTGATAAAAATGAATGATTATAGGCTTTTTTGAAAGTATAGAATACTCTTTAAATTATAATTTATAAAAAAAGAAACCTGGTTTCGAAATTCATCCGAGATCCTTATTCCATATTTTATTAAAAAATATATATAAAAAAAAAAAACAATAAAAAATGTTTTATTCCGTAAAGTTACGATATTGACAATCGAAATTGATAAAATAATTTTTCATATTAAACGAAGAAAAGCAAACCAGGATTCGATTTTTCGATTTCTACCTTACACCTCGGTAGTGTTGGTCTGATTCATAACAATTGAATATCATTTTTTTTTAATCATTTCACCCCATGCAAGGCAGGTTAGTGATTAGCTACTTCAATATGTGTATGGTTTCTTACGAGAATATTTTATAGCACAAGAAATAATTGTGGCGTAAAGGTTACAGGCACAAAAATAAATGACCAATTGCACAGAACATTTAAAACAAAATTAACAAAAGTAAAGTTTAAAACGAGTTCATTTAGTTAGAAGTAAATTGTATCCACAACAAAATGTTCTTGAATATGTTATAGTGTAACCTTACTGTGGGTGTGTTTTAGTGTGAAGCATTTCACAGCTCTTTTAGCTTCAGCATGGAAAGTTCATATCAGCAGTTCGAAAAGGGAACCCGGAAGAAAAAAAGAGTTACTTTAGGGTTTACGTGTTTTTATATTTGAGCTGCTGCTGATACAGGGTTTATTTACTTACGGCTGCTACTGCTACTAAAAGGACACTACAACAGTAAAGCCACTGTAAAGAAATAAGGAGTTACTGAGTTTTGAAAGAATAAGAAAAAAAACGAGTATGTAATGAAGTAGGTAGTTTGGGTTGGTGTAGGAGTAATCCTGATTTTATATTATTTGTTGACTGTAACGGGGTTGGTATTAATGACAGAAATTAAAATGCATAAAACATACAACGAAAACAGCACTAAAAACTTGAGACACATGCTGACGTAAATAACAAGAATTTGTATTTTCTTTTAGTGATATGAATTACAGAATATTGGTATGGTGTGCATAAAAATGCTCTCAGTGTCTTGTTTAAAAGTCAGTGCTTACTTGGTTTGGTTCCGAGAATTTCGTTTGTGAGGAGACATTTGGAAATCGCCAGTTTTCGATCTTCACAGAGCGCTGGCTAGATATGTGTTTCTATACTGCTACTTGTCTACTGACTACTGCTACGGGTACACTAGTCTACTCTACTGACCCTCTTCTGGGGAAAGGGTCATTTTTATAATAATGAGGGTTAGAATGATCAAATATCCTTCTTTTCTCTCATCACTGATGACAATGTTATTTTTAGAATGATCAAATATCATCATCATTCTGGTCCATAGCAAGTAACATTATTAAAGAGCAAAAACAATAGAAGAATAACTAGGAAGACAGTAGATAACAATTGACATTGCATTTAAATTTTGAAAATCAAACTCAACTGAGAAGCAAGAAGCCAGAAGAGAGTTCAACAAGTGAGAAATGAGAGAAAAGAAACTGTTATCATAGAACTCATGGTTACATCTAGCCAATTCAACTGAAAATTGACGAGACCTTGCCACCAATCTTGTACTGCACTTAAATTAATAATATCTAGGTACCATTGAGGAAAGTATTATTTATTTCCAGTAATATACAGGAAATGTGGCACAAGGCCAAAAGGTGGGGAATAGGGGAAGGCTGGTATTTAATTTGTCTTATCTTAAACTTAGCTAGCCACAATCACTGACCCAAACAAGCTAAAATATTCCTTGCACCAAAAACAACACATTCTAACTTCCCATTCTTACATCAATCACCATAATACCTCATAGTCTCTATGAAGTCCTAACTAGTCCTGAAATGTACAATTTGCCTGTGGTGGGAGGGGGGATAAAATGATAACTTTTAAAAAGATACTGCAGAGGAAATTTCATCTGAACAATTTCCCTGAAAGTATTTATAGAAAAGGCAAAGGGAAGTAACTTTACAGCAGTGGCGTAGTGACTGAATTCCAGGTCAAGACCAATAATATTGCTGATTCTTCTTGGGATTTTATCAAAGTGCTCTAAATATACAGTAGGAGTACTGAACCATATGTGGCAGCAATATTCAAAGCTGTTATTGTTCTTGCTCCTTAATACTGTTTTTTCTTTTTCTTTCACTCCCCACTTGTGTTTTAGTGGATTTATTGCCTTGCTTTAGGTGAAATGATTTTAAAAAATAATGAAGGAATTGGTAGCCATTATCTTCTGATGATGGCTCTGAAAAATTCCAAAACTCGTGGAAATTTGAATATTTCATATATACTCGAGTATTGCGCAAGTTTTTTATGATGAGTTTTTTAAAAAGATTTTAAAAAAAGGTCGCACTATACACAGGTAAGTTTTTTGCAGAGGTTAAAGATCATGCACTTTCAGTGACCGGTGGCACTATACACAGGTAAATTTTTACAAGATTTGTTATAATACATGCCGGAATAATTCAGGGGTCACACTGTATATCAGTGTTCTCAAATGGTGCAGTGCACCTCAAAAGTGTGACGGAAGAGGATAGCAGGTGAAGTGAAATGATTGAAAGACAATCAAAGATTTAGAAACAGTTTTTTTTTTTTAATTCATATGCCAAAAATAAATAAGATTTCAAAATTTAAAATATTATTATTTTTACTTCTGATTTCATGCACGAGTCCCAGTATAAATAGTTATAAATAATTATTGAACGATTTTATCAGTGTGATATTTTTGCATTATATCAAATATTAAGAATGTAGTAACTAGGATCCGCAAATTGGAGGAGAGAGTTATCAATGATCGTGCTCTGACTTCGAATCCGCAGTTATCTCCCTTTAATCCTTTCTCTGGACCTTCATTGCGATATGGCTGTTTGAACCTTTTCATCGTGACTTCCCTTTGGTGAGGCGCGAGCAAATTTTCATTCCAAAAATGCTGCCCAGAGAAAAAAAATTTGGGGGACCACCACTACACATGAAGTCAGTTTATACACGAGTATCTGCAGTAAATGCTTGAAACAACCAATTTTTACCATCCTATGCTAGCATGCAATGTGCAGTTGGTGTAATGGATAATGGCTCTTTCAATTCAAAATCGGAGAGCCAAGTGCTAATTCCAGTCGGGTTCTTACAATTCACTTTCACGCAAACACCGTTGGGAAAAGTGTGAATCCAGCTCTTCTCCCCCCATCTATGGGTTGAATAGCAAGACAAACTGGGTCTTATAGCCTTAGTTAGCAACCAGTCTACTGCAGAAAGAAGCAGCAACCTACTGCAGGGAAATTTTCTGCCTAGTCAGTCAGGAATCGAAGAGACAGGATTGTCCAAATGTGTCCCACATATACCTTTCTTTTTTAACCCTAGAACACTAACCATGGGTATAATATACCCAGTGCAAATTTTCATATTTTTAAATACAATTTTCAGTACCTGATTTTCTTACCTAAATAATGTTTTTCAGTTCCTATTAATGTTAACTCAAAGTACAAAGTTTGAATGTAAAACATTTCAAATAAAGATTTATATTTAATTTTTTTTTGTTGATATTTTCAAAATCGGGTATGATATACCCATGGTTAGTAGTGGTGTAAATTTATTTGATGGTTAGTGTTCTAGGGTTAATTAATCTATCCAAAGCAAGTCAATGATGCCACTAAGACACAAGGAGTTACTGGAAGTAAAACAGAATGAGAACACTTTATAAGGAACCGGAGACTCATTCCTAAACAGGCGACAAGGAACAAACCTCTAATCATGTGTGGAGTTACCGCACTTCCTTTTCTAAAAATGTCGCTAGGGGATGCTCTCTAAGCCTATGAATAGGCAGTAACCTCTGTCATCCTCTTTATCCCATTTTATCCAAGGACAGTAAGATATTAGTTGCCATGTGGAGCAATGCGGCCTATATCTGGGTACACACACGCATGCCAGCACCTTCCTCTTCACTTTCATTTCTATTCTCTCGGACTCCTTCACAACTTTTACACAAACACCTTCACTAGTTTAAATGTTTTCTTTCATATTGATTGTTTTGTAACCTGCAACAATTTCCTTTTGTCTATGTAAACCTTTGTTTTGCTAATACAACATTATTGTTTCTGTCTATATTTCTGAGATGAGGTATTATGTACACTATTTACATTATTCGGACTATTGTCCTCATCTTTGTCGCCATATTTATCACAACGTTTCGGCCTTTCAGTATCTGTCTATATTTCAGAGATGAGGTATTATGTACACTATCTACATTATTCGGACTATTGTCCTCATCTTTGTCGCCATATTTATTACGTTTCGGCCTTTCAGTCTGTGTCTATATTCCTGAGATGAGGTATTATGTACACTATTTACATTATTCAGACTATTGTCCTCATCTTTGTCGCCATATTTATTACAACGTTTTGGCCATTCAGTATCTGTCTATATTTCTGAGATGAGGTATTATGTACACTATCTACATTATTCGGACTATTGTCCTCATCTTTGTCGCCATATTTATCACAACGTTTCGGCCATTCAGTATCTGTCTATATTTCTGAGATGAGGTATTATGTACACTATTTACATTATTCGGACTATTGTCCTCATCATCGCCGCCATATTTATTACAACATTTCAGCCGTTGTACACTCTGGCCTTCTTAAAAAAAACTTGCAGTATGAGCTCTGGTAAAAAAGATGCTGAAGACATTAGTTTTATAATACCCAGAAATTCATACACAGATGTCCTCAAGGACACATGGCCCAGTGGATAACGGCGTTAGTTAGATCCAGTGACAAAAACCAAAGCGTGTGAGTTCAATACCCGGTTAAAGCAGTGGAGAACTTGGAGAGGGTAATTAACAGGAGATATCAGTTATCTCCTGTTAATTTTCCTCTCAAAGTTCTCCACTGCCTTAACTGGGTATTGAACTCACACTCTTTGGGTCCTGTCACTGGATCTAATTAACGCCTTTATCCACTGTACCATGTGTCCTCAATTAATAGGAGATAAGTGACATCCATTAAACATAGCACGTGGAACTAGAACAGTCTACCCTAGCGAGCGAAATAAAGGATTCAGTTCGACAGCCAACCACCTGAAGAAGACCGGAGCGTACAACAGCCGAAATGTAATAAATATGGCGATAAAGATGACAATAGTCCGAAGTGAACATAATCGTTTGTATATATATATATATATATATATATATATAATTAAGTAATTCATTGAGTCTGAAAGAAACCTCAACAGAAAGCACTGGACAGCCGTTTGGGACTCATCAGCAGTGCGCATCCACTACCGAGAATTGAAACCCTGACAGTTGAGTTATCAAGCATACGTCATACCAACTGTTCCAACGGGCCTCGGTGACAAAGAGGTAGCAAATCAGACTTAATATAGCACCGCTCGCTCACATATTCCGTGGTGGAACTCAACTGAAATTCTCTGTAACCATAGGACGGTGCCTCCGGAGCCACGACTACTATCACCAAGCCGCTCAACTGAAGCATTAGAAGCCGGATCAAGCAATGATATACATATGATAGAAATTGTAAGGAGGATTTGATAATTATAATTAAGTAATTCATTGAGTCTGAAAGAAACCTCAACAGAATGCAGAAAGATATATATATATATATATATATATATATATATATATATATAAAGATATATAGATAGAGAGAGAGAGAGATTTTGTTACCCAGACTCACATTCTAACCAATAATTATTGTTGTGGGAAATATATATCAGGAGACATGTTTTCTGACCTAAAACACAGTCAGCATACGTCCACAACACACGTTCAAAAGACAAGGTAGGAGGGGGAACCAGGTGATAAGTGAACATATCTATTCTTATTGAGGTAAAAATGAAAAGAAATGACTGGTAAATAAAACTGTCTGCTAGCATTTATGGCAGAAATTGAATAAGGTGGCATTTTTTAAATTCAAAGTCGCATGAAAAGTTATCATTTTGATAACTATCAAAAAAAGAAAAAACATTCAAATTTATAACCTTACCTTTATGTGACCTTGTCACTAACCACGAAGAAACACTTACAGTATTAGCACAAATTGATACTTTATTTTAATTGAAATGAGGTAAGGTTTAATTACAAGAACATTTTTTTTGGTAAAGAAGAATTTTTGCACATTTCATGATGCATTTATTGAAAAATTGTTTTAGTTGTTTTTCAGGGAGTAACATCTGCAGATACAGTCAATTTATAATAGCTACAAAGAAATCTACTGGTACCAGTGAAGACCGGTACATATGGTAATAGACACCTCCCACCCCACCCCTGAAATATGGTACTTAAAGTCCCGTACCATACATGCAGAAAAAGAAAATTCCAATACCTACATAACAAGGAAAACACACACAAAGAAAGCAGCAATTTACCAGTGAAAGCAAATATTTCTGCAAAATCTGGGATTTCTACAAAACAAGCAGCAAAATATTGGACAATTCCATAAATTTCTTTTCGTTTTTTTCTCCGAGCGAATTTTTCAGGGATATTTTTTATAGAAATGATGTTTGTTCACTTCCAGGCGTCCTCCTTTCCGAGCTAAGCTCTTTTTGCAAGCATTATTTCCTGGTAAACCCAGTTTTTTTCATGGTTTTCATGTCCCTCTCATAAATGATACTGCTGTATTGGACGCAGGGTAAATTATGGGGGGGGGGTGCGCATCCAATCGGCCAGCACAGTTGTGTTCAGTAATTACAATTTCAAGGAAAAGTTCTTTTAGATAACAAGCAGTTCTGAAATAACGTCATACTGAGTAGCCTCCCTTGGATCACAGCCATTTGTCAATTACAGATGCTATTGTCAGGTAAGGATATGAAAAAAAAATGTCAGTTTTTTTTTTGGTTTTTTAAGTATGCATATGTGCCAAGGACAAAAATTTCTGCTCAGTCTCCAGGAACACTACCACATTACCATCAATATTACACCGAACATACCTCTCTTACTATGATGTGGAAAGTGCTACCATTGGGTCGGTATACCCAGGAGTGAGCACCTCTTCCCATCTAAAATGAGTAGAAACTTTTACACTACTTCCAATCAAAAGTTAATTACAGAAGGTAGTGAAGGAAAGCAAGAAGAAAGGACTAAACACCAATTGCAAGAAGAGAAGACAGAATCTATGGTTGCCAATAAAAGGAACATCCCAGCATTCAACTTAGAAATTGAAGATAACACAATTTCCTGTGCTTTGTAGCTCTTAATACATTTTCTCTTTTTCTTATCTCTCCTAAACCCTGTTCCGCCATTTACTCAGTCTACTTCTTCATCTTTTATGTGCCGTGTCCCTTCAGGACGTTGACGATCATGGCCCTCCACAATTTCTTGTCCTTTGTATTGCTTCATAAATTTTGTCTTTTTCTTATCTCTCCTAAACCCTGTTCTGCCATTCATTTACTCAGCCTACTTCTTCATCTTTTATGTGCCGTGTCCCTTCAGGATGTTGGTGATCATGGCTCTCCACAATTTCCTGTCTTTTGTAGCTCTTAATACATTTTCTCTTTTTCTTATCTCTCCTAAACCCTGTTCTGCCATTCATTTACTCAGCCTACTTCTTCATCTTTTATGTGCCGTGTCCCTTCAGGATGTTGGTGATCATGGCTCTCCACAATTTCCTGTCTTTTGTAGCTCTTAATACATTTTCTCTTTTTCTTATCTCTCCTAAACCCTGTTCTGCCATTCATTTACTCAGCCTACTTCTTCATCTTTTATGTGGTGTGTTCCTTCAGGATGTTGGCGATCATGGCTCTCCACAATTTCCTGCTCTTTATAGCTCTTAATAAATTGTGTTAATTTGTTATCTCTCCTATACTCTGTTTCCCCCATCCCTTTACACAAACTCGTTGGGTCGGTAATCTGCTGTATTTGTCTATCCCTCTTGCCTTTCATATATTCTGTGGGCATCAAATTTTCCAAACCCTCTTTCCTCATTACACACCCTTGATATTTCAACTGTTTCTTCCTACTTACATTATTTACATTATTCGGTCTGTTATCCTCATCTTCATTGCCATATTCACAACGTTTCGGCCGTTGTACGCTCCGGCCTTCTTCAAGTGATTGGATCTCTGAGATGAGGTATTATGATTACTTGCATTATTTACATTATTCAGACTGTTATCCTCATTTGCTTTGCCATATTCACAATGTTTCAGCTGTTGTATGCTTCGGCCTTCTTCAGGTGATTGGAATTTCGAATCAAACCCTTTATTTCGTCCACCAGCGTAGATTATTCTAGTTGCACGTGCCATGCCCCTTCAGGATGTCTCAGTTATTTCCCTTTGACTCAACTCTCCAAGTTTTGGTTCACCACTGCTGTGGCCTGATACTGAACCTCAACTCTTTGGGTCTTGTCACTGTACCTAACCAATGTCTTTATCCACTCGGCCATGTTTTCTTCTTCATGTTTTAAGTGTTGTTTTTTTGTTTCCAGAATATATGGTTGTTAGAAAAAGGAACAACCTCTAGTCGAAGATACAAAAATCAAACAGGTACAACAATTTAAATATATTTGGGAATTCTTTTAACAGAGGACAGAAAGTGCAGCATTGAAGTCCAAAGACACATAGGGATAGTGAAAGATGCCTTTCAAAAGCTAAGCAAAGTATTAAAAAACAGGAAAATTTTGTTGAGTGATTGATTGCATTTAATGGCACCTCAACCTCTTGTGTGTCATTTGGAGCTATGTTTATTGTGCTGTAAACATATTTTATAGTTGGTCAAGTATGGCTGAGAGTAAGTTTTATAGTTCTTCAGATAGGATTGAAGGAAAGTTTTATAGTTTGTTACATAACAACTATTTTTTTCCAAGTATATTAGAGAAGTTTTATTGTTCGTCAGGTATAGTTGAAAACAAGACTTATTGTTTGTCAAGAATGATTGAAGGTAAGTTTTTTGTTTGTGTCAACTTATAAATGCTTTTTTTAAATTATTATTGTAAAGTTCAATATTTTTGACAAACTTCAGTTTGTTATCTGGTTTGATGTTTCCAAAAAGATTTTTCATTCTGTAGTACTTGTTTCAGATTTCTCAGAAGCTGCAACATTCCAACAATATGTGTCTGAACGTATATGACTCCCTACACATATTGGTGGGATTTCATTTCTCAATAAAGGTCTGTGAGTAACATGTGTACGAAGTCTGGCAAGAACCACCTTCCCTCTTCTTATTTTTTGTCAGCCAGAGAACCATTCACCAATGATTGGCTCCTAAGCAAAACAAGCCATATATCATTGGTGAGACTTTGGTAAAGCCATGTTCCCTGGAAATGGTCAAATTGGTTTGTGGCTTGGAGCAGTGCCTTTAACAAATGATATCATCCACTCTGAAATGGGACAATAGACTAGTGTATTAAAGCGTTAGTTCATGAATTTAGTGATATTCTATCCCTGGGTTTTCTACTGAGTCCAAGTGTACTAAAGTACTAATAATAAAAACGAGACAAGATATCCTTAGACGTGGGCAGTGGAACAGTGTGTACTTGGACTCAATGGAAACCAGGTGATCAATAACTGACCAGCACTAATGATAAGAATTAGACGACATATCCCTAGACATGGGCAGTGGAACAGTGTGTACTTGGACTCAGTCGAAAAGGGCGTGCAATAACTGGGCAGTACTAAAAATAAGAACTAGATGAGATCTCCCTAGACATGGGCAGTGGAACAGTGTGTACTTGGACTCAGTCGAAAAGGGCGAGCAATAACTGAGCAGTACTAAAAATAAGAACTAGACGAGATATCCCTAGACATGGGCAGTGGAACAGTGTGTACTTGGACTCAGTCAAAAAGGGCGAGCAATAACTGAGCAGTACTAAAAATAAGAACTAGACGAGATATCCCTAGACATGGGCAGTGGAACAGTGTGTACTTGGACTCAGTCAAAAAGGGCGAGCAATAACTGAGCAGTACTAAAAATAAGAACTAGACGAGATATCCCTAGACATGGGCAGTGGAACAGTGTGTACTTGGACTCAGTCAAAAAGGGCGAGCAATAACTGAGCAGTACTAAAAATAAGAACTAGACGAGATATCCCTAGACATGGGCAGTGGAACAGTGTGTACTTGGACTCAGTCAAAAAGGGCGAGCAATAACTGAGCAGTACTAAAAATAAGAACTAGACGAGATATCCCTAGACATGGGCAGTGGAACAGTGTGTACTTGGACTCAGTCAAAAAGGGCGAGCAATAACTGAGCAGTACTAAAAATAAGAACTAGACGAGATATCCCTAGACATGGGCAGTGGAACAGTGTGTACTTGGACTCAGTCAAAAAGGGCGAGCAATAACTGAGCAGTACTAAAAATAAGAACTAGACGAGATATCCCTAGACATGGGCAGTGGAACAGTGTGTACTTGGACTCAGTCAAAAAGGGCGAGCAATAACTGAGCAGTACTAAAAATAAGAACTAGACGAGATATCCCTAGACATGGGCAGTGGAACAGTGTGTACTTGGACTCAGTCGAAAAGGGCGAGCAATAACTGAGCAGTACTAAAAATAAGAACTAGACGAGATATCCCTAGACATGGGCAGTGGAACAGTGTGTACTTGGACTCAGTCGAAAAGGGCGAGCAATAACTGAGCAGTACTAAAAATAAGAATTAGACGAGATATCCCTAGACATGGGCAGTGGAACAATATGTACTTGAACGCAGTGGAGATGGGTGAGCAATAACTGAGCAATACTAAAAATAAGAATGATAATGCCATTAAGGTGTAAAGGTTTACTGAAAGTGAAAGAGAATGAGAAGACTTTAGTGAGGAGAAAGGACAATAAAAGAACAGGTTTCAGGAAGGCAGAAGATGGCAATAATGCCACTAAGACGCAAGGGGTTACTGGGAGTGAAAGAGAATGAGAAGACTTTAGTGAGGAGAAAGGACAATAAAAGAACAGGTTTCAGGAAGGCAGAAGATGGCGATAATGCCACTAAGACACAAGGTGTTCGGGGGAGTGAAAGAGAATGAGAAGACTTTAGTGAGGAGAAAGGACAATAAAAGAACAGGTTTCAGGAAGGCAGAAGATGGCGATAATGCCACTAAGACACAAGGTGTTCGTGGGAGTGAAAGAGAATGAGAAGACTTTAGTGAGGAGAAAGGACAATAAAAGAACAGGTTTCAGGAAGGCAGAAGATGGTGATAATGCCACTAAGACACAAGGTGTTCGGGGGAGTGAAAGAGAATGAGAAGACTTTAGTGAGGAGAAAGGACAATAAAAGAACAGGTTTCAGGAAGGCAGAAGATGGCGATAATGCCACTAAGACACAAGGTGTTCGTGGGAGTGAAAGAGAATGAGAAGACTTTAGTGAGGAGAAAGGACAATAAAAGAACAGGTTTCAGGAAGGCAGAAGATGGTGATAATGCCACTAAGATGCAAGGTGTTCGGGGGAGTGAAAGAGAATGAGAAGACTTTAGTGAGGAGAAAGGACAATAAAAGAACAGGTTTCAGGAAGGCAGAAGATGGTGATAATTCCACTAAGATGCAAGGGGTTAGTGGGAGTGAAAGAGAATGAGAAGACTTTAGTGAGGAGAAAGGACAATAAAAGAACAGGTTTAAGGAAGACAGAAGATGGCGATAATGCCACTAAGACACAAGGTGTTCGGGGGAGTGAAAGAGAATGAGAAGACTTTAGTGAGGAGAAAGGACAATAAAAGAACAGGTTTCAGGAAGGCAGAAGATGGCGATAATGCCACTAAGACACAAGGTGTTCGTGGGAGTGAAAGAGAATGAGAAGACTTTAGTGAGGAGAAAGGACAATAAAAGAACAGGTTTCAGGAAGGCAGAAGATGGTGATAATGCCACTAAGACACAAGGTGTTCGGGGGAGTGAAAGAGAATGAGAAGACTTTAGTGAGGAGAAAGGACAATAAAAGAACAGGTTTCAGGAAGGCAGAAGATGGCGATAATGCCACTAAGACACAAGGTGTTCGTGGGAGTGAAAGAGAATGAGAAGACTTTAGTGAGGAGAAAGGACAATAAAAGAACAGGTTTCAGGAAGGCAGAAGATGGTGATAATGCCACTAAGATGCAAGGTGTTCGGGGGAGTGAAAGAGAATGAGAAGACTTTAGTGAGGAGAAAGGACAATAAAAGAACAGGTTTCAGGAAGGCAGAAGATGGTGATAATGCCACTAAGATGCAAGGGGTTACTGGGAGTGAAAGAGAATGAGAAGACTTTAGTGAGGAGAAAGGACAATAAAAGAACAGGTTTAAGGAAGACAGAAGATGGCGATAATGCCACTAAGACACAAGGTGTTCGGGGGAGTGAAAGAGAATGAGAAGACTTTAGTGAGGAGAAAGGACAATAAAAGAACAGGTTTCAGGAAGGCAGAAGATGGTGATAATGCCACTAAGATGCAAGGTGTTCGGGGGAGTGAAAGAGAATGAGAAGACTTTAGTGAGGAGAAAGGACAATAAAAGAACAGGTTTCAGGAAGGCAGAAGATGGTGATAATGCCACTAAGATGCAAGGGGTTAGTGGGAGTGAAAGAGAATGAGAAGACTTTAGTGAGGAGAAAGGACAATAAAAGAACAGGTTTAAGGAAGACAGAAGATGGCGATAATGCCACTAAGACACAAGGTGTTCGGGGGAGTGAAAGAGAATGAGAAGACTTTAGTGAGGAGAAAGGACAATAAAAGAACAGGTTTCAGGAAGGCAGAAGATGGTGATAATGCCACTAAGATGCAAGGTGTTCGGGGGAGTGAAAGAGAATGAGAAGACTTTAGTGAGGAGAAAGGACAATAAAAGAACAGGTTTAAGGAAGACAGAAGATGGCGATAATGCCACTAAGACACAAGGTGTTCGGGGGAGTGAAAGAGAATGAGAAGACTTTAGTGAGGAGAAAGGACAATAAAAGAACAGGTTTCAGGAAGGCAGAAGATGGTGATAATGCCACTAAGATGCAAGGTGTTCGGGGGAGTGAAAGAGAATGAGAAGACTTTAGTGAGGAGAAAGGACAATAAAAGAACAGGTTTCAGGAAGGCAGAAGATGGTGATAATGCCACTAAGATGCAAGGGGTTAGTGGGAGTGAAAGAGAATGAGAAGACTTTAGTGAGGAGAAAGGACAATAAAAGAACAGGTTTAAGGAAGACAGAAGATGGCGATAATGCCACTAAGACACAAGGTGTTCGGGGGAGTGAAAGAGAATGAGAAGACTTTAGTGAGGAGAAAGGACAATAAAAGAACAGGTTTCAGGAAGGCAGAAGATGGTGATAATGCCACTAAGATGCAAGGTGTTCGGGGGAGTGAAAGAGAATGAGAAGACTTTAGTGAGGAGAAAGGACAATAAAAGAACAGGTTTCAGGAAGGCAGAAGATGGTGATAATGCCACTAAGATGCAAGGGGTTAGTGGGAGTGAAAGAGAATGAGAAGACTTTAGTGAGGAGAAAGGACAATAAAAGAACAGGTTTAAGGAAGACAGAAGATGGCGATAATGCCACTAAGACACAAGGTGTTCGGGGGAGTGAAAGAGAATGAGAAGACTTTAGTGAGGAGAAAGGACAATAAAAGAACAGGTTTCAGGAAGGCAGAAGATGGCGATAATGCCACTAAGACACAAGGTGTTCGTGGGAGTGAAAGAGAATGAGAAGACTTTAGTGAGGAGAAAGGACAATAAAAGAACAGGTTTCAGGAAGGCAGAAGATGGTGATAATGCCACTAAGACACAAGGTGTTCGGGGGAGTGAAAGAGAATGAGAAGACTTTAGTGAGGAGAAAGGACAATAAAAGAACAGGTTTCAGGAAGGCAGAAGATGGTGATAATGCCACTAAGATGCAAGGTGTTCGGGGGAGTGAAAGAGAATGAGAAGACTTTAGTGAGGAGAAAGGACAATAAAAGAACAGGTTTCAGGAAGGCAGAAGATGGTGATAATGCCACTAAGATGCAAGGGGTTAGTGGGAGTGAAAGAGAATGAGAAGACTTTAGTGAGGAGAAAGGACAATAAAAGAACAGGTTTAAGGAAGACAGAAGATGGCGATAATGCCACTAAGACACAAGGTGTTCGGGGGAGTGAAAGAGAATGAGAAGACTTTAGTGAGGAGAAAGGACAATAAAAGAACAGGTTTCAGGAAGGCAGAAGATGGTGATAATGCCACTAAGATGCAAGGTGTTCGGGGGAGTGAAAGAGAATGAGAAGACTTTAGTGAGGAGAAAGGACAATAAAAGAACAGGTTTCAGGAAGGCAGAAGATGGTGATAATGCCACTAAGATGCAAGGGGTTAGTGGGAGTGAAAGAGAATGAGAAGACTTTAGTGAGGAGAAAGGACAATAAAAGAACAGGTTTAAGGAAGACAGAAGATGGCGATAATGCCACTAAGACACAAGGTGTTCGGGGGAGTGAAAGAGAATGAGAAGACTTTAGTGAGGAGAAAGGACAATAAAAGAACAGGTTTCAGGAAGGCAGAAGATGGCGATAATGCCACTAAGACACAAGGTGTTCGTGGGAGTGAAAGAGAATGAGAAGACTTTAGTGAGGAGAAAGGACAATAAAAGAACAGGTTTCAGGAAGGCAGAAGATGGTGATAATGTCACTAAGACACAAGGTGTTCGGGGGAGTGAAAGAGAATGAGAAGACTTTAGTGAGGAGAAAGGACAATAAAAGAACAGGTTTCAGGAAGGCAGAAGATGGCGATAATGCCACTAAGACACAAGGTGTTCGTGGGAGTGAAAGAGAATGAGAAGACTTTAGTGAGGAGAAAGGACAATAAAAGAACAGGTTTCAGGAAGGCAGAAGATGGTGATAATGCCACTAAGATGCAAGGTGTTCGGGGGAGTGAAAGAGAATGAGAAGACTTTAGTGAGGAGAAAGGACAATAAAAGAACAGGTTTCAGGAAGGCAGAAGATGGTGATAATGCCACTAAGATGCAAGGGGTTAGTGGGAGTGAAAGAGAATGAGAAGACTTTAGTGAGGAGAAAGGACAATAAAAGAACAGGTTTAAGGAAGACAGAAGATGGCGATAATGCCACTAAGACACAAGGTGTTCGGGGGAGTGAAAGAGAATGAGAAGACTTTAGTGAGGAGAAAGGACAATAAAAGAACAGGTTTCAGGAAGGCAGAAGATGGCGATAATGCCACTAAGACACAAGGTGTTCGTGGGAGTGAAAGAGAATGAGAAGACTTTAGTGAGGAGAAAGGACAATAAAAGAACAGGTTTCAGGAAGACAGAAGATGGCGATAATGCCACTAAGACACAAGGTGTTCGGGGGAGTGAAAGAGAATGAGAAGACTTTAGTGAGGAGAAATGACAATAAAAGAACAGGTTTCAGGAAGACAGAAGATGGAGATAATGTCACTAAGATGCAAGGGGTTATTGGGTATGAAAGAGAATGAGAAGACTTTAGTGAGGAGAAAGGACAATAAAAGAACAGGTTTCAGGAAGACAGAAGATGGCGATAATGCCACTAAGACGCAAGTTGTTCGGGGGAGTGAAAGAGATGAGAAGACTTTAGTGAGGAGAAATGACAATAAAAGAACAGGTTTCAGGAAGACAGAAGATGGAGATAATGTCACTAAGATGCAAGGGGTTATTGGGTATGAAAGAGAATGAGAAGACTTTAGTGAGGAGAAAGGACAATAAAAGAACAGGTTTCAGGAAGACAGAAGATGGCGATAATGCCACTAAGACACAAGGTGTTCGGGGGAGTGAAAGAGAATGAGAAGACTTTAGTGAGGAGAAAGGACAATAAAAGAACAGGTTTCAGGAAGACAGAAGATCGTGATAATGCCACTAAGATGCAAGGGGTTATTGGGAATGAAAGAGAATGAGAAGACTTTAGTGAGGAGAAAGGACAATAAAAGAACAGGTTTCAGGAAGACAGAAGATGGCGATAATGACTATGTCCAATATGGAGTCTGGCAAGAACCACCTCCCCTCTTCTTATCATTTGGCAGCCAGAGAACCATTCACCAATGATTGACTCCCAAGGAAAAAAAAGCCGCATATGATTGGTGAGACTTTGGTAAAGCCATGTGCCCTGGAAATGGTCAAATTGGTTTGTGGCTTGAAGCAGTTCCTTTAACAAATGATGTCATCCACTCCGAAATGGGACAATAGACTAGTGTAGTAAAGCGTTAGTTCATGAATTTAGTGACATCCAATCCCTGGGTTTTCTACTGAGTCCAAGTGTACTAAAGTACTAATAATAAAAAAAAAAATTATTTGTGTAAAAAGTAAATGGCATTTTCTTTTTTCATTTTTTATTATAAAGTTCAGTCTTTTTGACAAATTGCAGTTTGTTATCTGGTTTAATGTTTTCAAAAAGATTGTTCGTCCTGTAATACTTGTTTCGAATTTCTTGGAAGCTGCAACATTCCAACAGTGTGTGCCTGACCATATACGTCTCCTAACCTGGCACACATATTGGGGGAAATTTTGTTAGTAATAAAGAAGAGACGACTGAACTGTTATGCAATATCAGTCTTCCTATACAGTAATGAATGCTGGACAATCTCCTCAGAGATGAAGAGGAAAGCATTAGAAATATGCCTCTACAGAAGGATGCTGAGAATACCATGTACCAAACATGTGAGCAACTATCAGTTTTAAGGAAAATGGAAACAGAAAGCATGCTTCTACTTTGAGACAGTTGAAATTGCTGGGATTCATAATGAGGAAAGGGGGCTGGGAGAATTTGACACACACAGGACAGATTGAAAATAAGAGAAGCATATGTAAATGGATGACAGAATAGGAACAATAAGGGTGTCAAACATTGCTTAAAGCTACAAAGGATAGGAAGTTGTGGAGAGCCATAATCATACACATTCTCAAGTGATATAGCACATAAAAGAATGTCACAAGTATGTATTTATGGTAACTGCATATATATATATATATATATATATATATATATATATATATACAGGGTGTGATGGATAAAATGTCATCTAAATTACACAAAAATGAAAATAACACTGACATTTCATTTTAACAGATATATTTACCAAAATTACACAAAAATATCTTGAAATACTAAATAAAATCACTATTGATTTCTACCACGGCCTCCAAACGACTTATGAATCTCCTGCATCTCTTCTGGACGGTCTCCTTTTCTAAGTTGGTGAATGCTGCCATAATCCTTGCCTTCAGTTCATTTTTGGTCTTACAAGGAGTTTTGTTGATCTCTCGCTCAACTACACCACATGCATAATAATCAAGAGGGTTGCAAGTCTAGGGACTTAGGTGGCCAGGTATAAGGGGTGATATGGTTGCAGAAATTGTCTGACAGCCATGACTGGGTTCTCCTGCTTGTGTGGCATGGTGCAGAGTCCTGTTGCCAGACATAAGGACTTCCAGCAGCCCTTCTCTTGGCCCAGGACAGCACTACCTCCTCAAGGCACTTGATGTAGGCCTCCGTGTTGAGTCTGAGGCCCTCACCAACAAATTTGGGAGTTCTTTTCTTATTAGAATGATCGAAGTGAGTTTTCTGAGCTATCATATCTTCGTAATCACCATTAGACTCATCTAACTCTTTCCAAATCCTCTGCACTGTCCTCAGATGTTCATATTGGAGCTTCCGGTGTGAATACTAAACAGTACAGCATGCCGTTTCCAAATTTCTGGTGGAGTGAATTGTGTCATGGTGCTCTTTTTCTCACAGATGGTGCCTAACTGACCCTACTCTAATGGGCAGTTGACAAGATCCAAAATAAACACACATGCATGAAATTAAAAATGTAGAATGGCAGCAATTTACCAATCACACAATACATTATATATTATTTAGGCAGCATATCTTCATTTAGACATGTTTCATTGAATAATACAGACATTTTATCTCTATTTATTTTCATCCTGATCCTTTCCTGTTCCTCAAGGAAGGCGCCGTAGTTTTTTCCTACCCAAGTACTTTCAATCTCCTGCAAGATCATCCTCAGGGGTGAATTACAAAGACAAACTTACTGTAACTGTGATAAAATCTGCATTTCATTGTGATGGTGAGTTTTAAAAAACGCACATGAATGCGCCCTGTGACAATTATTTTAGAATTTTAAATTTATCCGTTGTAGCTATAAGATCTGTTGCAAAAAAAACATCTCAATATAAGGGAACTGACCAGAAATTGGTAGAAATTCAAAATGGCGTTAAATGTTTGTTTTATGCACTTCAACATGTTGCTGCTACACTTGTAATAAATTTTGTTGAGTGTTGATTGGTTGCTTTTTTGATAAATTCAACCACAACTCACAAAATAAACAGAAGAAAATTCAAAGAAATTATCAAAAGTAAGAAAGGGAATAACTTCGGGCAACTGGAGGTGAGAAAGAACATGAAAATACTTACAACTAAAGAATCCGGATCAGCGACATTTGCAATATCATAATCCGATGGCTTAGCCCCTTCAGTATCCACTCTTTCATATGCAATCAATTCTGATTTGACATCCTAAAAATGATAAATTATATAAAATAAAAATAAGACAGGATTATTCCATATGATTAAAGTGTAGTATCTGTAGTATGCGAGGCCTAACTTTGTATATATAAGTTAATTTTATGTTACTGTTCAAGCAGCAAAACATGGTGGATATGACATTTGTCTCTTTGGATGTTCACTTGTTAATTTTAGATTTTTGATCGAACATAGCAGGATCTTTTTGTGTCTGTCTTTAACTTCAATATAGTTTAATTAAAAAAAAACTGTGGGATAAATACTTGCTGTATAAACAACTCATACATCATTATGTGCCGGAAATACATAACACAAAAACACACGTGCAATCACAGACCTTTAGTATTATAGATCTCACGTAAATGTTATTTTTAGTTGATACTTGAATTTTTTTTTTTTTTTTTTTTTTTTAATCATATCGCTCCAAGCAAGGCCAGAGGCCACTATCGCGCAAGGGGTTAAAGAAGGGTTGGAGGAAGAGCAGATAGGAGTGGCAATGGAGGGGATGAGGAAGAAAAAGAGTGGGTCGATCAAGGCAAGGGGGCCACAAAAGATCCGGAGCGAGAGCAGATAGGAATGAGAAAAGAAAGGATGTGGAGAAGGGAAGCGGATAGATCAAGGCAACTGGAGATGTCGATTGACGCTACACTTAAACCTTTGGAGATTGTATTTGTCAGGGAAACAGTAATAGGGAAGGGAGTTCCATAGGCGGGATGTGCGAGACATGAAGCTATTGGAGTAGAAGAGACGTCTACATCTAACAGTTTCCATGGTGTAGGGGTGGGAGCGGGATGCCAGCCTGGTGGGGCGTTTAAATTCATGAGGCCTGGGGACAAGCGAACGCAACTCCTCAGAGCAATTACCGTGGAAGTACTTGTAAAAAAGGCAGAGCGAGGCAACATCGCGTCTCTGAGAGCGACTGCAGACGAGATGACAGATCAGGGCCAATCACATTGCCTATCCGTCTCTGGATCTTATCAAGAACCCCGAGGCAAACAGCAGGGGCTCCAGACCATATATGGCAGCAATACTCCATGCAAGGGCGAATGGTCGATTTGAATAGATGCTCCATTTATTTCATTATCTGTCTATATTTCTGAGATGAGGTATTATGTACACTATTTGGACTATCGTCGTCATCTATGTCGCCATATTTATTATAACATTTCGACCGTTGTACGCTCCGGCCTTCTACAGATAGTATTTGTATAGATAAAGGTGTTGGTTAGATACAGTGACAGGACCCAAAGAGTGTGAGTTCAATACCCAGTTAAGGCAGTGGAGAACTTGGAGAGACGAATTAACAGGAGATATCTGACAACTGACATCCATTAAACAGGGCACAGGGAACTAGAACAGTCTACCCCAGTGAGTGAAATAAAGGGTTTAGTTCGACATTCCAACCACCTGAAGAAGGCCAGAGCGTACAACAACCGAAATGTTGTAATAAATATGGCGACAAAGATGAGAATGATAGTCTGAATAATGTAAATAGTGTACATAATACCTCATCTCAAAAATATAGACAGATACTAAAGAAGGGTGGAGCAACAAACGGCCAAAACGTTGTAATAAATATGGCGACAAAGATGAGGACAATAGTCCGAATAATGTAAATTGTCTCCATTTATTTAAACATTATATTTTCATCTACTGAGCTGAGTATTCGAGAAATCTTACTTAAGAAAACTATGCGCTCTCTGGCAGGATTTGAAGCTGCGTCCTCCTTGGCAAGAGAAATAATTGTTAGATCGAACATGCTCCTACCAACTCAGCTACAGCGTGGGTGGCTGATCAAGAATAGTCAAATAGTGCTTTATAAGTGAAAATCGTTCTCAGATTCTCAAAACATTCATATCTGCTCAGTTTCGTATAATATTTTATTTATTAATCCGACAGATTTTATTATTTAAATGATAATTTTAGTGGATACCCATATTTGAGTAAATGCACCGTCTATTTATTAAACTGCATATTTATACAGTGGAATCCCTCACATCCAGAATCCCTCACATCCGGAATTTTTTTTTTTTTTTTTTAAGCTTATCACCCCAAGCAAGGCTGAAAGCCACTAGCACGCAAGGGGTTACAGAAGGTTTGGAGGAAGAGCAGATAGAAGTGGTAAAGGAGAGGATGTGGAGAAAGATAGTGGATCGATCAAGGCAAGGGGGTTACAGAAGATTTGGAGCGAGAGCAGATAGGAATAAAAGGTGAAAGGATGTGGAGAAGGGAAGTGGATAGATCAAGGCAACTGGAGATGTCGATTGACGTTACACTTAAATAGTTGGAGATTGTATTTGTCAGGGAAACGGGAATAAGGAAGGGAGTTCCACAGGCGAGATGTGCGAGACATGAAGCTATTGGAGTAGAAGAGACGTCTACATCTAACAGTTTCAATGGTGGAGTGGTGGGAACGGGATGCCAGCCTCGTAGGAAATCCTTCATATCCGGAATCCCGCATATCTGGACATGATTTTGATGTGTATATTTTAACTATTTGGGTGATATGTAACTGATTTGAAATTTCTGTTTTTCAGGAAATTTACTTTGGATAATTGCTTATGCTTATTTCACCCTAATGGCTTGTATTGGTGCAAAAGATGATGGGAATAAGAGGAAAAGAGAAACTTCGAAGTTATTGCAAAAAATGGAAATTTTAAACAGACTAGATGCTGGTGAAAGTTCATTGTAACTAATGGCTGAGTTCAACTTAGGAAAGTCAACATTGTATGATATAAAATCTTTCAAAGAATCTATTCTCCAGCGTTCACACTGTCACAATGGACAAGCAAATAAAGAACATGATTGTGATGGAACCTGGACTGAAATTGAAAAAGCTAACGAAAAAGTTGTCAGTTTTATGGAAAGAAAGCCAGCATTCAGCTATGATGATTTCAATAACACACGCAGACTTAAAATGTGCCTTTCGTTTAAAAACAAAATGAAGAAAAAGTTGAGAATGACGTTAGAAAGGATCATCATGCAACAGTGATTAAAAAATCCTTGTTACATTATTTGTTTTGCATGCGTGGCTGACATAATTTAATGAATTTTCATTAACATAATTTATTTCTTTTTCCTTAAAATTAATTACGTTATATTTCATTCACTATTAGCTAATTTTGTTTACTATAAAACATTGAAAATAAATATTAAACTTGATTTCAGTTCTTTTATTTTAATCTAAATATAACCCCCTCATATCCGGACTTTGTAGCCAATTCCTCATATCTGGAAGGCCTTCTTAGTCCGGTTGTCAGAGATCCAACTGTATTTATAAACATTCTAAAAACTAATTGTATTATGACTAATGCAATGCAATATTTATCATTTACCAATTTGTAAAGAAATAATATGAAAATACAGTAGAATCCCTCATATCCGGAATCCCTCATATCCGGAATCCCACATATCCAGAATCCCTCATATCCAGAATCCCACATATCCAGAATCCCACATATCCAGAATCCCACATATCCAGAATCCCACATATCCAGAATCCCACATATCCAGAATCCCACATATCCAGAATCCTTCATATACTATAAAACATTGAAAATAAATATTAAACTTGATTTCAGTTCTTTTATTTTAATCTAAATATAAGCCCTCATATCTGTTTTTTCTAACCAATTCCTCATATTCAGAAGGCCTTCTTAGACCTGTTGTCAGGGATTCTACTGTATCTAAAACTGTCGTTAGATCGGATGGATTGCATCACCGATCAAGCAAAGTTGAATAGTGCCTGATAAATAAGTTTTTATCTGAAATCAAAAAAATACAAACTTTAACAAAATGAATAAACAGAGAAGAGGGAAAACTATTCTAAGCCAACGCGTTTCATCCTCTGGAGACATTATCAAAGCAAACGTAGGATTTATTTTCTTGCACGTGTTTATATACAAGAGCGACAATGTTATTTGACAGACCTTTCAAACACCTGATGAATATTCATGAACATTCTCAAATATAAAAGCCTTGATCTCGTATATAAACACGCATGACAAATCCTATATTTGCCTTGATAAAGACACTCAGAGGATGAAGACACACATCGGCTAATAGTTTCTCCTCGTCTTTTTATTCATTTTACATATATGTGATAACTATATATAAATTTTTATATATCAAGAACAGTTTTTATCCTATCATTCTGTCAGATTCCAATCTATATACAGGGTGATTGAAAAAAAAATTCCCTATTTTATGTATGATAGACTCTCCTCTCTAACTATAATTTTTACAAGACAGGAGAGTCCATCATACATAAAATAGGGAGTTACTTTTCAATCACCTTGTGTATATATATATATATATATATATATATATATATATATATATATATATATAAGTATGGGATTGGTATATACGAAATAAATTCCAATAACCAACAATTATTATTCTTAAAAGAGTGCTCAATACAGAGTAAAGCAGATATAATTATTTATTTAAAAATTATAACATAAATATGTTATAAAATCACTACAAAAATAGCCATTTTGTTTCAACACTCCCGGTGTCTTATCAAGTGATGATGTTGAACCGGGAGTGTTGAAATGTTATAATATTTAAATAAATAATTATATATATATATATATATATATATATATATGAAGAAATATAGTCTTAAAGTGTGCTATATTTATGGGATAAAGTGCTCAATATCAGAGTTAGAGCGTGTGTAAATATAAAAGTGGACATGGAAGTCAGCACTTAGAGGCGACAGTCTGTTTCATGCTAGTGTAATCGTCAGGCAATTTGCCTGATGATTGCACTAGCATGAAACAGACTGTCGCCTATGTATATATATATATATATATATATATATATATATATATATATATATTCGGTTGTATGGATATGACTTTATAGCAGAGTGCACCAGATTTTGGCCCTGCTGCTGCACACTTCGTGCTTGCCCCACCTCCATCCCCATTTCCGTTTCTTGATGTCAATCTAGATTGGGGCTTGTCAGGTCCTGTCTGTCCCATAGATGGTCGTTGGAGACAACTTCTGGTTACCTGACATTGAGGATGTTCCAGACAAGCCCCAATTGAGATTGACATCAAGAAACAGAAATGGAGATGGATCGGCCACACCCTTCGCAAGCCTGCTTCTGGTGTCACCAGGCAGGCCCTTGAATGGAATCCACAAGGGAAGCAGCAAAAAGTGGGTCGACCAATACAGACTTGGCGCAGAAGTGTCGACGATACTTAAGCATTGAAGCCATGTGCTTGGTGTCTGTAGCTTTTTAAAAATAAAGATTTTTTTCTAAATGTAAAAATAATTCAGGGCCAGAAAAGCCCCAAATCAAGATTGACATCAAGAAATGGAAATGGGAATGGATCGGCCTTCACCTCTGTGCCAGAGTGTGTGGCCAATCCATTCCCATTTCTTGATGTCAATCTCAATTGGGTCTTGTCTGGAACATCCTCAGTATCAGGTAACGACCAACTGTGGCACAGGACTAGACAAGCCCCAATCGAGATTGACATCAAGAAATGGAAATGGATCAGCCTTCACCTCTGTGCCAGAGTGTGTGGCCAATCCATTCCCATTTCTTGATGTCAATCTCAATTGGGTCTTGTCTGGAACATCCTCAGTATCAGGTAACGACCAACTGTGGCACAGGACTAGACAAGCCCCAATCGAGATTGACATCAAGAAATGGAAATGGATCAGCCTTCACCTCTGTGCCAGAGTGTGTGGCCAATCCATTCCCATTTCTTGATGTCAATCTCAATTGGGTCTTGTCTGGAACATCCTCAGTATCAGGTAACGACCAACTGTGGCACAGGACTAGACAAGCCCCAATCGAGATTGACATCAAGAAATGGAAATGGATCAGCCTTCACCTCTGTGCCAGAGTGTGTGGCCAATCCATTCCCATTTCTTGATGTCAATCTCAATTGGGTCTTGTCTGGAACATCCTCAGTATCAGGTAATGACCAACTGTGGCACAGGACCAGACAAGCCCCAATCGAGATTGACATCAAGAAATGGAAATGGGAATGGGAATGGATCGGCCTTCACCTCTGTGCCAGAGTGTGTGGCCAATCCATTCCCATTTCTTGATGTCAATCTCAATTGGGTCTTGTCTGGAACATCCTCAGTATCAGGTAATGACCAACTGTGGCACAGGACCAGACAAGCCCCAATCGAGATTGACATCAAGAAATGGAAATGGATCGGCCTTCACCTCTGTGCCAGAGTGTGTGGCCAATCCATTCCCATTTCTTGATGTCAATCTCAATTGGGTCTTGTCTGGAACATCCTCAGTATCAGGTAATGACCAACTGTGGCACAGGACTAGACAAGCCCCAATCGAGATTGACATCAAGAAATGGAAATGGGAATGGATCGGCCTTCACCTCTGTGCCAGAGTGTGTGGCCAATCCATTCCCATTTCTTGATGTCAATCTCAATTGGGTCTTGTCTGGAACATCCTCAGTATCAGGTAACGACCAACTGTGGCACAGGACTAGACAAGCCCCAATCGAGATTGACATCAAGAAATGGAAATGGGAATGGATCGGCCTTCACCTCTGTGCCAGAGTGTGTGGCCAATCCATTCCTATTTCTTGATGTCAATCTCAATTGGGTCTTGTCTGGAACATCCTCAGTATCAGGTAATGACCAACTGTGGCACAGGACTAGACAAGCCCCAATCGAGATTGACATCAAGAAATGGAAATGGGAATGGATCTGCCTTCACCTCTGTGCCAGAGTGTGTGGCCAATCCATTCCCATTTCTTGATGTCAATCTCAATTGGGTCTTGTCTGGAACATCCTCAGTATCAGGTAACGACCAACTGTGGCACAGGACCAGACAAGCCCCAATCGAGATTGACATCAAGAAATGGAAATGGGAATGGGAATGGATCGGCCTTCACCTCTGTGCCAGAGTGTGTGGCCAATCCATTCCCATTTCTTGATGTCAATCTAAATTGGGTCTTGTCTGGAACATCCTCAGTATCAGGTAATGACCAACTGTGGCACAGGACCAGACAAGCCCCAATCGAGATTGACATCAAGAAATGGAAATGGGAATGGGAATGGATCGGCCTTCACCTCTGTGCCAGAGTGTGTGGCCAATCCATTCCCATTTCTTGATGTCAATCTCAATTGGGTCTTGTCTGGAACATCCTCAGTATCAGGTAATGACCAACTGTGGCACAGGACCAGACAAGCCCCAATCGAGATTGACATCAAGAAATGGAAATGGAAATGGGAATGGATCGGCCTTCACCTCTGTGCCAGAGTGTGTGGCCAATCCATTCCCATTTCTTGGTGTCAATCTCAATTGGGTCTTGTCTGGAACATCCTCAGTATCAGGTAATGACCAACTGTGGCACAGGACTAGACAAGCCCCAATCGAGATTGACATCAAGAAATGGAAATGGATCAGCCTTCACCTCTGTGCCAGAGTGTGTGGCCAATCCATTCCCATTTCTTGATGTCAATCTCAATTGGGTCTTGTCTGGAACATCCTCAGTATCAGGTAATGACCAACTGTGGCACAGGACCAGACAAGCCCCAATCGAGATTGACATCAAGAAATGGAAATGGGAATGGATCGGCCTTCACCTCTGTGCCAGAGTGTGTGGCCAATCCATTCCCATTTCTTGATGTCAATCTCAATTGGGTCTTGTCTGGAACATCCTCAGTATCAGGTAATGACCAACTGTGGCACAGGACCAGACAAGCCCCAATCGAGATTGACATCAAGAAATGGAAATGGATCGGCCTTCACCTCTGTGCCAGAGTGTGTGGCCAATCCATTCCCATTTCTTGATGTCAATCTCAATTGGGTCTTGTCTGGAACATCCTCAGTATCAGGTAATGACCAACTGTGGCACAGGACTAGACAAGCCCCAATCGAGATTGACATCAAGAAATGGAAATGGATCAGCCTTCACCTCTGTGCCAGAGTGTGTGGCCAATCCATTCCCATTTCTTGATGTCAATCTCAATTGGGTCTTGTCTGGAACATCCTCAGTATCAGGTAATGACCAACTGTGGCACAGGACCAGACAAGCCCCAATCGAGATTGACATCAAGAAATGGAAATGGGAATGGGAATGGATCGGCCTTCACCTCTGTGCCAGAGTGTGTGGCCAATCCATTCCCATTTCTTGATGTCAATCTCAATTGGGTCTTGTCTGGAACATCCTCAGTATCAGGTAATGACCAACTGTGGCACAGGACCAGACAAGCCCCAATCGAGATTGACATCAAGAAATGGAAATGGATCGGCCTTCACCTCTGTGCCAGAGTGTGTGGCCAATCCATTCCCATTTCTTGATGTCAATCTCAATTGGGTCTTGTCTGGAACATCCTCAGTATCAGGTAATGACCAACTGTGGCACAGGACTAGACAAGCCCCAATCGAGATTGACATCAAGAAATGGAAATGGGAATGGATCGGCCTTCACCTCTGTGCCAGAGTGTGTGGCCAATCCATTCCTATTTCTTGATGTCAATCTCAATTGGGTCTTGTCTGGAACATCCTCAGTATCAGGTAATGACCAACTGTGGCACAGGACCAGACAAGCCCCAATCGAGATTGACATCAAGAAATGGAAATGGATCGGCCTTCACCTCTGTGCCAGAGTGTGTGGCCAATCCATTCCCATTTCTTGATGTCAATCTCAATTGGGTCTTGTCTGGAACATCCTCAGTATCAGGTAACGACCAACTGTGGCACAGGACTAGACAAGCCCCAATCGAGATTGACATCAAGAAATGGAAATGGGAATGGGAATGGATCGGCCTTCACCTCTGTGCCAGAGTGTGTGGCCAATCCATTCCCATTTCTTGATGTCAATCTCAATTGGGTCTTGTCTGGAACATCCTCAGTATCAGGTAATGACCAACTGTGGCACAGGACCAGACAAGCCCCAATCGAGATTGACATCAAGAAATGGAAATGGATCGGCCTTCACCTCTGTGCCAGAGTGTGTGGCCAATCCATTCCCATTTCTTGATGTCAATCTCAATTGGGTCTTGTCTGGAACATCCTCAGTATCAGGTAATGACCAACTGTGGCACAGGACTAGACAAGCCCCAATCGAGATTGACATCAAGAAATGGAAATGGGAATGGATCGGCCTTCACCTCTGTGCCAGAGTGTGTGGCCAATCCATTCCCATTTCTTGATGTCAATCTCAATTGGGTCTTGTCTGGAACATCCTCAGTATCAGGTAATGACCAACTGTGGCACAGGACCAGACAAGCCCCAATCGAGATTGACATCAAGAAATGGAAATGGATCGGCCTTCACCTCTGTGCCAGAGTGTGTGGCCAATCCATTCCTATTTCTTGATGTCAATCTCAATTGGGTCTTGTCTGGAACATCCTCAGTATCAGGTAATGACCAACTGTGGCACAGGACCAGACAAGCCCCAATCGAGATTGACATCAAGAAATGGGAATGGATCGGCCTTCACCTCTGTGCCAGAGTGTGTGGCCAATCCATTCCCATTTCTTGATGTCAATCTCAATTGGGTCTTGTCTGGAACATCCTCAGTATCAGGTAATGACCAACTGTGGCACAGGACTAGACAAGCCCCAATCGAGATTGACATCAAGAAACGGAAATGGATCGGCCTTCACCTGTGTGCCAGAGTGTGTGGCCAATCCATTCCCATTTCTTGATGTCAATCTCAATTGGGTCTTGTCTGGAACATCCTCAGTATCAGGTAATGACCAACTGTGGCACAGGACCAGACAAGCCCCAATCGAGATTGACATCAAGAAATGGAAATGGGAATGGATCGGCCTTCACCTCTGTGCCAGAGTGTGTGGCCAATCCATTCCCATTTCTTGATGTCAATCTCAATTGGGTCTTGTCTGGAACATCCTCAGTATCAGGTAATGACCAACTGTGGCACAGGACTAGACAAGCCCCAATCGAGATTGACATCAAGAAATGGAAATGGATCGGCCTTCACCTCTGTGCCAGAGTGTGTGGCCAATCCATTCCCATTTCTTGATGTCAATCTCAATTGGGTCTTGTCTGGAACATCCTCAGTATCAGGTAACGACCAACTGTGGCACAGGACTAGACAAGCCCCAATCGAGATTGACATCAAGAAATGGAAATGGATCGGCCTTCACCTCTGTGCCAGAGTGTGTGGCCAATCCATTCCCATTTCTTGATGTCAATCTCAATTGGGTCTTGTCTGGAACATCCTCAGTATCAGGTAACGACCAACTGTGGCACAGGACTAGACAAGCCCCAATCGAGATTGACATCAAGAAATGGAAATGGGAATGGATCGGCCTTCACCTCTGTGCCAGAGTGTGTGGCCAATCCATTCCCATTTCTTGATGTCAATCTCAATTGGGTCTTGTCTGGAACATCCTCAGTATCAGGTAACGACCAACTGTGGCACAGGACTAGACAAGCCCCAATCGAGATTGACATCAAGAAATGGAAATGGGAATGGATCGGCCTTCACCTCTGTGCCAGAGTGTGTGGCCAATCCATTCCCATTTCTTGATGTCAATCTCAATTGGGTCTTGTCTGGAACATCCTCAGTATCAGGTAATGACCAACTGTGGCACAGGACTAGACAAGCCCCAGTCTAGACAAGAAACAGATCAAATCTAATTAATAAATAATGTTTATTAATTTTGTTGTCAATTCTCAAGACCAAAGAAAATGTATAAATTCACTTTCATATGTTTAGGTCTTATTACAATTCCAATCATTGCTTTTTAAAACAAACATTGCCAAGCAGTGAATGAAGTTAAAATAAAAGCAGTGTGATGGTAAAAACATTTATTTTGACAAGAATGACAGAAAAGGTTTTTTTTATATCAAAAGTTACGAAAGATTTGCACAAGGAAGAGAAATTGTTTAACTGTGAAAAATAGTTTCCTTGGTTTCTGCAAAACCGAAATTGTCGCAAACAACTGTAAGACATTCTTATTCCCATTTAATTTTACGTACCTTAAATTTTACGTACCTTAAATTTTACGTACCTTATTTTACGTACCTTAGTTTTGCGCAGTTTTAGTCGACCTTGGGATACGTGAAAGAAAATATCTTCCTGCCACAAGATAGTTGGTTCTGAACCACTTTCAACTTTGGCTTTGTCTCTCAACAACTGGACATCTGAAACCCAGGCTTTGATTTCAATGTTAGATGGCATATTTGTGCTTAAAAAAATAAAGAATAAAAATAAATAAACCAAATTGGAAAAACAAAAAACAAATCAAAAACACCAAATAACACCTCCAGCCTCACCATAAAAATAAACAATCGAGTAGAGCAGTATTTACATTATTTGGACTATTGCTCTCATCTTAGTTGCCATATTTATTACAACATTTTGGCCTTTCAGTATCTGTCTATATTTCTGAGATGAGGTATTATGTACACTATTTACATTATTCGGACTATTGTTCTCATCTTTGTTGCCATATTTATAACAACATTCCGGCCCTTCAGTATCTGTCTATATTTCTGAGATGAGGTATTATGTACACTATTTACATTATTCGGACTATTCTCCTCATCTTTGTCGCCATATTTATCACAACGTTCCGGCCCTTCAGTATCTGTCTATATTTCTGAGATGAGGTATTATGTACACTATTTACATTATTCGGACTATAGTCCTCATCTTTCTCGCCATATTTATTACGTTTCGGCCTTTCAATATCTGTCTATATTTCTGAGATGAGGTATTATGTACACTATTTCCATTATTCGGACTGTTGTCCTCATCTTTGTTGCCATATTTATTACATCGTTCCGGCCCCTCAGTATCTGTCTATATTTCTGAGATAAAGTGTTATGTACACTATTTACATTATTCGGACTATTGTCCTCATCTTTGTTGCCATATTTATCACATTTCGGCTGTTGTATGCCCTTTGGTGAGAGAGAAGCAAAACTCTTTATAAGACCAAAGATGGACTGACGGTTAGGATTACGGCAGCATTCATTAACTTAAACAAAGAGGCAGTCCAGAAGAGTTGCAGAAGATTCTGAAGTCGTCCAGAGGGTGTTGTTGAATCCAATTTATTGAATAAACTTACTCTTTAGTATTTCAAGATATTTTTGTGTGATTTTGGTAAATATATCTGTTAAAATGAGATGTCAGTGTTATTTTCATTTTTTTCATAGTTTAGATGACAATTTATCCATCACACTTGTATATCATATTTTAATTATTTTCAAGCCTCTAAGAAAATTAAATTTCAGCATTAAATGACCCATAAGGAGTTGATATGTCGCTAAACAAACGAATTCAAAATCTTCATTCTTCGGCAGTGTCATATTGTCATCAAGCGGTCGCCCATCAAGATACTGACCAGACTAGACATTGCTTAACATTTTTGTAAAAGAAAGTACTAATGCTGCCAAGAAAATTAAATTTCAGCATTAAATGACCCATAAGGAGTTGATATGTCGCTAAACAAACGAATTCAAAATCTTCATTCTTAGGCATTGTCATATTTTTATCAAGCGGTCACCCATCAAGGTATTGACCAGACTAGACATTGCTTAACATTTTTGTAAAAGAAATTACTAATTCTCCCAAGAAAATTAAATTTGGGCATTAAATGACCCATAAGGAGTTGATATGTCGCTAAACAAACGAATTCAAAATCTTCATTCTTCGGCAGTGTCATATTGTCATCAAGCGGTCGCCCATCAAGATACTGACCAGACTAGACATTGCTTAACATTTTTGTAAAAGAAAGTACTAATGCTGCCAAGAAAATTAAATTTCAGCATTAAATGACCCATAAGGAGTTGATATGTCGCTAAACAAACGAATTCAAAATCTTCATTCTTAGGCATTGTCATATTTTTATCAAGCGGTCACCCATCAAGGTATTGACCAGACTAGACATTGCTTAACATTTTTGTAAAAGAAATTACTAATTCTCCCAAGAAAATTAAATTTGGGCATTAAATGACCCATAAGGAGTTGATATGCCGATAAACAAACAAATTCAAAATCTTCATTCTTCGGCAGTGTCGTATTGTCATCAAGCGGTCACCCATCAAGATACTGACCAGACTAGACATTGCTTAACATTTTTATAAAAGAAATTACTAATGCTCCCAAGAAAATTAAATTTCAGCATTAAATGACCCATAAGAAGTTGATGCACCATTAAACAAAGTTTTGGTAATAGAGAGCAATTAATAATGGGGGTGGGCAGAATTTTTCTCAATATGCAATAAAAAGAGGTTATAGGAAGGAAAAGCCATTTAAATGAAAACATAAAATCCATCACAATTATATCCACCCACACGATATTAAAATGCGGTCATGCGCTATTTTCTGCCCATAACAGAAATTATTACAAACATGTCAAACAGATTCTGCAACACAACACACGCCATTTAAATAAAAACATAAAATTAAAAAATCATAAACCGTTTAAACCCACAGATTTTGACTGTCAGCAGCAGAAATGCAATGGTCCCCGAGCCATTCAAACATAGGAGAAGGTGTGGCTGCATAGCTTTTTTTTCTTTGCCCTAGCATGTGCCGAAAGAAATACGTGATGGTGACTTCAAATGAATCATCAACGACACTGAAAGTCTTTTCTCAACCTCAGATTTTTCCTGTGAACCAACAACCCAAAGATTTAAACTCAACTAAAGACTGTTTTTACACCTTTTTGATTCCTTTGAATTCATGTACATATGTCTGTAAATACAAATGATTTATTTAACAGGCATGAGACCATGTTTTCTTTCTTTTTATTTTATTATTGTTTGGAATTCAGACATTTGGATGTTTAATATAAAAAAATAAACAACCGAATTTCTTACATGTTCACAATTGATATTGCAAAAAATATTTAAACTAAAATAACATCTTTTTTTTATATATAACTGTAAAAAGATTTTGCTAACACAAATTAAAAAGTACACACAAGATATACAAAAAGGGTAAGAGTGAAACAGCTCCCCCACCAAAATAAATTTCAATCAAGATTTTTTAATAAAATGACCTTTTCAGTATACAATTTATTCATTAATGAATCAGTATTGGAAATTTTTTTTGAATCAGATATTTCCCTAATTTTTGACATTTGTTTTTAAAACAAGAGTAGCATTTTTTTTTCTGTAACAGCAAAGACAGTCTGTGAATCTTCACTAACGATAAAAGTCATCCTTAACTGCAGCTTTTTTTTTATGTGAACTAAAGATTAAAAGTCTTTTCTAAACTGCAGATTTTTCTGTGGACCAACTACCAAAAGACTACTCCTTTTTTTTTTTTTTTTTTGCATTTCACTCCAAGCAAGGCGTGAAGCCACTAGCATGCAAGGGGTTACAAGGGATTATAGAGAGTTGGATTTCAATTTTCAGAGACTGTCTTCAAGCCAAGCACAAAAGAAAACATGGCTACATAGCTCCCCCAACTCTTTTGAATGAATGTATCAGGTCATCCCATAAGTTCTGTCCGAATTTTGAATAAAGAAAACAAGTGACCAAATGTTACATTTAATTACAGATTCAATCAACAATGTATTTTCCCTGATTATCTATGACTTCCTTCCATCTATTAACAAGCTTACTAATTCCATTACTGTAAAATTCTTTTGGCTTTGATTCGAAGAACTCACAAATGTCAGTTTTAACCTCTTCCTGTGTTACAAAAGCTGTTTCTTTCAAATGATTCTGTAAGCTACGAAACAAATGGTAGTCTGAAAGAGAAAGATCGGGAGAATAAGGTGGATAAGGAATTTTCTCCCAACCAAGTTCTTCAATCTTTTGTGACGTGACTCTTGCTGTGTGTGGTCGTGCATTGTCCTGATGAAACATCACCTGTTTTCGATTCACTAGAGCAGGTCTTTTTTCCTCAAAGCTTGGTTCAAATGCTCTAATTGCTGACAGTATATTTGAGCATTAATTGTTGCATTAGGTGGTAATAATTCAAAGTGGATTATTCTTTGGCAATCCCACTAGATGGAAAGAAGAACCTTTTGCCCATGAAGTTCCCTTTTCGGCTGTGGCTGGGGTCCTTCCCCTTTACCAAGCCACTGTCTACAACGCTTGACATTTCGATAAAAGATCCATTTTTCGTCGCCAGTCACAAGTCTATCCAAAAAAGGTGAAACAAGTTGGCGAGAATGGAGAGAAGAGCAGATGTCAACTCGGGATTTGAGGTTGTTTTCAGACAATTCATGAGGCACCCATTTTCCAAGTTTAGGAACTTTTCCAAGTTGTTGAAGATGACAATGAACAGTTGTATGGTTTGAACTGAGAACCACTGCCAATTCCTCAACTGATAAAGCAGGATTTTCTTCAAGGGCTGCTTCAAGAAGCTTTTCATCAAACTCAACTGGACGTCCAGTTCGATCTTCATCTTCAAGGGTGAAATCTCCACCTCTGAATTTGGCAAACCATCTTCTGCAAGTTCTTTCATTCACACATTCATCTCCATAAACTGAGTGAATGTTTCTAGCCGCTTCGGCTGCTGAGTTTCCTTTCTTGAACTCATAAAGCATTATGTGCCTCAAATAATTCTTGGGTACTTCCATGTTAGCAGGGTTTTAATCAAACAAAATTTAATTTTATTGTTCTCTGAAATAAAATTTGATTAGTTTAAATGCATCTAAGCATAAAAATAATGTTCAGCTCTATTAGACATTATAAAATACTCTTTAAATTTCGTTCATTTTAACAAAAGGTTAAAATTTGGACAGAACTTATGGGATGACCTAATATATATGTAATACGCCAGATAGATAGATAGATAGATAGATATGAAGAGACTGAGATAGATAGATAAAGAACAGACTGAGATAGATAGATAAAGAACAGACTGAGATAGATAGATAGATAAAGAACAGACTGAGATAGATAGATAGATAAAGAACAGACTGAGATAGATAGATAGAGAACAGACTGACATAGATAGATAGATAGAGAACAGACTGACATAGATAGATAGATAAAGAACAGACTGACATAGATAGATAAAGAACAGACTGACATAGATAGATAGATAAAGAACAGACTGACATAGATAGATAGATAAAGAACAGACTGACATAGATAGATAGATAAAGAACAGACTGACATAGATAGATAAAGAACATAATGACATAGATAGATACAAATGATTTATTTAACAGGCATGAGACCATGTTTATTTTTATTTTATTATTGTTTGGAATTCGGCCAGTTGGATTTTTAATGTAAAAAAAGAGGAGGATAAAATTCCCTAAAGGGTTTCTTCATAAGGGACGAGGTATCTTGATAAAAGGGCGGGGGTGTCTTAATAAAAGGAGATTGGAAAATCATTTAATGGGTCAAAAAGTATGAAATGAATAAACTCCATACATAGCTGTGTTTTTTGTATTTTTGGGTTTTTTTTTTTTTTTTGAGGCAGAACTGGGATTAATCTTTCACAAAGGATTGGTCATGAGGATTTGAGGCAAGATTTTACAAGGCTGGATATTCTTTCCTGGCACTCAACTCATGATAGTCAAAGTACACCAAATGTCAAAGACACCATCTCGAGGAAGGTTGCTCCGTTCATGGCTTGAGAATCTCATCCTAGGCTCACACACAGACATACACACAAAAAGAGAAAAAAAAACTTAATCTAACACCAATAATAAGAGCATTCCAACTACTCCATTAATTAAATTACATGAAAAATATTATAAAAATAACAAAAAAATGACAAAAACAACAGTCAAATCTCCTGAAGAGTGGGTTGAACAATTGCAAAATAGTTTATCTAGAAAACTCTGCAGTTGAGGTGCTGAATCTAACATCAATCATCTAAGTGATATGTTTTATTTGTATTAATCCTACATGTGTGTAATATATATATATATATATATATATATATATATATATATATATGTGTCTGAAGAAATATAGTTTTCAGATGTGCTATATTTATGGAATAAAGTGCTCCATGTCAGGGATAGAGCGTGTGTAAATATAAAAGTGAACATTGAAGTTAACACTCGGAGGCGACAGACTGTTTCATGCTAGACACAAACATCAGGCCACATGATTGTGTCTAGCATGAAACAGTCTGTCGCCTCCGAGTGTTAACTTCAATGTTCACTTTATATAATTTTTAAAAAATTAGGAGATCAATTGATCACACTACCTTGGTTTCAACCTTTTGGTATCTTCAGGCAATCCGGGCTAATTATATTCAAATATATTACAGATTTAGCCCAGATCGCTTAAAGATACAAAATAGTTGAAACCACGAAAATATATATTTTGATATATCAAGAACAGCATTGGTGAAATTGTATGACAAAGTGGAAAGATTTTTACTTGTGATGCATTTTGTCCTTCAGGATATCATTGGACTAAATTTGTTATGTTGGTAGGACGATACATGTGCATGATAGAGGGGTGCTGGGAATTTTAGAAACTTTTTTTTTTTTTTAGCCAAATTCATTTGGGTAGGTCTCTTGGTTTGGCTATCATCACAATAGATAGGGAGGAGTAGAAGAAAATCTATAAGTGGCCGTTCAGGACAACCTTCTTTATGCAATTTGTTAAGAAAGATTAGATGAAGTAGCGAATATATCTTACTTTGTGAAGCGTTAGGGTGAAGCCAGCTAGTATATATTAAAACACACACACACACACACATATATAAGATAAAAGACAATAGGAAAACTGTATTATTAGCCAACGCGTTTCGTCCAATGTAGACATTTTCAAGGCAAAAATGAAATGAAAGAGTCCACACTGGACGAAACGCTTCGGCTAATAATACAGTTTTCCTATTGTCTTTTACCTCTTTACATGTTGTCTTTTTCTACAGGTTAACCGAGAAATTTTTCATATATGACATTATGTGTGTGTGTGGGTGTGTATATGTGTGTGTGGACCCGTGGCTATGGAACAGACACTTGCCAAAGGTGCCCTGCGCTTGGAGTCCGATAGCTGCTGAAATTAATTCCAGCCAGGATTCGAACTCGGTGCCTCGTGATTCTAAAGCAACGCCTTAGACCACTCAGCCACACAGCCACAATTGCGTACAGTACCAGGTGTTCCCAAGCGGTCCCCCATCTAAGTACTGACCTGGCTCTACGATGCTTAACTTCGGTGATCGAACGAGAACCAGTGTTTTCAGCGTGATTTGACCGTACCAAAACCATGTGAGGGAATTTGGGAGAGGAAACTGTGTGGAAGACCTCGTTGGCCAAAGCTAGCACGGTATCACAAAACACCGTGATTGCGAGTTGAGGTGGCCAGCCTTGTTCATTTATGATCACGCTGGGTTCGCACCAACGCTCTAAAACTGTTAATTGGCTCTGCACACGGCAATAGCAGTATAAACTGCAGGTGGGCTCTGTGGGCATTTCCCAAGTGGAAAATTGCAAAAATGCCTGTGCAAATGTTGCAATATGCGCTAGCTAGCTGTGCATTGCAACGGGTGTCCTCGATATCGAGTGGCCAATTATTATTATGTGTGTGTGTGTGTGTAATAAATATGGCGACAAAGATGAGTACAATAGACCGAATAATGTAAATAGTGTACATAATACCTCATCCCAGAAATATAGACGGATACTAAATAAATAGTGTTTAACATTTTTGTTGTCAGTTCTCATGAACAAAGAAAATGTATAAATCCATTTTCATGTTTGGGGTTTATTAAAATTCTTATAATCACTTTTGACAACAATAAAACACTGCTGAGGGAGTCAAAAGTGTAGACAGTAATAGCAGCATCTAAGGAATAACCATCCATTTGATACAGTTTTATTGAGTGTACAAAGGTTGAATAGTCCCCCTTTTTTTTAATTGCCATTTTCCAACCAATCAAATTAATGCCTGTGAAAAGGAAATTGGTATTCTGCATAAATAAATATTAAGATATCAAATCACATTCCTCCTGCTCTGCTAACACCAGAGAAAATCTTGCAATGTTTAATCTTCATGCCACCCCAAAAACATTGTGTCAAAAGATCATTCTATTAAAAGTGATGATTAGAATTTTTATTACAACACTTATAGATTTTTTCCACATAACTTATACAGATGTTTCAGAAGCAGTTTTGAAAAAAAAAAAAAAAAAAAAAAAACAATTTAAAAGATAATTTTCTGATTTATTTGTAAAATTAACGGCAGAAATAATTTTAGAAAAAAATTACAGCTCAGCTCAATATCATAGGCTGAAGCCAAATTTCATCTTTTCATTTTCAGTCTCAGCAAAAAGCAAGGAGACTAAAGCAGACCCCGGCCTCCCTATAGCACTCTGAAAATTTTCACTATTTTCATTATTCGGACTATTGTCCTCATCTTTGTCGCCATATTTATTACAACGTTTCGGCCCTTCAGTATCTGTCTATATTTCTGAGATGAGGTATTATGTACATTATTTACATTATTCAGACTATTGTCCCCATCTTTGTCGCCATATTTATCACAACGTTTCGGCCCTTCAGTATCTGTCTATATTTCTGAGATGAGGTATTATGTACATTATTTACATTATTCGGACTATTGTCCTCATCTTTGTCGCCATATTTATCACAACGTTTCGGCCCTTCAGTATCTGTCTATATTTCTGAGATGAGGTATTATGTACATTATTTACATTATTCGGACTATTGTCCTCATCTTTGTCGCCATATTTATTACAACGTTTCGGCCATTGTATTCTCCGGCCTTCTTCGGGTGGTATTTGTATGGATAAAGGTGTTAGTTAAATCCAGTGACAGGATCCAAAGAGTGTGAGTTTAATACACGATTAAGGCAGTGGAGAACTTGGAGATGGGAATTAACTAGAGATATCTGACATCTATTAGACATGGCACGTGGAACTAGAACAGTCTACCCTAGTGAGCAAAATAAAGGGTTTAGTTCAACATTCCAACCACCTATACACCACTTTTAATTACAACACTTATAGATTTTTTCCACATGACTTAGACAGAAGTTTCAGAAGCTGTTTTGAAAAAAAAAACAATTTAAAAGATAATTTTCTGATTTATTTTTAAAATTAACGGCAGAAATAATTTTAGAAAAAAATTACAGCTCAGCTCAATATCATAGGCTGAAGCCAAATTTCATCTTTTCATTTTCAGTCTCAGCAAAAAGCAAGGGAACTAAAGCAGACCCTGGCCTCCCTATAGCACTCTGAATATTTTCACTATTTACCTAAGTTGGACTTTTGTACTCATCTTTATCGACATATTTATTACAACTCTTCGGCCATTGTACACGCCAGCCTTCTTCAGGTGGTTGGAAAGTCGAACTGAACACTTTATTTCACTCACTGGGGTAGACTGTTCTAGTTCCACAGGCCAAGTCTAATGGATGTCAGTTATCTCCTGTTAATTCCACTCTCCATGTTCTCCACTGCCTTAACCAGGTATTGAACTCACACTCTTTGGGTCCTGTCACTGGATCTCACCAATGCCTTTATCCACTGTGTCATGTGTCCTTGAAGAAGTCCGGAACGTTGTAATACATATGGCAACAAAGACGAGGACAATAGTCCGACTAATGTAAATAGTGTACATAATACCTCATCTCAGAAATATAGATAGATACTGAAGAAGTCCGGAGTGTGCAATGGCCGAAACGTTGTAATATATATGGCGACAAAGAAGAGGACAATAGTCCGAATAATCTAAATAGTGTACATAATACCTGATCTCAGAAATAAAGAAAAAGAAATAAATACAGATACTGAAGAAGGCTGGAGCATGCAACGGCCAAAATGTTGTAATATATATGGCGACAATGATGTGGACAATAGTCCAAATAATGTAAATAGTGTACATAATACCTCATCTCAGAAATATAGATAGATACTGAAGAAGTCCGGAGCGTGCAATGGCCGAATCGTTGTAATATATATGGCGACAAAGAAGAGGACAATAGTCCGAATAATCTAAATAGTGTACATAATACCTGATCTCAGAAATAAAGAAAAAGAAATAAATACAGATACTGAAGAAGGCCGGAGTGTGCTATGGCTGAAATGTTGTAATATATATGGCGACAAAGATGTGGACAATAGTCCGAATAATGTAAATAGTACCTCATCTCAGAAATATAGACAGATACTGAAGAAGGCCGGAGCATGCAACGGCCGAAATGTTGTAATATATATGGCGACAATGATGTGGACAATAGTCCAAATAATGTAAATAGTGTACATAGTACCTCATCTCAGAAATATAGACAGATTCTGAAAATTTCATAGATATAGATTGATATGTAGATATATTTTTTTTTTATGTATATAAGAGTGCTTCATCTTAAATATTTTTAAAAGAGCTCTTCACTAAATATAAAAAAAAAATAACACTTTTTCATTACGTATCTGTCAACAATCTGTTTTACGCAGTATGATTTAAAAAAAATGAGCATTTGATTCTTCCAGCCTCTACTATTCTTTTTTTACATTTTTCAAAAGAAATTATATATATATATATATATATATATATATATATAAAAAGAAAGAACAGTAAGATATATAATCCGGTGTTCTTATAGATATTTTTATTTTTACACCATAATGCTCAATGTAAATTTACAGAGCATTAATATTATAAATTAACTGATTTAAAACATGTTTTTTTTTCTCTCGCTACACAGTAATAACCATGTTTCAAAAAATGGAAGCTAAAAGCTTCGCATTTCGGATTTCTCTGTATCCTTGGAAACACTCAATTATGAATCTTTGCTGTGCCTTTAAAACTGTAAATTTAAAAATAAGTTACTCCAAAATTCTCTTGACGAGGAAATGGAACTAATGTCTTTAATTTAATAACAAAATTAAATTCGAAGCTTTTAGCTTCCATTTTTGAAACATGGTTATTACTGTGTAGCGAAAAAACATTTTAAATCAGTTAATTTATAATATATATATATATATATATCTCAAAGTGTAGAAGAATGAACAGTAAGATTACAGCATTCAGAACATTAATTTTAAAACAGTGCTCAATACACAAAGTAGAGCCATAAATATTTATTTATCTTATGCAGTGTTACATCAGAACATGCACATATACACTACAAAATTGTACATTTTTGTTTCAACATCAAAAAAAGGGAATACCTTTTTTAAACGTCTCATCAGGTGGGGAATTACGGTGTTACTAAAAACTTTTATTCAGAAATACAGTTATCGAAGCAAATATCCCCCATTTCCATTCTTTGGAAATATTCATAAAATGTCTTCTAGAATTTACATGTAGAGATGGAAGGGAATCTAATGCATTAAGTAGTCGCGGGCGAACGAAAAAGGGGAAGGGAAAAAGAACAATGCTGAAAGGGGAAAGAAAAGGAAGAGGAAAATAAAAATAAAGAGGCCATGGGAAGAGGAAGAGAAATGTACATGTTCTAATGTAACACTGCATAAGATAAATATATATATGTGTGTGTGTGTGTGTGTGTGTGTGTGTGAATAAAAAGGCTAGAGGAAAAACTATCCTTAGCTGATGAGTTTCATTCTCTGAGGAACTTTGTCAAGGCAAAAGTAAGGATTTATTTTGTTGCATGTGTTTATATACAAAAGCAAGGATGTCATTGGTTTATCAAGCCTTTTAAATTTGAGAACATTCATGAATATTCGTGAGGGCTATCAAAACATATGGAGGACACAAAGTGCTATAATTGAAAGTCTGGTAAGATAAAAGTAAGTGGGTAATATTCAAGAAATATGTAAATATTAATTTTTTTTAATAAATAAACATCGTTTGAATTGTGATCAAATTTGTTTTTTGGGATGGGCATGTGAATCTTCAAAAAAAAAAAAAAAAAAATTAAGGTTATGGATTTAACTGTCTTTTTTTTTTCTTTTTTTTGTGGTCGTGTATGTTGGATTGAGAAAAAAATTAATTCTTTCTTTATATATATATATATATATATATATATATATATATATATATTTCTTGGCTATTTATATATACAGTTCAGTGGTGTATTGTGGGTAGTCTATTTTGGCAGAAGTTGTTTATTTGCTTATTTATTTATTTGGGTTAAATTATTTTGCTTGTTTTTATTTATTTTTATTTTTTTTATTTCTTATATATATATATATATATATATCTTTAGTAAAAGTAACAAATCCATTGGTATATAATTCAAGTGGATCCTAGTAATATAAAATATTAAAACTGATCCACAAAAGAGCTCAGTGTATTTATTATTACAGAGAAAATAATTAATAAACAATAAAATCCCAAATTATCTCATATGGGGAATAAGCTTATTTCGGCAGTAGAAATATCAACACTGGACTAAGTTCATGTCACAAATAGAAATTTAATTGTGAAAACTAAGAAAACAAAAATAAAACCTTAGTGTATATATATATATATATATATATATGTATGTATATATAAATAAAAAGGAAAGAACAGTAAGATATAAAATCCGGTGTTCTTATAGATATTTTTATTTTTACACAATAGTGCTCTATGTAAATTTAAATTTACAGAGCATTAATATTATAAATTAATAGATTTAAAATATGGTTTTACCGCTACACAGTGATAACCATGTTTCAGAAATGGAAGCTAAAGCCCCTGAATTTAATTTTGTTATTAAACCAAAGACATTAGTTCCATTTCCTCATCAAGCGAATTTTGGAGTAAATTACTTTTTAAAATTATGAATCTTTCCTGTGCCGTTAACAACCGTAAATTTTCAAAAGTAAGTTACTCCAAAATTCACTTGATGAGGAAATGGAACTAATGTCTTTGGTTTAATAACAAAATTAAATTCAGGGGCTCTAGCTTCCATTTCTGAAACATGGTTATCACTGTGTAGCGGTAAAACCATATTTTAAATCTATTAATTTATAATATATATATATATATATATATATATATAAAACTAAGAAGGCACAATGAGTTGATCTCCTGGAAGTTAGCATCAGCCATGCTACTGGAAGGTGAAAAGGCTTCTCTATGCTGATTAAAATATAGCAATTTTGTTTTGGGGTCTTCAAGCCATTTCTTGCACCGGTTAACAACTGACCGGAGGTCATTTTCAAGAGCAACTGCCAGTTTTACTTTGTCAGACCTATCAGATTAACTATTAAAACACGATTTTGTGTTGCCAGCATAAATAGCTAGTTGGGTGTGACAGAGATGTCAGTGCTCTAGTCAGTGTGGGATGCCTTTCATAATTTTGGATGTGTTTCCTATTTGTTGTTATGTCTGGGTGTGTGATGATTGCATAAGTGCTTCTTGGAGTGTGTGACTCGTTATGTAATCTTGCATTATTTTTGTCTAGTGCACTGATAATACTGCTGCAGTTAGGATTGTGAGGAGGCTCTATTATGAGATGAGGTATCGTAGCTATCTACATTGTTCAAACTGTTGTACACTGTAGCCTTCTTCAGGTGATATCCATTGAAATTTTGAACCAAACCCTTTATTTTGTTCACCCACCCTGTGATTGAAGTAATCTAGTGATTTGGCCCAAAGAGATGTGAGTTCAATACCTGGCCACAGCAGAGGTGAACAAAAAAACTTGCAGAGCTGAGTTACTAAAGGGAAATAACTGAAGCTGAGATATCCAGAAAAGGCATGGCACGTGGAACTAGAACAATCTATCCCCATAGATGAAGTGTTCAGTTTGAAATTCCAACACATATCAACTGAAGAAGGCGGGAGTGTATAACAATGTGAATATGACAATAAAGATGAGGACAACAGTCCGAACAATGTAAACACCTTAAAGAATTTTTTATTTCATTTTTGTAAATAATTCATAGCATTGTAAATAAACATTGTAGTTAAGATTTTTTTAAAATCATTATCGTTCTCAACCCCACAAAATTTGAACATAAAGGAACTAGTCAGGACTTCAGAGATTGATTGATTTCAGAATACACAGATACTATACTGATCCTAGACAGATCGCAAACATACTCAAACCAGAAAGAGAGAGATAGCAATAAACAGAGTTGTGCATGTAAGTTTTTACAGAATACACAGATACTATACTGATCCTAGACAGATCACACATATACTCAGACCAGAGAGAGAGAGAGAGAGAGAGAGAGCAATAAACAGAACTGCGCATGTAAGTTTATACAAAATACACAAATACTATACTGATCCTAGACAGATCATACACATGTTTTCATAGAATACACAGATACTATACTGATCCTAGACATATCGCAAACATACTCAAACCAGAAATAGAGAGAGAGAGAGAGAGAGAGAGAGAGAGAGCAATAAACACAGTTGTGCATGTAAGTTTTTACAGAAAATAATGATACTATACTGATCCTAGACAGATCACACAGATAAGTTTTAATAGAATACACAGATACTATACTGATCCTATACAGATCGCAAACATACTCAAACCAGAAAGAGAGAGATAGCAATAAACAGAGTTGTGCATATAAGTTTTTACAGAATACACAGATACTATACTGATCCTAGGCAGAGTGCACAGATACTTAGATTTTAGTGAGAAGTGCTAATCAATAAGTAATAATCATTTCTTATGACTACACTACTATTGATTAGTGTGAACTTAACCAGGTCATCTCGGTATTATTGTCACTCCCAATAATCGACATTGATCACTTACTTGTAAGCAGCCTTTGAGAA
>OZ038516.1:66228774-66233774 GCA_964036315.1 Acanthosepion esculentum
TTTGATTACTTAAAAAGGTTTGCGTGCTTTTTAATTGACTATTTTTTGGCACAGACAAAAAAAAACTATTTTATAAGCATAGGAGTGCATGTCGTTTCTTGTTTAAGAATTAAAAAGATTTTTTTCAAATTTACATACAAAGTTTTATATTTTAAAATATCCAATATCTCCTAAGCAACAAAAGAATAACGAAAGAGAGAAAGATTTTTTTAAATTTTTTTCGGAAGAATAAAATAAAATAAAACTGATTTACTTCGTCAGAATACTTTATATGTCAAATCAAAAATTCAAAAACTCAGTATTTAAAATTTTTTTGGTTTCAAATCACCACGGATTTTAATATATAATTGCTTCTTGAAGGCATTTGACATCAAGAAGGGAACATCAAAGAAGGCATATGACATCAAGAAGGAAACATCAAAGAAGGCATTTGACACCAAGAAGGGAACATCAAAGAAGGCATATGGCATCAAGAAGGGAACATCAAAGAAGGCATATGGCATCAAGAAGGGAACATCAAAGAAGGCATTTGACATGAAGAAGGGAACATCAAAGAAGACATTTGACATTAAGAAGGGAACATCAAAGAAGGCATTTGACATTAAGGAGGGAACATCAAAGAAGGCATTTGACATGAAGAAGGGAACATCAAAGAAGGCATTTGACATTAAGGAGGGAACATCAAAGAAGGCATTTGACATGAAGAAGGGAACATCAAAGAAGACATTTGACATTAAGAAGGGAACATCAAAGAAGGCATTTAACATTAAGAAGGGAACATCACAGAAAGCATTTGACATGAAGAAGGGAACATCAAAGAAGGCCTTTGACATGAAGATGGGAACATCAAAGAAGGCATTTGACATCAAGAAGGGAACATCAAAGAAGGCATTTGACATCAAGAAGGGAATGTGACGAAAGGTCGGGGTTTAATGTGAGATTTTAAAAAGACCTTAAAAAAAATGTCCCCAGACACCTCAGCACTCCTTATTTTGGTTTGGGGGTGCTTCAGTCGTCAGGTAATGAACCCCAGTTCCTTTCCGAGGTGGGGGTGGGTATTGTTTGGAAGAATGGACTTCTGGGGCTCGAGCTAATATTAATTAATTTCACATAATACCCCGGCTATAGTAGCGCTGAATAAATTCATTTAAAAAAAAATAGTTACTGGAAAATAAAGTCTTATTTTGACTTAAATTTATTCGAATTCAAAACGCACTAATCCCCCTGCCCCCTCATTTCACACTGTCACATTCTTCCTAAAACAAGATCTTACGATTCGCGCTATACTAATTTCCACCACTGTCCGGGTGTGAACGCTTTGATCACCCCAAACTGAACTAAAATTACGTCAACTGCGCATAGGCTCCGCAAATATCTTCCGTTTTTACTCATGCATTCAAAGAAGAAATAAGCAATACAATGCAGAATTTCCACCCAATAGCACCCACTCCCGCCTAAAGAAATGAAATAAACACGGGAGCCAATTTGAGCCTAAAAAAAGGACATAAAAGACCATCAAAAGGACATTTTCGGCAGTTGGACGGTATCTTGGAAAAGTTCACAGACTTCATCCGAAAGCGACCTCCCATCTCTAACAAACATCCCCCCCATTAAATCACAACTCATCTTCTTTCCTCTTCCGTACGACACGCCTTTTACAATTCCACTTATCGCTTTTGTTCAAAGAGAGACATCTACACGGATTTCTCATTTGTTGTATTTTACATGAATACAATTGTTTATTTCTTTAAACCTCCGTTGTTTCTTCTTTGTTCTGCTACCATTAAATGGATAGCGGCTCAGATTGAGGAATCGGAGAACCGAGTTCGAATTCCAGTCGAATCCATTACATTTACTTACGTGCTAATACCCTTGGGAAAGGTATGAATCCTCTTCTACCCCCCAGCTATGGGTAAATATCAGGACAGACCGGGTTCAATAGCCTTGGATGGCAACTGGTCTACCGCAGAAAGAAATGACAACCTACTGCGGAAAAAGAAATCTGCCTCGTCAGTCGTATCGAAAGATACATGATCGCCTAAGCGTGTATCACGTACGGCACATAACTGACTGAATCAAACAGCAACGAGCAACCATTCTCAAACTGAAAACAGACTCGCAATCCACAAACACACAGAACTACAGACCAACCTGCAGGAAATGCTGACTGCTTTTAACTACCTCCGTCGGGAAAGCGCAGACGTCCTAGACTTCAACAGACTACGAACTACTCGTACGATTGCAGTCCTTACGTGTGCGACATGTAAAACGTTTCCATCCGGGTAACGACATCAAAATGTTCATAACCGATTTGAACAAGGCATACACAACCCACATAAAACCAGAGTTCCCACATTACCCGAGGATGGGAAACCGAATTTATTAAAATCGCTAAGCAACTTCTCAACGATGGTATATTCCAATAGGTGAAAGATTCGCAACAGACCACGTCATCGTACGAGAAGTTAAGGGCTTACCTGCTAAGAACCCAAATAAGTTAAATGACGAACTTCCAGCATCTCAGCCGAACGTGGGATCTGCAACGGCGTGAGGGCGAAAAGATCATCGATTTTGCAGGCCGGCTCGAGACCACGGTCAGAATAGCAGCAGTCTATATAAAGGCGAAGTTTCGGACGGACAACAGCAACTTCGAAATGAGCGACTAAAGGCGAAGTTTCGGACGGACAACAGCAACTTCGAAATGAGCGGCTAAAGGCGCGATGCTCAAAAGTGAAAAAATTAAGTCCTGGGCACTGAACATATACCCCCCCCCCCCACACACACACCTTGTAAAGACGATAGACAGTCTCTACTCGGCGGGTGACATAGCAAGCGACGACCAACGCTACTTCGACGGCGGCATCAAAACAGACGCTACCCACAACCTGACCGCAGACGTAATATATGCACAAAAACAGCGAACGTACGCACAAGCGAACCAAGGTGTTCATCGGGATCTCGCCGACCTGAAGCGACAAACAGATATACTGACGGATAAATCACTCAGTAAGGCGTGAGCAGAACATTTCTACGTGAGTGGAGCACGACGACATAACCCCGAAACGGTACCAGAAACGCACGCCCACAAACAACTCCAATAACAGAGTCAACCCTACTGTCTGCAAAAACTATATGAGGGGCTTCGCATGTTTCAAGGGCCAAAATTGACCTTATTTCCACTCACCTCGGGCTCAAGTACCCGTTGCGACCGTATCTGAAAACATACGTACAACGGCCACAGAACAACCTGAATTAATAGACGTAAACGTAAACCAACTTCCTGAAACGGGTTTTCGGTCGGGAACGGACGAGATGGGATGGCACAGTCCCTGGTCCAGGATATTAACAAAAACCACCACCTCTTCAATTTCCAGCATCCACACTCGCACCTATCTCCTTTCACAAAAATAGACATCGCTATTAAAGCGACTTTCACCGAGATAGAAATGCTAGACTCGGGGGGTGCACACTACTTGCGTCATACCTATTTCCCGTCTACCTGAACAAACAAGGAAACACAGGCAAACGTTAAACACACACATAAATGGAATCGGCGGCGATGTTTCAGTCACTGGCAAAATAATCAGCAATATCACCGTAGGCGACGCCAGCTCACCCACATGAATATACTGGTCATTAATGCGACTATACCAATCCTTGTTGGTCAGAACGTTTTATGACACGACACGTTAATGTTATATACCATAAAAAATCGAGACGCCACACTCGAATTCCACCGAGCCTTGCCATCGGGTGACGTAACCCATACAGTACCTCCAATTTCAATCACTAACCCGGAAACGGTTCACACCTCCACACATGTATATGGATTCCAGCTCGTCACAAGTCAGTCATTGGTAAAACCCCAAGTCAATATCCGTTTTTATCACACACTCAAAGAAAAAATAAATACAATCCAAAAGTTCTACCCACACTCCCGCCTAAAGAAACAAAATAAAACCTGGAGCCAATTCCAGTCTAACAAAGGACATAAAAACCCATCAAAGGGGCATTTCAGTAGTTGGACGGCACGTTGGCTCGACTTCACAGACTTTGTCGAAAAGTGACCTCCCATCTTCAAGAGACACCAGACTCTAGCTCTACGAAGACCGTCGATCCAGTATGCCACAACCCATCCCCGCTCTTCCGGACGACTTTCCCTTTTTTATATTGTTTCTTCTTTGTTCTGCTACTATACCCTTATCATAACACTTAATTCCATCCCCCCATAGTGTGTAAATTACTCTCTTGACTAGTTTGTAAGGCATTTTTTATCATCTCTGTTACGTTTCTGTCTTTGGGCACAGTGCGCTTAGGGGCGGCTCCGTCAAAGGACAGAGTCGCAACTGAGGAAAGTTATACTGAGAAGTCCCCATCAATGGGAAACAGCTGCCCGAGATCGCGCCCTCTTATTGCACTAGAGAGAGAGATCGGTGCTCGCGCCGAGGCCAAACGACGATTGCGGGGGCTGCGGGCAATTTTTGTTCCTAGCCCGGGTGTACGCGCTTGGGCTCCCCACATTAAACCGACCTTGTGTCACAACTTTACCTTGTTGGGAGGGGGGGGAGTAAATACAAATTCCCACCCCATGGTCAGTTTCTTACTTCGGGGAAAAATACTGCTATTCAGTGACGCATGGCTAAGTAGTTAATTAATTTACTAATAAAAAAACTACAATAATACTACACAAGTTTTTTTTTCACTAAAGGTTGACACGAGTTAATCCAGAGCCGTAACAGAGATACGTTTTTTTTTGTTTTTTTTTTAATCGGAGGTAGGAGGGCAACAAAATTTAGAATTTTAGCCTTAAGCTATCAAAGGCAGCCAACATGGTTAGCGTAAAGAACATTTAAAATTTCCAGTCCCTCTTCTAGATTGGCAGAAATCATCTTGGAAATAATACAGAACCGTTCCAAATGAAAGAACTTTTCATCTTTTTTTTAATGTTTCCAGAGAAAATATAGATTTATTAATGAAGATAAAAATGAAAAAATAAAAAA
>OZ038516.1:66243774-66366274 GCA_964036315.1 Acanthosepion esculentum
CATCAATAAGCTTTGATTTTTGGTACACATTTAAAATTTTACTATCGTCAAAGTTTTTATTTAAAATTTATTTACTCATTAAAGAAGACTAAAATTTAAAATACAGACGAGAAAAATAGAATAACAACTTATTAAATTTATAAAATTTACGTTATCTTAAATATTTTTGAAGATAAAAAAAAAATCTAACATTAAAAGTTGTCTAAGCCTTTTTAGTTTGTTTAAAATTTAAATTATTATTCAATTTGCAATTCTTTATTTATTTAAACTTTAAATAAATAAAGAATAGCAAATTGAATAATAATCCCATTTCTTTCTTTTCTTGTCATCAGTACGACAAAAAAACAAAAAGAAAATTATATATTTTTTAAATTTTTTTTTAACGCAGACCTAAAAGCAAAATAATTAAGAATAAAAAATATACTTAAATTACGATTCTAAAATGGCTAAAATTAAATGTAAAATAAAAATTAATGCTAAAAAAAATTAATAATTATTATTTTTTCTTTTTTTTCATACCACTCGTCAATTCAGTTTGTGTCGGTAGGAAAATATAACACGTGCTCGATATCTCTTCTCTTCTCACTTCCTCTCGTTTGGGATGTAAATTTCACGACCGGGTATTTTACAAGTACACATGCACTGGCAATAATAATTTAACATTTAACAATGAATAGATACGAATAGATTTGAATTTTGAATTTATAGTTTTTTTTTTTAAATTTATTAATATTTTCATTTCAATTTATTGTCTTTCAGATATTTATCGAAGTTTTCAATGTCCATAACATAAATTTTAGCTGTTATTTTTTTCTTTTTACATACTGTTTTGTTTTGACCACCAACCAACCAACAAACTTCAGCACAGTGCGCTATGTGAAGATTAATTAATCGTTTGAATACAGGAAACAATCGACGTTCTTTTGCCCAGCATTTAGTGTTTTTTACTGTTAGTTTAAGACATTTCCCTTAAAAAAAACGCAGTTTTTCAGGAAAATAGGTTTAAGTGACTTTAAGAATAACAGTGGACTTTAAGTTTTGTTTAAACTAGTGTTGTGTTATCGTTTTTTGGGTTTTTTTTGTTGTTATTTTTCTAGTACAGTGTAACCCGGATATAAGAGAAAAACGGATATAAGAGAGATTTTCTCTGGTCCCAAATTAGAGCCTGTGTTAATAAAACAAAATAGACCAAACTCGGATATAAGAGAAACCCGGATATAAAAGACGTAGTCTCCGGTCCCGACAATTCTCTTATATCCGGGTTACACTGTATTTAATTTAGGGAGTTTCATTCCTAGTTTTTTTTGGGTGGGGGGGTTAAGGTCGTGTCGTGTGGCAATTAACTTCGGAGGATTTGTTTATTATCAAAATGTTAGATGCTTAATGGTAATAATATTGATTATTATTATTATTATTATAAAACGTTATAAAAACAATAAAACGAAAACATAAATAAACTAAAAAATGAAATTGACTAGAAGACATCTAAAAAAATTAAATTTAAAAATTTCAGCGTTTTTACTGTACTTTTAGCGTTTTCTAACTATTCATAATTTTTAATTTAAATTGTTTGCGTTTTTGTATCCCCCCTCCTCTCCCTCCTCATACAATTATATATCAATAAAAAGTAAAAACATTATTTATTTTTTCTTTTAGTCCAATGAAGTCCTACAGAACGAAACGTGTCACAATTTTTTTCCCACATTGTCATTAATTTTCCTAACAATGAATATTCTTTCGTACAACAAAATTACCTTGTTACTCGAATATGTAAAAACTAAAATTTAACCTATGGGATGTCGTGGATAGGGAAGTGGAGATTATGTACGACGGGGTGCTGAAAACCTCGGTATTTACCCGAGATCTCCCCACAAGGCCGGTATTTTTACGTGGGGCGTCCCGAGCCCGTATATTCGGGCAAAAATTGCCCGTAGACCCCGTATACACGGGGTCGGGTAGCTGTCTACCTCCCCAGACGAGACTGCCCTTTGGCAGAGCCTCGTCTGGGCTGATCCCTGCTTCCGACAAGAGAGGAGAAAACAAAACGTATCCTCTGAAAAACTCTCGACCTAACCTCTAATCCATTTAGTATTCATACAATTATTACAACACTACTTACAAATCGAACAAAATGACCAAAGCTTACATTTACTAATTTATTTACTAATTTATTTTGAGATTTTATCGATAACTTACTTTTCAGTAAACACTACCGTTAAAAAAAAAAAAAAAACGTTGCTGAAGTTTCGATAACCGCCCATCAACAAACTTTTTTTCAGTAATTTAAATTAAAAAATAATACAAAGATACGTTTTTTTATTTAAAAAGATTATCTTTCCAGTTTTATAAATTTTCCTTGAATAAAAGTAGTAAACAATAACCATTTTATTTTTAACATTAATAAAGAAAGTTGAAATTTATATGATAAAATTTTAAATTAAATTAGTAAATCATTTTTGCTTTCATTACTCACACCACCTCAAGTCATGTTGCGATTAAAACAAACAAACAATCTGGCTGACTTGTTTTTTAGTAACTTTCAAAATTTGAAAAAAAAATTTTAAATTAAAATAGCCAGCAATTTAAAAAATAAATACACTGAAAAGGGCCATTAAAACGATAATATTTGTTTTTTGTCATAAAATAGCGAATATACATTGTAGCTAAAAACAACAACAGTCATTGTGGGTGAAAAAAAGTGTGTTATAAATCGTAAAACGCAGTTACCCAACCACTATTCATTACACTTCTTTCATAACATCGCATTTTTTTCTGAAATCATTCCTGCAAAACTTACTAAAAAGACACATTCTCTATTTAAAACTAAATCCATATTACAGTGTAACCCGGATATAAGATAAACCCGGATATAAGAGAGATTTTCTCTGGTCCCAAATTAGAGCCTGTGTTACAATTTAAAATTAGTATTTTTCAACCGATGTGAGTAAAGATTTTCAGGATATGAGCCCTAAATGAGTTTCAGTTTACAATGTCTTCTGTTTTGAATAAAAATAAAAATGATAATTAAATAAACTTTTCTGGGTGTGTTGGATTTCTTTTTATGAATAGGGCGACATTATTTTTTTTATTATTTAAACCCAAAAAGATATAAGCCACAGACGCATATATATTTCATTAACAGAAGTAATTATTTTATTATTTGACATTTTAATACGGTCTCCTTATTCTCTAACAATTATCAGCCATTTATTAATTAGTGTTAAAATAAAATTTAAAGTCAAATAAATGACAAAATGTAAAAAAATTTGTCTGACGAGTTTCATCCTCGAGAACAGTGAATTTGTAGTGACTACTCCGATACACCACGCCCACAAAATACTTAATAATTATTGGCTAGAAAATAAGTACTATTTACTACAGGACAATTTATCCATCGCAGAAGCGGAAGCCACACCAAATTTTCTGCCATTGACTTCGCCAAACTTGGTTTAGTAAAAAATCAGTGATTGGTTGATTTTCGACCAATCGTATAATTTAAACATTCCTTTCGATAATTTTCCCGCTCCTCTCTGGAACCTACTCAAAAAGTATAAATACCACGAAAATAAAACAATAAAACAGTAGTAGAACAAATAAATCAACAGAGCTCAACTACGTACGTGTACCTACATTCTTCTACTCGCACACAGACACAAAACTACAATTGCACTACGCTGTGAACTGTCTGTCCAAAAGCCAAGTAACAAACTCAAAATTCTATTATCCTTTTGTACAAGCTTTTTCATACTTGAACTCAGTTATCATTTATCACCGAACTCTGAACATTTAAACAAGAAAGTTCTTTAATACATATTTTCAATCTTGCATCAGTACATGGGAAACTACTTCCTTTTTCTTAATTTTATTTCATCAAGCACGATTGTTGTACTCGTCTATTTTCAATACATTTTATTGTTGATTACTACATAATCTCTTGTTATTTCTTCCTTGTGTCTTTTGCAAATTTAAATGTGATGTGCTAACCAAAAACGCAACCTTCACCAAAGCCTTCTTAACAATTCTAAACCAAATCTAATTAGCACGCCACAAATTCTCAATATGAGCCCTTTGGCCCCAAAATGGGCCTGATAAATATTTTAATTGGGCCAAGACACCACGATACAGTGTAGTCATTAGTCAGGTTTTAAATTTTCTACTACATTTTGTTTTTGTAAATAAAATGTACTTCCTGTTATATGGAATTTCTATTTGTGCTTATGTGGGCTTGTCATTTATTTGGATACCACAAATGAGCCACAGGGTAGGAAAAACTGAGGATTACTGCTATCTATAGGGCTTCAGCGGATTAAAAGTAATGCTTTTGCTGATGGATTTATATATGTATAGTAGGGTAAGGGGCTGTGGAATCTTCCACGTTTGCCAGTTTAACCCCTGCTGGGAAATGCACTCTTCCTGTTGTAATTTTCACCACCGTCATACTTACAAATATACATTCATTGGTCAATCACCTTCAATCTAGCTCGCTGATTGGTCAGTTTCGACCAATCAAATCACCTCCACGCGACAGGTCTTTTCGCGCCAACTAAGTTTGAGCCAGTCACGTGATACAACAGATTATAAAAACCAAACACGTGTAATTCTCGTTCTCTCTCGCGTCTCATCTCCGCTGCCAAAATGTGACCCTTAAAGAACTCCCGTCTTGACTAATGCAGTCAAACATAAAAGAACTTTCCAACATTTCACGCAAGTACAATCTCTGAACTCTTACCAACTTGTCCAATAGACAATCTCTAACATGCAACATACTCATTCCTCTAATCTACAGTTTAATAATTAATCTAATCTTATGAGCTCAAGTAAAAATATTACCTAGTCTAAGAGACACAACGCCGTCTAACCTTTCAGTTTACATGCATGTACATCAAATACTTAATAAATTCAATTGTTATGTTTCGAATCATTATTTTGTCTTTTATTAATTGTTTTGGATAGAAGATTATGAACACGCACAATTTTAAACCTTCTGATCATTCAAACCTTCTGATATCTTCTAACATAATCACACATCCCCAACAGGGTGATATAAAAAAGCAAGCGTTGGTTTTAATTATGCACTGATAGGAAATTCTGAAATTTAACATTATTTTTAAATATTTATTTTTTTAAATTTTAAACTTCCTATTCTTTCTTAGAGTAGCTTTTATTGCTTCTAAGAAATCTTTATCTGGAAATTGTTTAGCATATACTCTTATCTATACGAATATACGGTAAGGGACGTTTGTGTGTGTGTGTGTGTGTGTGCTGTATCACAGCTCATCAGTGTGGCTAGACGTCCGGTTGCGTCTAGCTAGGATCGACACCCGACTGAATTGGCGTCAGTCGGGGATTCTACCACTGAGGCAATGGCGCACGACAGGGATGAAGGTGAATTTAAGCGTATTTATTTTTAGATAAACACACGGTAACTGAGAGAACTCTATTCAATTTACCGAAGAGTCTTGCATTATGAGCCGTAATAATCACTGTTTACAAACCCACACTTGCTCCCCAGAGAGCCCAACCGAAATGAATTTTTCAGGAGCATATATATATATATATATATATATATATATATATATAATTTCGTATAGAAAAAAAGTTAAAATTTCCCTTTCTTTCTCGCGTAGGGGTAGGATCTCTGACTGATGCCAAATTGGGTTTCGATCGCGGCTTGAAGCATCTGGACGTCTAGCCACACCGAAGAGCTGTGGTACAGCGAAACAGTCTATCTGTCGATGACAGTATGTGCTGCCGGGAAATTCGATTGAGCTCTCTTGAGAAATGGGTAATTTTAAAACCAGTGGCTATTAACGCATTGCTCTTCAACGGGTTTCGATTCCGGCTTGAAGCAATCGGATACAGCAAAACAGACTGTCTGTGGATGACTATATATATATATATATATATATATATATATATATATATATATATATATATATATATATATATATAATCTTATAAATATAAGTAATTATAATAATTATACTCGTCTAGAAAGCAGGTAATAAATTTTGTTCTCTATGTATAGAGGAAAAATTAGCCATCGGTTTGTATAATAAACCCAACAATTTGCTAAATCTAAAATCTGAAATCTTGAGTAAGTGTAGACATAGGAAACACTGGTTACTAGAATAGGTTTTCTCTCTTTTTTATTGAATAAATATGTATTACCCCGCCCCTGTTGTTGAGTTACTTATTATTTTATTTTTTTAGTCACATAGTCATGTTTTTATATTGTAGGCTATTTATATTCTGTTCTAATGTTACCTCTTTGACTGGTGTACTCTGACGATCCGCGTAGGTGAAACCTAGGTAGGTATGCTTGGTCTTTAGGTTCATAGTTATATATGTATATATATATATATATATATATATATATATATATATATATATATGTGTGTGTGTGTGTGTGTGTGTGTGTGTGTGTGTGTGTGTGTTATGGTATAGAATGATGATATTTCATCATTCTAATAATAACCTTGTCATCAGTGATGATAGAAAAGAAGGGTATTTCATCATCCTACCCTCATCATTATAAAAACAACCTTTCCACCATAAGTAAGTCAGTAGAGTAGACTAGAGTACCCATAGTAGTAGACAAGTAGTCAGTAGAAACCACGTCAGTCAGCACCCCGGAAAGGCGAAAACAAACGATGTCAAACGCCATCCTCACAAACGTAATTCTCGGAACCAAACCATCAAAAAAGAAAATACACCACTGTAACAGGGTAGGTAAATTAGGGTTGATGTGGTAGTAAGTCTGACTTGATATTATTTGAGCGTTGCTAAAGTAATTATCCTGTTGCTATATGTATTTGTAGTGTAAGAGGAATCATTTTCTCTTTTTTTTATATTGAAAACGAAATGAATTAATAACATAAACAATAAAATCTTGAGACACGTGTTTACATAAATAACAAGAATTTGTATTTTCTTTTCGTGATATGAATTACAGAATATTGGCATGGTGTGTGTAAACATGTTCTCAGTGTCTTTTGTTTAAAAGTCATTCCTTACTTGGTTTGGTTACGAAAATTTCGTTTGTGAGGAAGCGTTTCAAATCGTCTGTTTTCGATCTTCTGGGGTTGAGGATGGCGTTTGACATGGTTTGTGAGGATGGCGTTTGACATGGTTTGTGAGGATGGCGTTTGACATGGTTTGTGAGGATGGCGTTTGACATGGTTTGTGAGGATGGCGTTTGACATGGTTTGTGAGGATGGCGTTTGACATGGTTTGTGAGGATGGCGTTTGACATTGTCGGTTTCTCTTTAAAATTATATGGAAAAATAAAATTAGCTTCAGGTGCTTTTACTCGATTTTGCATTGGCCATTATAAGAATTAGAAACGTCAAAACACTAAAATAACAATAAACACATATAAAATCATATTTAAATAAATTTAAACATAATATTATATATATATATATATATATATATATATATATATATATATATATATATATATATCACAAAATCATCAATCATAAAAATAAGAAAATAGCAGTATGTTCAGTAGATGTTCTTATTTCAAATTCCTGTTTTCCGTTCCAACACCGATTTTGAATTCAGACTGGTTTACATCTGTGCTCTGCCGTTGACGTTCTTTCAGTTACATTTGATTTGTGATTTAGAAAACATTTTTGAAGCCCATTTTTATCTTTGTGAATTCGTTACTAAGCAGAATTGTCACATTTGGGCAGATGAAAATCCAAGGAAGATTCTTGAAAAGCCACTGCATCCACAAAAGGTCACTGTTTGGTGTGCATTTTTTTGCTAGTGGAATCATTGGGCCGTATATTTATAAATTTGAACGTCTGTTTTCGTAATAGGCTTCGATAACTTTAACACGTTGTTTGATTGTTAATCTTTCCATGGTTGAAATTGCCAAAGACTTATGTTGTTAAATGTGAAAGAAAAAGAAAAAAATCATTAGACGCTTAAACTTAATTCACATTTAAAATCGGTCTAAATTATTGGAACAGTCTATATTTTCATTGTCCTCGTTTTTTTTTTGTTGTTGTTTTTTTTGTTGTTGTCGTTGTGCTAAAACCTTTCAGAAACAAAAAAAAATGCATCAGCTGACAATAAAGGATAAAATTAGAATTTGGAGTAACTCTCGCTGTTATTGAATTTGGGACTCTGAGAACAGATTGTGACGCAGGAAAATTTGTGACCACACGCAAAATGGTTACCATCAGGATTGCTCTATGGAAGTTAGCAAAGGTTGCGTGTTCGTATGTATTTTAGGTGAGGCTGCGTGTTCAGTATGTAAACAAAGGAGATAGAATTGTGGAGGTTGTGTTAATGGATTAAAATTATATTGATGAAAAATTGTTGAGTAAATTAGGCTGCGTGATGAAATTAACAATTTCCTCTCACATTAAATTTTAGTGTTCAACAAAAATAGAATAAGGACAACATGAGAAACAACAGTTTTTGCACAACAATGAATAAAATATTTATATAAACAAGAGATACAAACAACAGGAGTAAAGATGTGGTTTTAAAAAATTCAAACGTCCTTTTATGTTTAGGTTGAAATGTTATCAAAGTTCTGGTTTGATAGATTGTAAGTTGTTGAATGGTCTGTATAATAATAAGAAAGTATGTTTGAGTATTATTGTAATTTAAGAAAAAAAATAAACAATTCAAGTTTGTTACTTAAAGTAGAGAAATCTTGTTTACGGCTTACTTTAAGGTTTACGGAATTGTCGCTCTTTGATTTGGTTTCATTTGTTCGAAGAGAATATTCTAGTTGGTGTAAGTGGTTCTTAACAAGCTGTGTTTATGTTAATTGCAATAATTAACGTTGAGCTTGAAAACGTATTAAAAAGATTCGTGTCTTAAGTTGAATGTGGAAAACTTGAATTGATTGTTCGGGATAAAATATTGCTGTGTGAGTGAGTGTTCTTTCAGGCTGGAATCATGTTAAGGAAGTTTAACGTAAAGCCTGGAACTGTGTGACGAGTTCAAAGGATTTCGATCGGCTCACTGTCGAAGAAGAAAGACGTTTCATATTTTATTGCTAACTTTGGTCACGTGTTAGGCTCACAGAGGCTTGAAAGATTTTGGCGGAATTTTTTTTTTTAGTCAGGTCAAGAACTAGGTAGATGTTATTAAATATTAAGTGACCAATTAGAAGTTGAGATTTTCTGAAAATATTTATTAAGCTGGATAATCGCTGTGATCCACTTTTTGTACAAAAATTGATGTTGATGAAAAAAGGTGGTAGCTGGATGCTAAAGAATCCTGCAAAAGTTGACTTTCCACTACGGATATTTATTCTTTTTTATTGTGACTGTAGTGAAACAAAGTTTTCAATGTCTCTTGCGTATGCCGATAGTGGCGTGAGTCTTAGACGTTAAAATAAACAGTTGATTTACCGACGCCAAGACAATTAATGAAGGCTGACAATGACGAGGAAACACACGGGTAATTTTAACAAAAGAATATAAAGAATTTATTTACGAATTTACACGCTTGAAGAAGTGTCAGTAGCTAGTTTCAGGAAAATAACTTTTTTTAAAGTCCGTAGTTTTAACGTATTGTCATGAAGAGGAAATGTTCATACAACAGATTAAATGATCTGACACAAAATAATATCTAAAATTAAAAATGTTTGAAACAAAAATAAGAGAGTTTTTTTTTGCTCACCGAAGGGATAGGGATTTTCCAAGCGTAACTTAGATGTGGCATTAGGCTGAAAGTAGTGGGCACCCAGTGAGGATCGAACTCACTACTCAGTTGTAATGATTCTAGCGAAACAAGCTTGCTAACCATTACACCACGTCGGGCTGCCCGCTCACCGAAGGGATATATGATTTACATACTTTCAAATGTAAACGAAGAGACATTTTAAAAATTTTGCTTTTGGCGAATAATTTTTACACTGGCGAGTACTTCAACGCAGGTCGCGAGGAACAGAAACGAAAACATTTACATGACTTCTGGCACTCTTCTCTCCTTTACTGAATTTTTCTCTTCATTTTATATATATATATATATATATATATATATATATATATATATATATATATATATATATATATATATATATATATATATATATATATATATATATATATATATATATAGTAGCAGCCATAATATAAGGAACGGAAACAACAAAGACATAAATATGTGTATTACTTAAAAAGTAATGCATGATTAGCAATGAAATTTTTACCGATTAAAGATTAGGGTGTAATGCATAAATATTATACAAAGTTACAAAAATTTATATAATAGTTTTTTTTTTTAAATAAAGATTAAATGGAACAAAGGAAATAAGCTACTGGACAAAAATTAAGGAACGATGTTAATAATTTGCATAAACTTTTAATTTACATTGTTAAAAAACTCGATGGGGCTTTTCAACAATAACTAAAAGTTCATTTATCATTAGGACTTTATTTTTAAGCAATATGGCAAATTCTACACGCAAAACGCTCTCTTTTGAAGAAAAAAAAACTCATTATCGCTATCTATCAAGAAAAAAAGTCAATTTCAGAAATTTTTGATATTGTTCATAGGTCTAAAAGTGTGGTTCATCGTGTAATTAGCAGGTATAAAACCGATAAAACGTTAGATGCAAAACCAAAAACCGGCAGACCTCCAAAAACATCGCAAAGAGAAGATCGAAGAATTGTTAGAATATCTACAAAAACCCGTTTTGAAACTGCTACAGCAATTGCCCGTAAATTTAATGAAGAGACAGATAATAAGATCTCAAGGAAAATGGTTGCTCGCAGGTTAAAAAATGCAGGATTGCATGCCCGTATTCCAGCTTCGAAGCCTCTCATTTCAAAGCGAAACCAAAGGGCACGCCTGGAGTATGCGAGAGAACATGTTGTTTGGACTGACACACAATGGGATACAGTTCATTTCAGTAACGAGTCCAAGTTTACTATATTTTGTTCTGAGGGCAAAACTTACGTACGCCGTAGAACAGGTGAAAGACTGTCTTCTCAATGTGTCAAGAAAACCGTTAAGTTTGGTGGCGGCAGTGTGATGGTGTGGGGAATGATTTCATTTGCAGGAGTTTGCCCTATCATCCACGTACATGGCAATATCAATGCTGAGATTTCCAAAAGGCTTCTTCAGCAGTATGTGGTACCCTAGATTACACCATAATCTTTATGAATCTCCTATTTTCATGCAGGACAATGCACCTTGCCACAAGGCTCGGGAGGTTATGACTTTATTTGAAGAAGAAAGAATCGCCCTAATGAAGTGGCCAGTCCAGAGTCCCGACCTGAATCCAATAGAAAATGTTTGGAAGATAATTGGAGAAAGGGCTCAGAAAAGAAACTCGAAAAACCAGGATCACCTATGGGAGTTATTGAAAGACGAATGGGAGGGAATTACTCCTAATTTTTGCAAGAAATTAATTACATCATGTGGTCGACGATGCAGAGAAGTCATTGAAAATAAGGGGATGTTTACCAAATATTAAATTTTGTTGATATTTTGTTCACAATCAAGTATTAACAAGATCGTTCCTAAACTTTTGTCCAGTAGCTTATTTCCTTTGTTCCATTTAATCTTTATTTTAAAAAAAACTATTATGTAAATTTTTGTAACTTTGTATAATATTTATGCATTACACCCTAATCTTTAATCGGTAAAAATTTCATTGCTAATCATGCATTACTTTTTAAGTAATACACATATTTATGTCTTTGTTGTTTCCGTTCCTTATATTATGGCCGCTACTATATATATATATATATATATATATATATATATATATATATATATATATATATATATATATATATATATATATATATATAAAAGAATTTCGCATAGGCTCGTTATTTTCTTTTCTTTCTTCTTTTTGGCTCAACGGCTAATTTCTGTAAACGCAAGGTTTCTTTTGTCCCAAAAGAATTTCACATAGACTCGCGAATTCCTTTCAGTCTTTTTTCTCGTCCTCCGAATTTGAAAGGAGTGGAAAAAGAGAGTTGTTATTATTTCACACTCACCACATGCCCGTTTTACTTTTTGGTTCAGAAGTAAGTTAGGTTAACAATGGTTAAAATGGTCGAGCTCAAGTTAGACTTACGCTGAGCTGGAACGACCAATTCACTTACTTCATGAGTAGGGCTGCCAAAACAGTCCGAACGATCTTTATAGTCTACTTTATTTCTTCAATTCTACTTTTATTTTATTTTTTTTAAAATAAATTCACTCCAAACATGGATAATGTGGTAATTTCACTAAGACGCAATGGGCTACTGGGAATTAAAGAAAATGACAATACTTTAAAAGGAACTGGAAACCCACTCCTAAATAGGAAACAAGGGGTAAATCCCTACTCTTGCTCAAAAGACAGAAGAGGAATGTACCGGACGATAGGCGAACCTATCTACTCCTATTGAGAGCAAAAAATAACAAATAAAGAAATAAAATAATTAATAAATAAAATTTTAGAGTTTAGACGGAGACATTAGAGGTTTATTTTTCTGTCTTACTTAATGAATTTTAATTAATTATTTAGATTGTAATATAGTTTAAATTGCGTTGTCTTCTAAAAATGAAAAAAGCGATTTTTGGTAGGTCGGTGCCTATTCTTCTTCTCTGTGTCGTGTTCCTTCAGGACGTTAGCAGTCATGACTCTCCACAATTTCCTGTCTTTTGTAGCTATTAATAAATTTTGTCTTTTTCTTATTTCTCCTAAACCTTGTTCCACCATCCATTTATTCAAGCTCCCTAAGTAAGTCATGCGTTTTTTTCTCTGTCCTTCTTACCTTCAATCTGTCCTGTGAGTATCAGATTTTCCAAGCCCTCTTTCCTTATTAGGTGTCATAGAAATTTCACCTATTTCTTCCTGATATGTATGTGTTCTTTTTGTTTCCATTTTCTCTAAATCTTTGTCTTTGCTCACATATTCGGTCCATGGTATCCTTAGCATCCTGCTGTAGAACCACATTTCTGCTGCCTCAAATCTCCTATTACCATATTAGTACAAAAACGCACCATCTTAAAAATTCAACCTCAGCGTTGCGACCGCACGCTCCAAAATTTATTACAATTAACAATAACACATTTCTAAAACATCTTTCGGATTACATCTATTCTTTCGTTGTCCTGTTATTACCTGGATGTAAAAAAAAACAAATATATTTTCATACCTGATGATGTCTGTATGCACAGATGAAAGCTTGTAAAAAAATTTAAAAAGAACTTATGCAACTGGAATTTACAAACAGGGATCATAACATTCATCTACAGGTTAGGGATTAAGGTCATTTATTAAATTTGTTTGCGAAGATGTATTCTCGCCATTTATATCATTAACTTCAATATCTGTTTTTTGTATGAATGATTCATGTAATGTAAATTGAACTGCACCACATACTTGATATATATATATATATATATATATATATATATATATATATATATATATATATGCGATAACGATAACGATCACTTCTGTAGGCCTCCCAGGCCTGTCTTCATCCTCAACACTGCTCCGTCCTTCTTTAAACAATTTAGCCCACTTGTAGACATTTTGGGGGCTGAAACATGTGGCACCATACACAGTTGACATTCTCCTATGAATTTCAACTGGTTTGCACCCTTCAGCAACCAAAAACTTGATAACTGGCCGCTGTTCAATCCTGGAGCTTGCTTCTTGGTCGGCCATCTTTGTTAATCGGCAAAACTCTCAAAGCTTTTTTTTTAATCTGCAAAAGAAATTAAATCCATGTGAAAAAGAATTAAAACAAAATAAAAAATAAGAAAGAGTAAGCTTCTATCTGTATTAGAAGTCCTTATACCGGCAAAAAAAGACAATATATGTAAAGGTAAAAGACAATATGAAAACTGTATTATTAGTCGAAGCGCCTCGTCCAATGCGAACATTTTCATTTCGTTTTTGGCTTGAAAATGTCTACATTGGACGAAACGCGTTGGCTAATAATACAGTTTTCCTATTGTCTTTTATCTTTATATCTATCTATCTATCTATCTATATATATATATATATATATATATATATATATATATGTATATATATATATATATATATATATATATATATATATATGCGTGTGTGTGTGTTAATATATACAAGCAGGCTTCACCCTCTCGCTATCGCTTCGCAAAGATATATTCGCTACTTGATCTAATCTTTCTTAACAAATTGCATAAAGAAGGTTGTCCTGAATGGCCACTTATAGATTTTCTTCAACTCCTCCCTAGCTATTGTGATGATGGCCAAACCAAGAGTCCTACACAGGAGCTAGCTTAAATGCCACCCGATAGGGCGGCATTTAAGTAAGTTTATAAAACATGCACTGCAATTTTGGATACAAAAGGAAAATAAGAGTTACTCTCCTTGAATCATGAAAGCAACGATAATGGCTAGTCTAATATATTAATATATATTCTTAACCTCGCATAATCTGGCAACCCAGAATCTGAGCTCAACGAAAATCGTTCCATGCGCTTAACTTTTCTAGCTAGATGAGCTATGAATCATTGAAAACAAAGCCGTGAGAGCAGAGGAGTTGCTTGGACACACACATGCACAAACAAACACACATACACCATACTTTATATATAAGATACGCTCTATCTCTGATATTGAGCAATTTATCCCATAAATATAGCATGCCTTAAAACTATATATTTCGCATTTATTCATATAGATTCTATAATATAGGTTTTACTTAATTAGCTATTATGTTTCTCTACCTCTTCAAATGTATGTAATGTTGAATGTATAACTAATTCTAATTTCTGTTTTCCCATCTTTACATTATATTAATTTTATTTTATAAATTGTCCCCTGTTCTGTCACCCATGAAATAAAAATAATTGTTTTACGGAAAATAAGGACCTACGTACATCAAATGATCTTTAAATTAAGTGGCAGCAGAAGAATTACCGTTGAACGTTTAAAAGTCAAGTTTAAACATTAATTCAATACTTAAATGCAGCGATCAATTTTGAGTTCTCCTGTAGTTTATTGATGCCTGTCGCATCTAATCCTCCCTAGCTATTGTGATGAGTCCTCCACCGGAGCTAGCTTAAATGTCGCCTCATAGGGTGGCATTTAAGCTGGTTTATAATAAAACGTGCACTGCAATTTGGGATACAAAAGGAAAATAAGAGTTACTCCCCTTGAACCATGAAAGCAACGATAATGGCTAGTCTAATATATTAATATATATTTTTAAGCTCGCATCTTCTGGCAACCCTGAATCTGAGCTCAACGAAAATTGTTCCCTGTGCCTAACTTTTCTAAGGATTTTGGATGAGCTATGAATCATTGAAATCGGGCCAGTGGGAGCGGAGGAGTTGCTTGGATACACATACGCACGCACACACACATACACAGTACTTTATATATCAGATTTGGGCAGCAACTTTTTTTTTCAAAATCTTTCGTTAAATATGAGAGAAGAGGGGGTTTTAACTATTTTTTATTTAGTTTTTCCAGCGTTCGTACATTTTTCCGTTCGGTTGGAGTTAGGGAATGCAAAAATTGTCCGTATTTTCCATTCTCCCAAGCGCTTTCACCCACTTCTTTACCTATTTTCAAGGGGCATTATTTTAGGTGTTGTTAATTTCTTTTCATGTTTTGACTGTTTATGTTGTATTTTATTTTTGTGTTGTTACTGGTAGAAACGTTTATTCCGAGCCTTCGCCTGTTGGGTTCGCCTGGAATTCAAATGAGCGTATTTCTATTTTTTTAAAACTGTCAACACGCCATTACCACTGTTAAATAACGTGAGGTTTATAGTGGGAAAGAGATGTTTATTGTATAATTATATATGTTCTCCCTTATAGCAAGATGTTTCCGGTAATATGATTTATATATAATTTTACTATTTTCGACCAGAATTTTTCACAAACGTTCTTGTAAATTATGGGTAGATAGATGCTTTGATAGCACTTTGATCTGATAAGTGACACGTGAAGCGACTACTCAAGGAGGTGATAGCATGTCCGATATGGGTAATTGATTTAGGTAATTGATCGCTAGTTTAGATTTGATGGGTCTATTTTGATCTGTGCGTGTGTGTTTAATCATTTTACCGCTAAGAAAGGTGATAAAGCGACTAAGACGCAAGAGGTTACTGAGTAAAAAATAACGAGAGAAAACGTTAGTGAGGAGAAAGGACATTTGAAGAACAGGATCCAAAACGACAAAAGAATTCGATTGACGTTACATTTACATTTTTGAAGATCATAGCTGACTGGAAAGCAGGAAGCCGGAAGAGAGTTCCACAGTCGAGAAGCGTGAGAGAAGAAACTATTGGAATAGAACTTACGGTTCTATCTAGCTATTTCAACAGTAAAATAACGAGACCTAAGTGCCAATCTAGTAATACGCTTAAATTCATGCAGTCGAGGTACAAAAGAGGAAAGCGATATTTACCCGACCTCCCCCGAGGCAGGATGTGGCACAAGGCCGATTTTTATGTGGGGTGATCCGAGCACGGAGGCTCGAGCAAAAATTCTCCGTAGATTCCGCATAGACACGGTCGGGTTTGTCAACCTCCCCAGACGAGAATCTGCCTTCGGCGTTCCTCTCAGCCCGAAGGCAGAGTTCGACGTCTTGATGTTTGCTGGAAAACAAGACCTATGAAGAAAGTACCAAAGAGGAGAGCTCATCAGAACAATTACCATGAAAATTTTTATAGAAAAGGTACAGCGCAGCTACAGTTACAGTGGTAGAAAAATAACTGAAGCCAAAAATGCCAGGTCAAGACCAATAACATTGCAGATTTTTCTTTGGATTTTTTTAAGCATCTCGAGACATATAGCAGAAGCATCAGACCAGATCTGGTAGAAATATTCAAAGCAAGGACCCCCCAATCTGTGGTTGACTGGGGCAGGAAAGGGCTTGTAAACTTTAATGCCTCCAAAACGAAACTGCTCTCATTTACCCACTATAGAGAAACCTCCCTGCCTCCTATCAGCATGGATGAGGCTCACCTCCACGAGAGCACCCCGCTGCGCCTGCTTGGTCTCACACTTTCCACTGGCCTGAGGTAGAACAACTACATTGAATCCGTAGCTTCATCTACCGCAAGGAAAATTGGTTGCTCTGTGTCGCGCCAGAAGGTTTTTCTCGCTTGAGTCCATCCTTCAAATCGTCCTTGCATTGAATACTCCTGGCATATATGGTCTGGTGACCTCACTGTTCATCTCGAAGTTCTCGACAAAATCCAGAGACGGATATGCAATGTGATAAGTCCTGGCCTGGCATCTCATCTACAGTCACTTTCTCACAGACTTGTTGCGGCTTCCCTCTTTCTTTTCTATAAGTATTTACATAGCAACTGCTCTGACGAGCTAATTTCACTGGTACCCAAATTGCATGAATATAAGCGTGCTACTAGGTTGACATCTCGGCCCCACCCTTTCACTATCGAAACTGTTAAAAGTAGCCGTTTCTTCTAGTCCAACAGCTTCTTATCTCACACTTCCTAACAGTGGAACTCATTTTCCTCTTACTTTCTTCCCTGATAGCTATAATCTTCAAATATTTAAATGTAATGTAAATCGACATCTTCTGATGCCTTGATCTTGATCCCAGTCCTTCTCTTTATCCTTTCCCCAAACACCACTCTTTAAACTTGCTCTCACTCTCTGTAACACCTTGCGTGCTAGTGGCACTCCCGTTTTGCTCGGAGTGAAATGCTTAAAAAAATGTCTTATAATTTTTGTGTTTCTTTATCATGCGTTGTATTGCATTTCGTTATTTACGAATCAACTTACCTTACTGGAGTATGTATTTCTGAAAAGAAAACAATGTCGTTTTGAATATTGGTGATGCTAGGATATATTTAGAGATTCTTGATGAAATCCAAAGAAGAATCTGCAATGTTATTGGTCTTGACCAGGCATCTTTGCTTCAATCACTTGTAATGTCAATCGTCATCTTCTGATGCCTTGATCCTAATCCCCGTCCTTCTCTTTATCCTTTCCTCAAAGAAACCTCTTTACGCTTGCTCTCACTCTCTGTAACCCCTTGCGTGCTAGTGGCACTCCCGCTTTGCTTGGAGTGAAATGCTTAAAAAAAGGACGAATGGTAGATTTGTAATGTGCAAGATGGATTTTGCCGATAAAAATTCTCTAAGAAAATTTCCTAGCAGCAGACCTAGTAATTGACTCAATAAAACCGTTCTATTTCATGTCAGTACAAAACGTGAGACCAGAAAGGCACAATGAGTTGCTTTCCTGGAGGTTAGCATCAGCCATGCTGATGGGGGCAAAATGGTTCTCTAAGATGACTAAAGAACTAGTTTAGTTTTGGACTCGGTTTCGAGATCAGCTGCCAATTTATCGAGCCTATCGGACTGTCTATGAAGACAGCAGTAAATAGTTGTGTCATTAGCATAGATATAGATTCGGGATAGCTGATGACGTCGGGAAAGTCGTTGATGAATATAGGAAATAAAGTAGGCCCAAGTCTGGATGTGGAGCACCGGAATTAATGCAAAAAACAATCTAGAAGTGACCGTTCAGAACAACCTTCTTTTCTTAAGAAAGATTGGATTATCTCTCTTCAGCTTGTGAGGAAAACCAGCACGCGAAAAACCTTCGAGCAATGATTCCCAACGTGGGACGTATACCCCACCAGTGGGGCATGATAATATTTTGGAGGGTCATGCGTAGTATGTGCACCCTGGTTTAATATACCAACAGAATAAGGGAACAATTCGAGATGAGTTATTAACAGTGAATTGTTTTCTAGTGAGTCTGAGTGAGAGGGTTAATGTTAATGCGTGTTTATACATACGATGCATATACAGTATGCACACATGAAAATATTTTCTGTGTATGTACGTACATGTGTAATTGACATACGTGCAAGAATTAAATATTACAGGTGGGGAACCAGAATTTTAGAAATACCAAAGTGGGGTATAGCCTAAAATCGGTTAGGAACCACTGCCTTAGAGATATCAAAAGCCACAGCCCGAGCTTCGGCGTTATTATTTAAAGCTTGACAGATTCTTTCAGTAATAATCGTTTATACATCAGCGGTTCACCTAGAGAAGCAAAAGATATATTGTTTGTCTGAATGAACACCTTGCAAAGTGAGATGCATAAGCAATTCGGGGTAGATCAAAGCTTCTAGTACCTTGCCAAAAAGAAATAAGAGACTAATAGGTAGATAGTTCTAAGGACCATTTTATAAGAGTTCTTGAAAACAGGAAGTACAGAAGAGGATTTCCTACAGGCTGGAAAGTAAGAAGCAGCACGGCATTTTTTACATTATTCGGACTATTGTCCTCATCTTTGTCGCCATATTAGTTATACAACGTTTCGGCCGTTGTACGCTCCGGCCTTATTCAGATGGTTGGAATGTCGAACTGAACCCTTTATTTCGCTCACTGGGCTAGACTGTTCTAGTTCCACGTGCCATGTTTAATGGATGTCAGTTATCAGTTATCACCTATTAATTCTTCTCTCCAAGTTCTCCACTGCCTTAATCGGGTATTGAACTCACGCTCTTTGGGGGTCTATTACCATTATCCACTGTGCCATGTGACCACAAGGACACATGGCACAGTAGATAAAAGCGTCAGTTAGATCCAGTGACAGAACCCAAAGAGAACAATCATCCGAAGATTAAATAAAGGGTTCAGCTCGGAATTCCCTTAAGATTACATAGATCGAGAAGCGGCAAGATATGATCAGCAGAACGAGAACAATCTCGCTCCGTAGATTAAATAAAGGGTTCAGCTCGGAATTCCCTTAAGATTACCTAGATCGAGAAGAAGCAAGAAATGATCAGCATAACGAGAACAATCTCGCTCGGTAGATTAAATAAAGGGTTCAGCTCGGAATTCCCTTAAGATTACCTAGATCGAGAACAAGCAAGATATGATCAGCAGAACGAGAACAATCTCGCTCCGTAGATTAAATAAAGGGTTCTGCTCGGAATTCCCTTAAGGTTACCTAGATCTAGAAGAAGCAAGATATGATCAGCAGAACGAGAACAATCTCGGTCCTTAGATTAAATAAAGGGTTCAGCTCGGAATTCCCTTAAGATTACCTAGATCGAGAAGAAGTAAGATATGATCAGCAGAACGAGAACAATCTCGCTCCGTATATTAAATAAAGGGTTCAGCTCGGAATTCCCTTAAGATTACATGGATCGTGAAGCGGCAAGATATGATCAGCAGAACGAGAACAATCTCGCTCCGTATATTAAATAAAGGGTTCAGCTCGGAATTCCCTTAAGGTTACCTATATCTAGAAGAAGCAAGATATGATCAGCAGAACGAGAACAATCTCGCTCGGTAGATTAAATAAAGGGTTCAGCTCGGAATTCCCTTAAGATTACATAGATCGAGAAGAAGCAAGACATGATCAGCAGAACGAGAACAATCTCGCTCGGTAGATTAAATAAAGGGTTCAGCTGGGAATTCCCTTAAGATTACCTAGATCGAGAAGAAGCAAGATATGATCAGCAGAACGAGAACAATCTCGTTCCGTAGATTAAATAAAGGGTTCAGCTCGGAATTCCCTTAAGTTTACCTATATCTAGAAGAAGCAAGATATGATCAGCAGAACGAGAACAATCTCGCTCTTAGATTAAATAAAGGGTTCAGCTCGGAATTCCCTTAAGATTACCTAGATGGAGAAGAAGTAAGAAATGATCAGCAGAACGAGAACAATCTCGCTCCGTGGATTAAATAAAGGGTTCAGCTCGGAATTCCCTTAAGATTACCTAGATCGAGAAGAAGTAAGATATGATCAGCAGAACGAGAACAATCTCGCTCCGTATATTAAATAAAGGGTTCAGCTCGGAATTCCCTTAAGATTACATAGATCGAGAAGCGGCAAGATATGATCAGCAGAACGAGAACAATCTCGCTCCTTAGATTAAATAAAGGGTTCAGCTCGGAATTCCCTTAAGATTACATAGATCGTGAAGCGGCAAAATATGATCAGCAGAACGAGAACAATCTCGCTCGGTAGATTAAATAAAGGGTTCAGCTGGGAATTCCCTTAAGATTACCTAGATCGAGAAGAAGCAAGATATGATCAGCAGAACGAGAACAATCTCGCTCCGTAGATTAAATAAAGGGTTCAGCTCGGAATTCCCTTAAGTTTACCTATATCTAGAAGAAGCAAGATATGATCAGCAGAACGAGAACAATCTTGCTCTTAGATTAAATAAAGGGTTCAGCTCGGAATTCCCTTAAGATTACCTAGATGGAGAAGAAGTAAGAAATGATCAGCAGAACGAGAACAATCTCGCTCTTAGATTAAATAAAGGTTTCAGCTCGGAATTCCCTTAAGATTACCTAGATCGAGAATAAGCAAGATATGATCAGCAGAACGAGAACAATCTCGCTCCGTAGATTAAATAAAGGGTTCAGCTCGGAATTCCCTTAAGATTACATAGATCGAGAAGAATCAAGATATGATCAGCAGAACGAGAACAATCTCGCTCCGTAGATTAAATAAAGGATTCCGCTCGGAATTCCCTTAAGATTACCTAGATCGAGAAGAAGCATGAAATGATCAGCATAACGAGAACAATCTCGCTCGGTAGATTAAATAAAGGGTTCAGCTCGGAATTCCCTTAAGATTACCTAGATCGAGAAGAAGCAAGATATGATCAGCAGAACGAGAACAATCTCGCTCCGTAGATTAAATAAAGGGTTCCGCTCGGAATTCCCTTAAGGTTACCTAGATCTAGAAGAAGCAAGATATGATCTGCAGAACGAGAACAATCTCGGTCCTTAGATTAAATAAAGGGTTATGCTCGGAATTCCCTTAAGATTACCTAGATCGAGAAGAAGTAAGATATGATCAGCAGAACGAGAACAATCTCGCTCCGTATATTAAATAAAGGGTTCAGCTCGGAATTCCCTTAAGATTACATAGATCGACAAGCGGCAAGATATGATTAGCAGAACGAGAACAATCTCGCTCCTTAGATTAAATAAAGGGTTCAGCTCGGAATTCCCTTAAGATTACATAGATCGTGAAGCGGCAAAATATGATCAGCAGAACGAGAACAATCTCGCTCCGTAGATTAAATAAAGGGTTCAGCTCGGAATTCCCTTAAGATTACCTATATCTAGAAGAAGCAAGATATGATCAGCAGAACGAGAACAATCTCGCTCGGTAGATTAAATAAAGGGTTCAGCTGGGAATTCCCTTAAGATTACCTAGATCGACAAGCGGCAAGATATGATTAGCAGAACGAGAACAATCTCGCTCCTTAGATTAAATAAAGGGTTCAGCTCGGAATTCCCTTAAGATTACATAGATCGTGAAGCGGCAAAATATGATCAGCAGAACGAGAACAATCTCGCTCGGTAGATTAAATAAAGGGTTCAGCTCGGAATTCCCTTAAGATTACATAGATCGAGAAGAAGCAAGACATGATCAGCAGAACGAGAACAATCTCGCTCGGTAGATTAAATAAAGGGTTCAGCTGGGAATTCCCTTAAGATTACCTAGATCGAGAAGAAGCAAGATATGATCAGCAGAACGTGAACAATCTCGCTCCGTAGATTAAATAAAGGGTTCAGCTCGGAATTCCCTTAAGTTTACCTATATCTAGAAGAAGCAAGATATGATCAGCAGAACGAGAACAATCTCGCTCTTAGATTAAATAAAGGGTTCAGCTCGGAATTCCCTTAAGATTACCTAGATGGAGAAGAAGTAAGAAATGATCAGCAGAACGAGAACAATCTCGCTCCGTGGATTAAATAAAGGGTTCAGCTCGGAATTCCCTTAAGATTACCTAGATCGAGAAGAAGCACGATATGATCAGCAGAACGAGAACAATCTCACTCGGTAGATTAAATAAAGGGTTCAGCTCGGAATTGCCTTAAGATTACATAGATCGAGAAGCGGCAAGATATGATCAGCAGAACGAGAACAATCTCGTTCCGTAGATTAAATAAAGGGTTCCGCTCGGAATTCCCTTAAGATTACCTAGATCGAGAAGAAGCAAGAAATGATCAGCATAACAAGAACAATCTCGCTCGGTAGATTAAATAAAGGGTTCAGCTCGGAATTCCCTTAAGATTACCTAGATCGAGAAGAAGCAAGATATGATCAGCAGAACGAGAACAATCTCGCTCCATAGATTAAATAAAGGGATCTGCTCGGAATTCCCTTAAGGTTACCTAGATCTAGAAGAAGCAAGATATGATCAGCAGAACGAGAGCAATCTCGGTCCTTAGATTAAATAAAGGGTTCAGCTCGGAATTCCCTTAAGATTACCTAGATCGAGAAGAAGCAAGATATGATCAGCAGAACGAGAACAATCTCACTCGGTAGATTAAATAAAGGGTTCAGCTCGGAATTCCCTTAAGATTACCTAGATCGAGAAGCGGCAAGATATGATCAGCAGAACGAGAACAATCTCGCTCGGTAGATTAAATAAAGGGTTCAGCTCGGAATTCCCTTAAGATTACCTAGATCGAGAAGCGGCAAGATATGATCAGCAGAACGAGAACAATCTCGCTCCAGAGATTAAATAAAGGGTTCAGCTCGGAATTCCCTTAAGATTACCTAGATCGAGAAGAAGCAAGACATGATCAGCAGAACGAGAACAATCTCGCTCCGTAGATTAAATAAAGGGTGCAGCTCGGAATTCCCTTAAGATTACATAGATCGAGAAGCAGGAAGATATGATCAGCAGAACGAGAACAATCTCGCTCCGTAGATTAAATAAAGGGTTCAGCTCGGAATTCCCTTAAGATTACCTATATCTAGAAGAAGCAAGATATGATCAGCAGAACGAGAACAATCTCGCTCGGTAGATTAAATAAAGTGTTCAGCTCGGAATTCCCTTAAGATTACCTAGATCGAGAAGCGGCAAGATATGATCAGCAGAACGAGAACAATCTCGCTCGGTAGATTAAATAAAGGGTTCAGCTCGGAATTCCCTTAATATTACCTAGATGGAGAAGAAGTAAGAAATGATCAGCAGAACGAGAACAATCTCGCTCCGTGGATTAAATAAAGGGTTCAGCTCGGAATTCCCTTAAGATTACCTAGATCGAGAAGAAGCAAGATATGATCAGCAGAACGAGAACAATCTCACTCGGTAGATTAAATAAAGGGTTCAGCTCGGAATTGCCTTAAGATTACCTAGATCGAGAAGCGGCAAGATATGATCAGCCGAACGAGAACAATCTCGTTCCGTAGATTAAATAAAGGGTTCAGCTCGGAATTCCCTTAAGATTACCTAGATCAAGAAGAAGCAAGATATGATCAGCAGAACGAGAACAATCTCGCTCGGTAGATTAAATAAAGGGTTCATCTCGGAATTCCTTTAAGATTAACTAGATCGAGAAGAAGCAAGATATGATTAGCAGAACGAGAACAATCTCGCTCGGTAGATTAAATAAAGGGTTCAGCTCGGAATTCCCTTAAGATTACATAGATCGAGAAGAAACAAGATATGATCAGCAGAACGAGAACAATCTCGCTCCGTAGATTAAATAAAGGGTTCCGCTCGGAATTCCCTTAAGATTACCTAGATCGAGAAGAAGCAAGAAATGATCAACATAACGAGAACAATCTCGCTCGGTAGATTAAATAAAGGGTTCTGCTCGGAATTCCCTTAAGGTTACCTAGATCTAGAAGAAGCAAGATATGATCAGCAGTACGAGAACAATCTCGGTCCTTAGATTAAATAAAGGGTTCAGCTCGGAATTCCCTTAAGATTACCTAGATCGAGAAGAAGCAAGATATGATCAGCAGAACGAGAACAATCTCACTCGGTAGATTAAATAAAGGGTTCAGCTCGGAATTCCCTCAAGATTATCTAGATCGAGAAGCGGCAAGATATGATCAGCAGAACGAGAACAATCTCGCTCGGTAGATTAAATAAAGGGTTCAGCTCGGAATTCCCTTAAGATTACCTAGATCGAGAAGAAGCAAGACATGATCAGCAGAACGAGAACAATCTCGCTCCGTAGATTAAATAAAGGGTGCAGCTCGGAATTCCCTTAAGATTACATAGATCGAGAAGCAGGAAGATATGATCAGCAGAACGAGAACAATCTCGCTCCTTAGATTAAATAAAGTGTTCAGCTCGGAATTCCATTATGACTACATAGATCGAGAACCGGCAAGATATGATCAGCAGAACGAGAACAATCTCGCTCAGTAGATTAAATAAAGGGTTCAGCTGGGAATTCCCTTAAGATTACCTAGATCGAGAAGAAGCAAGATATGATCAGCAGAACGAGAACAATCTCGCTCCGTAGATTAAATAAAGGGTTCAGCTCGGAATTCCCTTAAGATTACATAGATCGAGAAGAAGCAAGATATGATCAGCAGAACGAGAATAATAACGCTCCGTAGATTAAATAAAGGGTTCAGCTCGGAATTCCCTTAAGATTACCTAGATCGAGAAGAAGCAAGACATGATCAGCAGAACGAGAACAATCTCGCTTGGTAGATTAAATAAAGGGTTCATCTCGGAATTCCCTTAAGATTACCTAGATCGAGAAGAAGCAAGATATGATCAGCAGAACGCGAACAATCTCGCTCCGTAGATTAAATAAAGGGTTCTGCTCGGAATTCCCTTAAGGTTACCTAGATCTAGAAGAAGCAAGATATGATCAGCAGAACGAGAACAATCTCAGTCCTTAGATTAAATAAAGGGTTCAGCTCGGAATTCCTTTAAGATTACCTAGATCGAGAAGAAGTAAGATATGATCAGCAGAATGAGAACAATCTCGCTCCGTATATTAAATAAAGGGTTCAGCTCGGAATTCCCTTAAGATTACATAGATCGAGAAGCGGCAAGATATGATCAGCAGAACGTGAACAATCTCCCTCCTTAGATTAAATAAAGGGTTCAGCTCGGAATTCCCTTAAGATTACATAGATCGAGAAGCGGCAAGATATGATCAGCAGAACGAGAACAATCTCGCTCCGTAGATTAAATAAAGGGTTCAGCTCGGAATTCCCTTAAGATTACCTAGATCGAGAAGAAGCAAGATATGATCAGCAGAACGAGAACAATCTCGCTCCGTAGATTAAATAAAGTGTTCAGCTCGGAATTCCCTTAAGATTACATAGATCGAGAAGAAGCAAGATATGATCAGCAGAACGAGAACAATCTCGCTCGGTAGATTAAATAAAGGGTTCATCTCGGAATTCCTTTAAGATTACCTAGATCGAGAAGAAGCAAGATATGATTAGCAGAACAAGAACAATCTCGCTCGGTAGATTAAATAAAGGGTTCAGCTCGGAATTCCCTTAAGATTACATAGATCGAGAAGAAGCAAGATATGGTCGGCAGAACGAGAACAATAACGCTCCGTAGATTAAATAAAGGGTTCAGCTCGGAATTCCCTTAAGATTACATAGATCGAGAAGTAGCAAGATATGATCAGCAGAGTCAGAACAATCTCGCTCCGTATATAAAATAAAGGGTTCAGCTCGGAATTCCATTAAGAATACCTAGATCGAGAAGAAGCAAGATAGGATCAGCAGAACGAGAGCAATCTCGCTCGGTAGATTAAATAAAGGCTTCAGCTCGGAATTCCCTTAAGATTACCTAGATCGAGAAGAAGCAAGACATGATCAGCAGAACGAGAACAATAACGCTCCGTAGATTAAATAAAGGGTTCAGCTTGGAATTCCCTTAAGATTACCTAGATAGTGAACAAGCAAGATAGGATCAGCAGAACGAGAACAATCTCGCTCGGTAGATTAAATAAAGGGTTCAGCTCGGAATTCCCTTAAGATTACATAGATCGAGAAGAAGCAAGATAGGATCAGCCGAACGAGAACAATAACGCTCGGTAGATTAAATAAAGGGTTCAGCTCGGAATTCCGTTAAGATTACATAGATCGAGAAGCGGCAAGATATGATTAGCAGAACGAGAACAATCTCGCTCCGTACATTAAATAAAGTGTTCAGCTCGGAATTCACTTCAGATTACATAGAACGAGAAGAGGCAAGATATGATCAGTAGAACGAGAACAATCTCGCTCGGTAGATTAAATAAAGGGTTCAGCTCGGAATTCCCTTAAGATTACCTATATCTAGAAGAAGCAAGATATGATCAGCAGAACGAGAACAATCTCGCTCGGTAGATTAAATAAAGGGTTCAGCTCGGAATTCCCTTAAGATTACCTAGATCGAGAAGCGGCAAGATATGATCAGCAGAACGAGAACAATCTCGCTCGGTAGATTAAATAAAGGGTTCAGCTCGGAATTCCCTTAAGATTACATAGATCGAGAAGAAGCAAGACATGATCAGCAGAACGAGAACAATCTCGCTCGGTAGATTAAATAAAGGGTTCAGCTGGGAATTCCCTTAAGATTACCTAGATCGAGAAGTAGCAAGATATGATCAGCAGAACGAGAACAATCTCGCTCCGTAGATTAAATAAAGGGTTCAGGTCGGAATTCCCTTAAGATTACATAGATCGAGAAGCAGGAAGATATGATCAGCAGAACGAGAACAATCTCGCTCCGTAGATTAAATAAAGTGTTCAGCTCGGAATTCCCTTAAGATTACATAGATCGAGGAGCGGCAAGATATGATCAGCAGAACGAGAACAATCTCGCTCCGTAGATTAAATAAAGGGTTCAGCTCGGAATTCCCTTAAGATTACCTAGATCGAGAACAAGCAAGATATGATCAGCAGAACGAGAACAATCTCGCTCCGTAGATTAAATAAAGGTTTCAGCTCGGAATTCCCTTAAGATTACATAGATAGAGAAGAAGCAAGATATGATCAGCAGAACGAGAACAATCTCGCTCGGTAGATTAAATAAAGGGTTCAGCTCGGAATTCCTTTAAGATTACCTAGATCGAGAAGAAGCAAGATATGATTAGCAGAACGAGAACAATCTCGCTCGGTAGATTAAATAAAGGGTTCAGCTCGGAATTCCCTTAAGATTACATAGATCGAGAAGAAGCAAGATATGGTCAGCAGAACGAGAACAATAACGCTCCGTAGATTAAATAAAGGGTTCAGCTCGGAATTCCCTTAAGATTACATAGATCGAGAAGAAGCAAGATATGGTCGGCAGAACGAGAACAATAACGCTCCGTAGATTAAATAAAGGGTTCAGCTCGGAATTCCCTTAAGATTACATAGATCGAGAAGTAGCAAGATATGATCAGCAGAGTCAGAACAATCTCGCTCCGTATATAAAATAAAGGGTTCAGCTCGGAATTCACTTCAGATTACATAGAACGAGAAGAGGCAAGATATGATCAGTAGAACGAGAACAATCTCGCTCGGTAGATTAAATAAAGGGTTCAGCTCGGAATTCCCTTAAGATTACCTATATCTAGAAGAAGCAAGATATGATCAGCAGAACGAGAACAATCTCGCTCGGTAGATTAAATAAAGGGTTCAGCTCGGAATTCCCTTAAGATTACATAGATCGAGAAGAAGCAAGACATGATCAGCAGAACGAGAACAATCTCGCTCGGTAGATTAAATAAAGGGTTCAGCTGGGAATTCCCTTAAGATTACCTAGATCGAGAAGTAGCAAGATATGATCAGCAGAACGAGAACAATCTCGCTCCGTAGATTAAATAAAGGGTTCAGGTCGGAATTCCCTTAAGATTACATAGATCGAGAAGCAGGAAGATATGATCAGCAGAACGAGAACAATCTCGCTCCGTAGATTAAATAAAGTGTTCAGCTCGGAATTCCCTTAAGATTACATAGATCGTGGAGCGGCAAGATATGATCAGCAGAACGAGAACAATCTCGCTCCGTAGATTAAATAAAGGGTTCAGCTCGGAATTCCCTTAAGATTACCTAGATCGAGAACAAGCAAGATATGATCAGCAGAACGAGAACAATCTCGCTCCGTAGATTAAATAAAGGGTTCAGCTCGGAATTCCCTTAAGATTACATAGATAGAGAAGAAGCAAGATATGATCAGCAGAACGAGAACAATCTCGCTCGGTAGATTAAATAAAGGGTTCAGCTCGGAATTCCTTTAAGATTACCTAGATCGAGAAGAAGCAAGATATGATTAGCAGAACGAGAACAATCTCGCTCGGTAGATTAAATAAAGGGTTCAGCTCGGAATTCCCTTAAGATTACATAGATCGAGAAGAAGCAAGATATGGTCAGCAGAACGAGAACAATAACGCTCCGTAGATTAAATAAAGGGTTCAGCTCGGAATTCCCTTAAGATTACATAGATCGAGAAGCGGCAAGATATGATCAGCAGAACGAGAACAATCTCGCTCGGTAGATTAAATAAAGGGTTCAGCTCGGAATTCCCTCAAGATTATCTAGATCGAGAAGCGGCAAGATATGATCAGCAGAACGAGAACAATCTCGCTCGGTAGATTAAATAAAGGGTTCAGCTCGGAATTCCCTTAAGATTACCTAGATCGAGAAGAAGCAAGACATGATCAGCAGAACGAGAACAATCTCGCTCCGTAGATTAAATAAAGGGTGCAGCTCGGAATTCCCTTAAGATTACATAGATCGAGAAGCAGGAAGATATGATCAGCAGAACGAGAACAATCTCGCTCCTTAGATTAAATAAAGTGTTCAGCTCGGAATTCCATTATGACTACATAGATCGAGAACCGGCAAGATATGATCAGCAGAACGAGAACAATCTCGCTCAGTAGATTAAATAAAGGGTTCAGCTGGGAATTCCCTTAAGATTACCTAGATCGAGAAGAAGCAAGATATGATCAGCAGAACGAGAACAATCTCGCTCCGTAGATTAAATAAAGGGTTCAGCTCGGAATTCCCTTAAGATTACATAGATCGAGAAGAAGCAAGATATGATCAGCAGAACGAGAACAATAACGCTCCGTAGATTAAATAAAGGGTTCAGCTCGGAATTCCCTTAAGATTACCTAGATCGAGAAGAAGCAAGACATGATCAGCAGAACGAGAACAATCTCGCTTGGTAGATTAAATAAAGGGTTCATCTCGGAATTCCCTTAAGATTACCTAGATCGAGAAGCAGGAAGATATGATCAGCAGAACGCGAACAATCTCGCTCCGTAGATTAAATAAAGGGTTCTGCTCGGAATTCCCTTAAGGTTACCTAGATCTAGAAGAAGCAAGATATGATCAGCAGAACGAGAACAATCTCAGTCCTTAGATTAAATAAAGGGTTCAGCTCGGAATTCCCTTAAGATTACCTAGATCGAGAAGAAGTAAGATATGATCAGCAGAATGAGAACAATCTTGCTCCGTATATTAAATAAAGGGTTCAGCTCGGAATTCCCTTAAGATTACATAGATCGAGAAGCGGCAAGATATGATCAGCAGAACGTGAACAATCTCCCTCCTTAGATTAAATAAAGGGTTCAGCTCGGAATTCCCTTAAGATTACATAGATCGAGAAACGGCAAGATATGATCAGCAGAACGAGAACAATCTCGCTCCGTAGATTAAATAAAGGGTTCAGCTCGGAATTCCCTTAAGATTACCTAGATCGAGAAGAAGCAAGATATGATCAGCATAACGAGAACAATCTCGCTCCGTAGATTAAATAAAGGTTTCAGCTCGGAATTCCCTTAAGATTACATAGATCGAGAAGAAGCAAGATATGATCAGCAGAACGAGAACAATCTCGCTCGGTAGATTAAATAAAGGGTTCATCTCGGAATTCCTTTAAGATTACCTAGATCGAGAAGAAGCAAGATATGATTAGCAGAACAAGAACAATCTCGCTCGGTAGATTAAATAAAGGGTTCAGCTCGGAATTCCCTTAAGATTACATAGATCGAGAAGAAGCAAGATATGGTCGGCAGAACGAGAACAATAACGCTCCGTAGATTAAATAAAGGGTTCAGCTCGGAATTCCCTTAAGATTACATAGATCGAGAAGTAGCAAGATATGATCAGCAGAGTCAGAACAATCTCGCTCCGTATATAAAATAAAGGGTTCAGCTCGGAATTCCATTAAGAATACCTAGATCGAGAAGAAGCAAGATAGGATCAGCAGAACGAGAGCAATCTCGCTCGGTAGATTAAATAAAGGCTTCAGCTCGGAATTCCCTTAAGATTACCTAGATCGAGAAGAAGCAAGACATGATCAGCAGAACGAGAACAATAACGCTCCGTAGATTAAATAAAGGGTTCAGCTTGGAATTCCCTTAAGATTACCTAGATAGTGAACAAGCAAGATAGGATCAGCAGAACGAGAACAATCTCGCTCGGTAGATTAAATAAAGGGTTCAGCTCGGAATTCCCTTAAGATTACATAGATCGAGAAGAAGCAAGATAGGATCAGCCGAACGAGAACAATAACGCTCGGTAGATTAAATAAAGGGTTCAGCTCGGAATTCCGTTAAGATTACATAGATCGAGAAGCGGCAAGATATGATTAGCAGAACGAGAACAATCTCGCTCCGTACATTAAATAAAGTGTTCAGCTCGGAATTCACTTCAGATTACATAGAACGAGAAGAGGCAAGATATGATCAGTAGAACGAGAACAATCTCGCTCGGTAGATTAAATAAAGGGTTCAGCTCGGAATTCCCTTAAGATTACCTATATCTAGAAGAAGCAAGATATGATCAGCAGAACGAGAACAATCTCGCTCGGTAGATTAAATAAAGGGTTCAGCTCGGAATTCCCTTAAGATTACCTAGATCGAGAAGCGGCAAGATATGATCAGCAGAACGAGAACAATCTCGCTCGGTAGATTAAATAAAGGGTTCAGCTCGGAATTCCCTTAAGATTACATAGATCGAGAAGAAGCAAGACATGATCAGCAGAACGAGAACAATCTCGCTCGGTAGATTAAATAAAGGGTTCAGCTGGGAATTCCCTTAAGATTACCTAGATCGAGAAGAAGCAAGATATGATCAGCAGAACGAGAACAATCTCGCTCCGTAGATTAAATAAAGGGTTCAGGTCGGAATTCCCTTAAGATTACATAGATCGAGAAGCAGGAAGATATGATCAGCAGAACGAGAACAATCTCGCTCCGTAGATTAAATAAAGTGTTCAGCTCGGAATTCCCTTAAGATTACATAGATCGAGGAGCGGCAAGATATGATCAGCAGAACGAGAACAATCTCGCTCCGTAGATTAAATAAAGGGTTCAGCTCGGAATTCCCTTAAGATTACCTAGATCGAGAACAAGCAAGATATGATCAGCAGAACGAGAACAATCTCGCTCCGTAGATTAAATAAAGGGTTCAGCTCGGAATTCCCTTAAGATTACATAGATAGAGAAGAAGCAAGATATGATCAGCAGAACGAGAACAATCTCGCTCGGTAGATTAAATAAAGGGTTCAGCTCGGAATTCCTTTAAGATTACCTAGATCGAGAAGAAGCAAGATATGATTAGCAGAACGAGAACAATCTCGCTCGGTAGATTAAATAAAGGGTTCAGCTCGGAATTCCCTTAAGATTACATAGATCGAGAAGAAGCAAGATATGGTCAGCAGAACGAGAACAATAACGCTCCGTAGATTAAATAAAGGGTTCAGCTCGGAATTCCCTTAAGATTACATAGATCGAGAAGCAGCAAGATATGATCAGCAGAACGAGAACAATCTCGCTCGGTAGATTAAATAAAGGGTTCAGCTCAGAATTCCCTTAAGATTACCTAGATCGAGAAGCGGCAAGATATGATCAGCAGAACGAGAACAATCTAGCTCCGTAGATTAAATAAAGGGTTCAGCTCGGAATTCCCTTAAGATAAAATAAATCGAGAAGCGGCAAGATATGATCAGCAGAAGGAGAACAATCTCTCTACGTAGATTAAATAAAGGGTTCAGCTCGGAATTCCCTTAAGATTACATAGATCGAGAAGAAGCAAGATATGATCAGCAGAACGAGAACAATCTCGCTCCGTAGATTAAATAAAGGGTTCAGCTCGGAATTCCCTTAAGATTACCTAGATCGAGAAGAAGCAAGATATGATCTGCAGAACGAGAACAATCTCACCCCGTAGTTTAAATTACGGTCTCAGTTAGGAATTCACATAAGGTTACCTAGATCGAGAAGCATCTAGACATGATCAGCAGAACGAGAACAATCTCGCTCCGTAGATTAAATAAAGGGTTCAGCTCGGAATTCCATTAAGAATACCTAGATCGAGAAGAAGCAAGATAGGATCAGCAGAACGAGAGCAATCTCGCTCGGTAGATTAAATAAAGGGTTCAGCTCGGAATTCCCTTAAGATTACCTAGATCGAGAAGAAGCAAGACATGATCAGCAGAACGAGAAGGGAATTCCCTTAAGATTACCTAGATCGTGAACAAGCAAGATAGGATCAGCAGAACGAGAACAGTCTCGCTCGGTTGATTAAATAAAGTGTTCAGCTCGGAATTCCCTTAAGATTACATAGATCGAGAAGAAGCAAGATATGATCAGCAGAACGAGAACAGTAACGCTCAGTACATTTAATAAATGGGTTCAGCTCGGAATTCCCTTAAGATTACCTAGATCGAGAAGAAGTAAGAGATTATCAGCAGAACGAGAACAGTAACGCTCAGTAGATTAAATAAAGGGTTCAGCTCGGAATTCCCTTAAGATTACATAGATCGAGAAGCAGCAAGATATAATCAGCAGAACGAGAACAATCTCGCTCGGTAGATTAAATAAAGTGTTCAGCTCGGAATTCCCTTAAGATTACATAGATCGTGAAGAAGCAAAATATGATCAGCAGAACCAGAACAATCTCGCTCCGTAGATGAAACAAAAGGGTTCAGCTCGGAATTCCCTTAAGATTACATAGATCGAGAAGAAGCAAGATAGGATCAGCAGAACGAGAACAATCTCGCTCGGTAGATTAAATAAAGGCTTCAGCTCGTAATTCCCTTAAGATTACCTAGATCGAGAAGCGGCAAGATATGATCAGCAGAACGAGAACAATCTCGCTCGGTAGATTAAATAAAGGGTTCAGCTCGGAATTCCATTAAGAATACCTAGATCGAGAAGAAGCAAGACATGATCAGCAGAACGAGAACAATAACGCTCCGTAGATTAAATAAAGGGTTCAGCTGGGAATTCCCTTAAGATTACATAGATCGAAAAGCGGCACGATATGATCAGCAGAACGAGAACAATCTCGCTCCGTAGATTAAATAAAGTGTTCAGCTCGGAATTCCCATAAGATTACATTGATCCAGAAGAAGCAAGATATGATCAGCAGAGCGAGAACAATCTCGCTCGGTACATTAAATAAAGGGTTCAGATCGGAATTCCCTTAAGATTACATAGATCGAGAAGAAGCAAGATATGATCAGCAGAACGAGGACAATAACGCTCAGTAGATTAAATAAAGGGTTCATCTGGGAATTCCCTTAAGATTACCTAGATCGAGAAGAAGCAAGATATGATCAGCAGAACGAGAACAATCTCGCTCGGTAGATTAAATAAAGCGTTCAGCTCGGAATTCCCTTAAGATTACCTAGATCGAGAAGCGGTAAGATATGATCAGCAGAACGAGAACAATCTCGCTCCGTAGATTAAATAAAGGGTTCAGCTCGGAATTCCCTTAAGATTACCTAGATCGAGAAGAAGCAAGATATGATCAGCAGAACGAGAACAATCTCGCTCCGTAGATTAAATAAAGGGTTCAGCTCGGAATTCCCTTAAGATTACCTAGATCGAGAAGAAGCAAGATATGATCAGCAGAACGAGAACAATCTCGCTCGGTAGATTAAATAAAGCGTTCAGCTCGGAATTCCCTTAAGATTACCTAGATCGAGAAGCGGTAAGATATGATCAGCAGAACGAGAACAATCTCGCTCCGTAGATTAAATAAAGGGTTCAGCTCGGAATTCCCTTAAGATTACCTAGATCGAGAAGAAGCAAGATATGATCAGCAGAACGAGAACAATCTCGCTCCGTAGATTAAATAAAGGGTTCAGCTCGGAATTCCCTTAAGATTACCTAGATCGAGAAGAAGCAAGATATGATCAGCAGAACGAGAACAATAACGCTCCGTAGATTAAATAAAGGGTTTAGCTCGGAATTCCATTAAGATTACATAGATCGTGAAGAAGCAAGATATGATCAGCAGAACGAGAACAATCTCGCTCTTAGATTAAATAAAGGGTTCAGCTCGGAATTCCCTTAAGATTACATAGATCGAGAACAAGCAAGATATGATCAGCAGAACGAGAACAATCTCGCTCCGTAGATTAAATAAAGGGTTCAGGTCGGAATTCCCTTAAGATTACCTAGATCGAGAAGCGGCAAGATATGATCAGCCGAACGAGAACAATCTCGCTCGGTAGATTAAATAAAGGGTTCAGCTCGGAATTCACTTAAGATTACATAGATAGAGAAGAAACAAGATATGATCAGCAGAACGAGAACAATCTAGCTTCGTAGATTAAATAAAGGGTTCAGCTCGGAATTCCCTTAAGATAAAATAAATCGAGAAGCGAGAAGATATGATCAGCAGAACGAGAACAATCTCTCTACGTAGATTAAATAAAGGGTTCAGCTCGGAATTCCCTTAAGGTTACCTAGATCGAGAACAAGCAAGATAGGATCAGCTGAACGAGAACAATCTCGCTCCGTAGATTAAATAAAGCGTTCGGCTCGGAATTCCCTTAAGATTACATAGATCGAGAAGAAGCAAGATATGATCAGCAGAACGAGAACAATAACGCTCCGTAGATTAAATAAAGGGTTCAGCTGGGAATTCCCTTAAGATTACATAGATCGAGAAGCGGCAAGATATTATCAGCAGAACGAGAACAATGTCGCTCCGTAGATTAAATAAAGTGTTCAGCTCGGAATTCCCTTAAGATTACCTAGATCGAGAAGAAGCAAGATATAATCAGCAGAACGAGATCAATCTCTCTACGTAGAATAAATAAAGGGTTCAGCTGGGAGTTCCCTTAAGATTACATAGATCGAGAAGCGGCAAGATATGATCAGCAGAACGAGAACAATCTCGCTCCGTAGATTAAATAAAGTGTTCAGCTCGGAATTCCCTTAAGATTACATTGATCCAGAAGAAGCAAGATATGATCAGCAGAACGAGAACAATCTCGCTCGGTAGATTAAATAAAGGGTTCAGCTCGGAATTCCCTTAAGATTACATAGATCGAGAAGAAGCAAGATATGATCAGCAGAACGAGAACAATCTCGCTCCGTCGATTAAATAAAGGGTTCAGATCGGAATTCCCTTAAGATTACATGGGTCGAGAAGAAGCAAGATATGATCAGCAGAACGAGAACAATCTCGCTCGCTAGATTAAATAAAGGGTTCAGCTGGGAATTCCCTTAAGATTACCTAGATCGAGAAGAAGCAAGATATGATCAGCAGAACGAGAACAATCTAGCTCCGTAGATTAAATAAAGGGTTCAGCTCGGAATTCCCTTAAGATTACGTAGATCGAGAAGCTGTAAGATATGATCAGCAGAAAAAGAACAATCTCGCTCCGTAGATTAAATAAAGGGTTCAGCTCGGAATTCCCTTAAGATTACCTAGATCGAGAAGAAGCAAGATATGATCAGCAGAACGAGAACAATCTCGCTCCGTAGATTAAATAAAGGGTTCAGCTCGGAATTCCCTTAAGATTACATAGATCGAGAAGAAGCAAGATATGATCAGCAGAACGAGAACAATCTCGCTCCGTAGATTAAATAAAGGGTTCAGCTCGGAATTCCCTTAAGATTACCTAGATCGAGAAGAAGCAAGATATGATCTGCAGAACGAGAACAATCTCACCCCGTAGTTTAAATTACGGTCTCAGTTAGGAATTCACATAAGGTTACCTAGATCGAGAAGCAGCAAGATATGATCAGCAAAACGAGAACAATCTCGCTCTGTATCTTTAATTACGGGCTCAGTTAGGAATTTCCTTAAAGTTATCTGGATCGAGAAGCATCTAGACATGATCAGCAGAACGAGAACAATCTCGCTCCGTAGATTAAATAAAGGGTTCAGCGAGGAATTCCATAATTGTTACTCTACTCGACCTGAATCTCATGAAATCCGGAAGATGCAACGACTAAATCTTTGTGATAACAGCTAGAAATATTAGGACAATTGTTCGCACGGGAAAAAATGAATATATTTGTGCGTACTCAGCATAACAGAATATAATTGTGAAAACACATACGATTAAGACATATGTAGCATTTCATTGTGCTCCTTCTAATTGATTCACACCTGCCTGTTCAGTCGCTATAGCCCGCATGAATCATTTTCCGTCTATACCAGCACAATAGCTTTGATCACAACAGATGTTTTTTTGTGTCCTTTCTTAATAATTTCAAGCTTGTCCTCAATTAGGTTAACTGACTGTTCCCTGATATAGGGAGACACCAGATAGCCTCCCACAAGTATAGTTCTCATGATTATTGGTTGCTCTGTAAGAGTATGTTAAATGAGTCCCCCTCCCTTCAATCAGTTTGATGTGTTTTCATCTACTGCTGATAAAGCAAATTGCTTTGCTCGTAAATTCTCTCAAATCATCTGGTGTATCTTTGCCTGATGTTTACCCAGCCTCGAATTTGTACTGTATTATATGTATACAGCCTTGTCCATGGATTCATCCCGTCCTGGGTATGACGATAAACTACATCCGATAGCAAGGCCTTTGATCAGAAGGTTTTGAGGAACGTGGAATCACGTCTTAATTGCTGGTATTCCCAGGTCTACCCTGACCCGGGGGGTGCACCTGTCAGGGTCCCAGCTATGGGAAAACAGTTACCCCCCGTCAAGGGGGTTAAAACATAATGGAAGTATAAAAATAGGTTTTAATACCAGCAATACATTTTTGGGGAAATTTTTACCAGCAATACATTTTTGAAAAAATATTACCAACAATATATTTTTGAAAAAAAATATTACCAGCATAAAAATATTGTTGGCATTAAATAACCCATTGAGGTGTTGATATGCCGTAAAATAAACCAAACCAAAACAAACTATATATATTAAGCTATTAACTAGTGGATAAAGGCGTTAGTTAGATCCTGTGACAAGACCCAAAGAGTATGAGTTCAATACCCGGTTAAGGCAGTGGAGAACTTGGAAAGCGGAATTAACAGGAGATAACTGACATCCATTAAACGTGGAACTAGAACAGTCTACCCAAGTGAGCGGAACAAAGGGTTCATTATTTACATTTTTCGGACTATTGTCCTCATCTTTGTCGCCATATTTATTACAACGTTTCGGCCGTTGTACGCTCCTGCTTTCTTCAGGTGGTTGGAATGTCGAACTGAACCCTTTATTTTGCTCACTGGGGTAAACTGTTCTAGTTCCACGTGCCGTGTTTAATGGATGTTAGTTATCTCCTGTTAATTTTTCCCTCTGAAAGTTCTCCACTGCCTTAACCGGGTATTGAACTCACACGCTTTGGGTCCTGTCACTGGATCTAACTAAGGAAGTGGAGAACTTTCAGAGGGAAAAATTAACAGGAGATAACTGATAACTGACATCCATTAAACATGGCACGTGGAACTAGAACAGTCTACCCCAGTGAGCGAAATAAAGGGTTCGACATTCCAACCACCTTAAGAAGGCCGGAGCGTACAACGGCCGAAACGTTGTAATAAATATGGCGACAAAGATGAGGACAATATCCAGATAATGTAAATAATGTACATAATACCTCATCTCATATAGACAGATAAAGGGTTCAGTTCGATATTCCAACCACCTGAAGAAGGCCGGAGCGTACAACGGCCGAAACGTTGTAATAAATATGACGACAAAGATGAGGACAATAGTCCGAATAATGTAAATAGTGTACATAATACCTCATCTCAGAAATATAGACAGATTTTAATTTTTAATTGTTAGACGGCGTATGTTATAAAACGGGCATTTTTTAGATACTCCTCTAACTCTTGGGATGTTTTAGGCCATCACACTGATTCTTTGGCCCTCTCTCGACATTTTAGTCCAAAGTGACCATTATGAAGTCTTCTTAATATTCCTGGTCTAAGTTTTTCAGATATGACAATTCTGTCCTAAAAGCATAGTAAATTGTCATGAACTGACAATTCATTCCAATATGGAAAATAAGGCGTTTTTATTCTTCCTTCTTTATTTTTCCCTCCATTTTAGTCTTAAATGTATTATTTCCTGTAATCCTGTTAAGTAGATAATTTTATTTTATTTCATTTCTTATCCGATGCTGATTTGGTTCTTGCTCGTATTACTATCAGTGTCGGATAAAAAACTGCTTGATAGTGTACCAGGTACAACTAGTGCCTTCTTTGGAACATTTTCTGCTAATGGGTTATATCTTCTCAGTCTCATCAGAAGTCTTTGACATCGTAATCGGGTATTACACAGCTCATGGACTTTCGATAATGTATATATATAATATAGTCGAGAATCTGTGGTCAATCTGAAGGAACGACTTCGTGGAATGGACATACGAAGTACTAACCTGTGCACTGGGTCGTGTTTTATTGAAAAAATACGAAAAAAAAATAATGACGGACTTATTCGTTTTGTTTCAATTAATTTGCACAAGGGTGTAGATGATCATGGCTCTCCACATCTTCCTGTACTTGCTCAAGGGTGTAAGTATCTGACTTTGCCTATTATACAACATAGTTCGCTTAAATTTGTAGGGGCAGATAACTCCTGAAAGGCTAAAAGTTTTGTAATGTTTTAAGAACAGTTTATCTAAAAGTCTTTCCTTGCTGGGTTGAATTCCGTCTCCAGAAATTATGTGTCCAAAATATTCTTATCGTTTCTTTTTGAATTCACACTTTTCTTTATCAAGCTTGAGTTCGGCTTTTGTAATGTTTTAAGAACAGTTTTTAGTCGTTCGTCGTGTTCTTCCATAGTTCTACTGTAGAGTAGAACATCGTCGATAATTGTTTCAATATAGAAAATATGGCCTTATGCCTTTTTATTCTTCCTCCTTTGTTTGTCCCTCCATTTTAGTCTTAGATGTATTATTTCCTGTAATCCTGTTAAGTAGCTACTTTTATTTTATTTAATATCTTATCCGATGCTGGTCTGGTTCTTGCCACGCAGTTTGTGTATACATCCACATCTTTGCTGGTATTACTACCAGAGTCGGATAAAGGACTTCTTGACAGTGTACCAGGTACAACTAATGCCTTCCCTGAATATGTTCTGCTATTGGGTTTTATCTTCTCAGTCTCGTCATGAGTCTTTGACATTGTAATGTGGTCTTGTAAAAGTTTGTTGTGGACCATTTCAGGCGACGCACGTGTTTATCTCACAACGCGTACACACCGGCCCGCAACAGGCGCACACCAATTAATTTGGTTCTGTAAACATTTCAATAATTCTCTCGTTTTCCAGTCTATTCAATTCTTCCTTCATCTTCGGTAAAATAGGGAATGAGCTTCTCCCAGCTGTTGTTACAGATGAAGCATTTTTTTATTGTTATGGGAACTTACCCATAATAGTAATGGACTATCCCGTACACCATAAATACTGCACCTAAAGAGGAAGCAGTAGTGTGAGTGAGACACAAAGGTAGTGAGTCAGTCAAAGACAGAGTCGCGTCAGACGATTACTGTAAGACATTGGAATAGTGATACTGGTCGAGACAACATAGTTCTCTCTAACCTAACCTGATTGTTATTACTAACACTTCTACTTCTTTTGTACATATTCTGTTTGTAATATATCTGTGTTATTCCATACCCGTGTTCGAGCTATTCTTCATTGGTTCTACCTTGGACCATCACTGTGGAACAAGGAACCTGGACCATAACAACTAATTTCACTGGTCCCCGTTCATTCACCCTCCGGTGTCAAATTAAGTTCCCTGTTCTATTTTGTCTAAGTGTTTCCCTCAATTCATTTTTACAGACATTTTTCTAGACAATAAGTTCTCACCCATTACACATTCAATAACATATATCTCCAAATAATATTTGTCCTTGCCGTTGGAGAAGACCGGGCGGGGTGTGAAGTGTGTGAGAGATGAAGGAGATATCTCTAGGTTAAACTTTCCGCTGGCCGGTCCAGCTACATAAGAATGTTGGACTATAATGGAGTCCAAAGAAGATAAAGAAACAAACAAGACCGATATACATGTATGCAAACAAATATATATTAATAACAAATTACAATGACATGAAGGGTTACAGAGTGTTGTATGGAGAAGTTATGGTGAGTGTGTTGAGTGTCCGTACGAACGCGTATATTGTTTTTAGCGTGTTATATGGGAAACGCTGTATGTGTGAGAGGTCACATATTGGAATAAGTAAAAAAAAAAGTGAAAGTTTTTTTCACCTCGCCTCACGCGCGAGGTTGCGGCCCAAGGCCTGTGTCGAGACAGCTGGCCGCACGTGTGCGTAAGCCGTAAAAAGAGGAAGAGGCGAAAGGTCAGCCAGTATTTATACTCGTGGGAGAGAGAGACCCCTGTTGAATGATTAAGGAAATGAGGAGGAGCTAACTGCGACACCGTCTTCTGTAACAGTATTAAATTTTCCAATGTATTGGGCTGTTCCGCCAGGACTTGTGAAGATGTTATTTACTGGTTTTAATATAGGTTTTTCTCTCAGATTTTTGTAAGTTTCGATTGAGATAATGTTTATATCGGCGCCTGTATTGAGTTTAAATTTCACTGCTGTTTTACAAGTTTTTAAAATTTTATACCACGAGTCTTTTAAATTTTTTTTTTTATTTCTGTCATCTCTCCTAGGAAATATTTCTTTTCTTCGTTCACCGTCTGTATCATATTAGTTCTGCAGGCTACAGCGAAAGGGTTCATTTTTCCGCGTTTCTCTTTCGCTGGACAGTTTTTAAATTTTCACGAGTTTTGTTTTGGATTCGCTTTTGCATGTGTGTTAAGCAAAGTTTGTAAATTCGAGTCTTTTTAATTTCTAACAAAATCAATGAGTCAGTGCTTAGCATTTGAATTTTAAATCTAGATCTTGTTTTGTTCACTACACTGTCATCTCTCGTAGGAAATATTTCTTTTCTTCATTCACCGTCTGTATCATATTAGTTCTGCAGGCTACAGCGAAATGATTCATTTTTCCGCGTTTCTTGCAGTATTTCTCTTTCACTGGACAGTTTTTTAAAACCAAGTACTTTATTAAATCTACGGCAATTAGTGTTTCCACGTGTTCTTTTTTAATTCTTTATCTCGTAGATTTCTCTTGGTCTTTATTTCGTCTCCATTTTTCTAGTGGATTTCTTCCATTTGAGATTTTATTTGCTCACTGCTCCAGACTATCTCCGTAGCTTTCTTGAGTTTCAAATCAGGAATTAATTTGAATCTTTCGGATAGATCTTTATTCTGTAGTCCTATCACAAGACAGTCTCTGATTTGCTAAATTTTCTTTGGAAACGCACATGCTTCTACTAATCCGTTCAATGTGTGAATAATGATTTCCACTGGTTCTTCTGGTAATTGAACTCGAAGATAAAAAAAACATTGCCCTTTCATGGATTATATTTCTTTTAAGCATGAAGTAGGCATTGAATTTTTCCAAAACTGAGTCGTACACATTTGCGTCTTCTCGTCGTGAGAAAGAAAATGTCTGGAATATATTGTCGGTTTCGCTTCCCATATTAATGTACAGGGTGGTCCGAAAGTATTGTCTCCACGACATCATATAATTTTCTATTTCAGCGCTTTGTCGGGTATTAGCAAGGAGAGAGATTCACCTGAACGATACCAGAATACCCATCAGTTGAAGGATGCCGTTCGGAGAATCTTTGAAACAATCGGCAAAGCACATAAAATATCACACAGGATATGGCGCCGCATTATTTGGTGCCACGAAAATGATGGTCTTCATACAGACCTTCATGATGTGTGGTAGCGCCACTGAAAGTGAATAAACTGGATCCAGTACATGTTTCTTTGTATTACTTGTCCGTCTATTGTTCTCATTACTTTTTGGTAGGGGGTGACAAGACTTTTAGATCACTCCGTACTTGACTTCTGTTAGCTTCCCAGAGTTTGGGTGCTTCTCGAAAACGTTGCAAAAGGAATTGTTAGATGATGTTTTTTTTGGTAGGGGGTGACAAAACTTTCGGACCACATTGTACTATGGCCAAGGAATGGGGGATATGTTCAATACTAAAGAACCATACAAAACTGATCACTCACTATTAAAGTCCGAAAGTCTTGTCACTCCTATATAATATAATGTTCTATTTCAAATGTCTGGCACGAAAATGATGTTCTATTGTTCAAGTTACTTTTTTGGTCGGAGTGACAAAACTTTCGGACCACCGTGTATTATGGCCAAGAAATGGGGGATGTGTTTAGTACTAAAGAACAATACAAAACTGATCCTTCATTTTTATCATCCTTTCATTTGATAACCTAATTGAATGTTTTGTAATTGAATCTACAGGGTGATCCGAAAGTCTTGCCACCCCTACATAATATAATTCTCTATTTCAGATAGCTGCAACGAAAATGATGGTGTCCATGCAGACCTTGCTGATGTGTAAGAGTGTCAATGGAAGTGAATAAACTGAATCCAGTAGATGTACTTTGTATTACTTTTTCTTCTATTGTTCCCATTATTTTTTTGGTAGGGGGTGACAAGACTTTCGGACCACACTGTACTATATTCAAGAAATGGGGGATATGTTTAATACAAACGAACAATACAAAAATGATCCCTCACTTTTATCATCCTTTCATTTAATTACCTATAAGGATGTTTTGTAATTTCATCTATGAATCTACATGGTGGTCCGAAAGTCTTGTCACCCCTACAAAACAATTTTCTATTTCAGAGGTCTGACACGATGGTGTTCATACAGACTTTCTCAGTGTGTGTCAATGAAAGGGAATAAACTGAATCCAGTACACGTTCTTTGTATTACTGTATTACTTGTACTTCTATTAATTTCGTTACTTGGGGGGGACAAGACTTTCGGACCACTCTCTACTTTGGTTTCGTTATCTCCTGCCCAGAGTTTGGATGATTTTCGAAAACGTTGAAATCTCTGCGACAATTTCTGCCAATTTCCTGGGTTTGTAAAATCAAACGGCTCTGGTGTAGTTAATTTCGGGTGGAAAGATAAATTATATGAGACTGGCCATTGAAAAGTCGAAGAAACACAAAGAGGAGACGACACGTGGTAAACTTCAACAACGTACAGTGTAACCCGGATATAAGAGAAACCCGGATATCAGAGAGATATTCTCCGGTCCCAAATTAGAGCCTATACTTACCTAAACAAAATTGACCAAACCCGGATATAAGAGAAACCCGGATATAAGAGACCTCTTCTCCTGTCCCAAATTAGAGCCTATACTTACCTAAACAAAATTGACCAAACCCGGATATAAGAGAAACCCGGATATAAGAGACCTCTTCTCCTGTCCCGACAACTCTCTTATATCCGGGTTACACTGTATTTCATTTAAAGTGCTCTCTCCGATGGATCTGTCTTGATCCCAGCATTCTCTAGCGGGACCGGAAGTCCTTACAATCATCATCATCATCATCATCATTAATGATGTTGTCATCACAACTACCTTATGACCTTCATTCTATACATTAATATAATTAAATGCTTTAATTAAATGCATTAATATATACAGTGTAACCCGGATATAAGAGAGTTGTCGGGACCGGAGAATAAGTCTCTTATATCGGGGTTTCTCTAATATCCGGTTTGGTCTAATATATATACATTAACACAGGCTCTAATTTGGCACCAGAAAAAATCTCTCTTATATCCGGGTTTCTCTTATATCCGGGTTACACTGTATTACTATAGGGATTAATTCCATACGTTATTACTTTTCTATGGGCGAGTGGTTAGAACGTTCGCATTCTGACCATGAAATCCCGGTTCGAATCTCACTATGGTCGATTTGTCAGGGAGGAGACTTCCTGATGTCATTGTCGATCCCAGCGTGCGGCACCTTTGGAAAATGCCCGAAAACCATACCACGGGTAGCCACAAGCCTTGTGAGTGAAATTAGGTAGACGGTATAGCTGTGCTAGCACTACGTCATAGGTCAATCGTGGCCGAGGGATTGAGTGTGCTGGCCTTGTTCAAATTGTTGATCACGCTAGGTAACACGCCCTTTCCCAGAAACTGTAACTAAGGTCTGCTCAGCATAGTTGCAGCATAAACCACAGGTGGGCTCTGTGGGTGTTGAATAAACACAAATGCGCCTGAGCAAGCGTCTGCAATAGGGATTGGAAAGCCGCCCTAGTAGACAGGTATCCTCGAATACGAGTGGCCAGCTATACATACATACATGCTTTTCTTCCAAACCAATTTTTATTTTTGAATTCTCCCTATAGTCAAAATGCGTACTTTATGGCATTCATTTTCCTACGATTTATTCCATCACCAAAAAAGTGTACCTTATGACTTTTATTTTTCATTGTAATTTATTTTGCTTTTATCTCTATAATAACAAAAGCCTACTTTATGACTTTCATTCTATGGACATTCCTACGAATTATTGCATCATTAACGAAGCATACCCGATCACTTTACTTCCATAATAATTCATTTTGATTTCTCCCTTTAGTAAGAATGCCGACTTTGTGACTTTCATCCTATATACATTCTTATGATTTATTATATCATCAACAAAACAGACGCTATGATTTTTCTTTAATAGCAATTTATCTTTGATCTCCATCTGTAGTAAGAATGCCTTCCTTATAAACTTCATTATATGGATATTCTTACGATATATTCCATCCTCAGAAAAGCATACGCCATAACTTTTCTTACAAAGCATTTTATCTTTGATTTATCCGTATATTAATAATTCATACTTTATAATCACCATTTTATGCATATTCCGGTGATTTAACCCATCTCCAGTAAAGCATACGTTATGGCTTTTCTTTCCTAATATTTTATCTTTGATTTCACCCCATACATAGTTAGAATGCCTACATTATAATTTCTATTCTATGAATTCTTTTACTATTTTTCTTTCCTGAAAATGGTGTTCTTCATTTCTTTTCTTAAATAGATTTATTTATTTTATTGAATTTTCCTTTCTCATCAAATCTTATTTCATGACCTTTTTTACTCTATAATGTTTTCTTCAATAATAATATTTATTTAACGACTTTTCTTCCATGGCATTTTTTCATTGATTTTTTTCCCTTTCGTTTTTCTTCTATTTTTTTTTTTTTTTTTTGACTGCATATTTTATGATTTTCACTCCTTACTAGTTCCCTACGATTGTTTCTCTTTCCCTATCAAACCATAGTTTATTCCATGAGTTTTTTCTTTTGAAATTTTCTTCTTTTTTTTTGTATGCGTACTTAATGACCTAATGTCATGATTTTGCCATTGTGTTTTTTCTTCACCAACAAAGCATATTTTACGACTTTTCTTTTTCAGCTTTTTTTTTTAATCATTTGATTCTTTCTCTACTAAAAATGCGTCATTTGTGCAGCCAATCGATTATCTTTTATATGATTTTCCTCCACTTTAGGCCTTTTTCGTACTTTATTTCTTTTCCAACCTAGCATTCTTGTTTAATTGTTTTTTTTTTACTTTTTAAAGAATGCATCCCTTATGGCCTTCATTCTATGATATTTCTGTATTATTTTTTCCTATTTACACTGTTTACATTGTCCGAACTGTCATCTTTATTGTCATATTCACAATGTACGCTCCGGCCTTCTTCAGGATTTGTTACTATTTCTGAGATGAGGTATTGTGACTATTTACACTATTTACATCGTTCGGACTGTTGTACTTGTCTTTATTGTCATATTCACAATGTTTCAGCCGTTGTACGCTCCGACCTTCTTCAACATCTGTCTCTATTTCTGAGATGAGGTATTGTAACTATTTACACTATTTACATTGTTCGGACTGTCGACCTCGTCTTTATTGTCATATTCGCGACGTTTTGGCCGTTGTATACTCCGGCCTTCTTTAGGATTTGTCAATATTTCTGATATGAGGTATTGTAACTATTTACACTATTTACATTGTTCGGACTGTTGACCTTGTCTTTATTGTCATATTCATGACGTTTCGGCCGTCGTACACTCTGGACTTCTTTAGGGTCTATCAATATTTCTGAGATAAGTTATTGTAACTATTTGCACTATTTATTGTTCGGACTGTTGACCTCGTTTTTACTTTCATATTCACGTTGTACACTCCGACCTACTTTAGGTGATATATTTGGAATTTTGAAATGAACCCTTTATTTAGTCCATTGGAGTAGATTGTTCTAATTCCACACGCCATGCCCTTTTTAGAAATCTCGAACTGGGAAATGAGGACACAAGACGATAACAACACTCAGAAAACAGTCTCGGTCTGCCTACCATATATGAAGGGCTTATCGAAAAAGATACAAAAGATCAATGGCCCATATAACATCAGAACAACCTTTAGGAGTGGTTCAACACTACGCGGACATCTCTTCCAAGTAAGACCATCCATAGAGGAGAACATTATTAAGAACTGTGTGTACACCATCCCGTGCAGCTGTGACAACAAACATAAAAGAGAAACAGGCCGCCTTCTTATTCTATGACTGTAAGAACACCGTAAAAAGGGGGAAATAGAAAAATTAAGTATGACTGTCCATATATGGAGGGAAAAGGGAGATCACCGCTGTCTGTGGGATGAAGTTGAAATAATAGACAGAGAACATTACTGGAAAATACGTAAACTTAATGAATAAGTCAGGGACGGATTTAGATGAATAGAGACCCTAGGCTATTCCACTTGTGTGACCCCTTCAAGTCCCCCATTTTCAGGGGCAGAGGAAAATGGAAGAGTGTTAAAATAAATAATTTGAGGAAAGCCGAGGATGATGATGGGTGTTTAAAATTACTGAAGAGTTGTTTACAGTCTAAAATGCGTTATGACAGCATGTATAAGAAAAGCATATGGCAGTGTCCAAAATTTTATACACCTTGCAAAATCGTATTACCCTTTGTATTGCTAATGATGGAGGACATGTGGAAATTTCAATAAAATTTCAATAAAACCTTAAAAAATATAGATTTACTTCTTTCTAATCCTTTTTACAAATTATTTCTATCGCAAATACAAATAAAGTTATAATTTTTTTCAAGTGCACACGAACTTTATGGACACACTGTATATATATATATATATATATATATATATATATATATATATATATATATATATATATATATATATATTATTATTATTATTATTATTATTAGATAGATATGGAATATAAATTAATATAAAAATTAATATAAATTAATAACTAATATTTCGAGAATAAATACTGCATTTTTATGAATAAAGAAGTTACCTCGTAAATAGAAGCACTCTGAGGTCAATGCAGGCGACCCCCACCAGGGGTCACTTGTTGGACCAATCCTCTTTTTGATTTACATAAATGATTTGCCTAAGAATATACCCAGATCATTTGTAAACATCTATGTTGATGATACGACAATATACGGGTACATCACTAAAACTATTGACGATTGGCAGCTGATCTCTCTTCCGATGTATTACTAACTTCCCAGTGTGTGTGTGGGGGGGGGGACTGGCTGGTGGAACGGATGCCCCCCCCCCCAGGAGGGGCCGTGCCTTGAAAGACTATTGGGTCTCAAATTCACACCTGACCCCAAGTGAAACTCGCACATACGATCCATCGTTAAAGATCCAGGTAAAATGGTCGGCTCCCTGTGCCACTCCGGTAAGTACCTGACACATCACACTATCCTCTACCTTTACAAGATCCAGATCAGACCGAAAATGGAGTACCGTTGCCATATTTGGGCGGGGGATACCCGGTCCTCACTTTCCAGTCTCGATAGAATTCAAAAGCGTCCCCAGGTCCTTGTGGGTGACGAATTATTTTCCGCCCTCCAACCTCTCTCTCACAGGCGGGATGCAGCTATTCTCTCCCTGTTCTATCGCTACTTCCATGGAAAGTGCCAGGATGAACTACATTCCTTGGTTCCGCCAGGTCTAACCTCCACGGCTAAGACCCGCCATGACACTTACTTTGAAGCAAACCACCCACATTCCCTCCGTATTCCATCGGTGAGAAGTAAGTTCCACTCGAACAGCTTCTTCCCGCAAACTGCTGTCCTCTGGAACAGACTGCAAAAGGATTTTACCCCGATCACCACACTCTTAACTTGTTCAAGTCTAGAGTTAACCGTTATTTTCCCCTCCTATCCGTATAAACCGCCACTTAACATTACCTTCTACCTCGAGTGGCTCCCGAGCCTTGAACAGAATGAACCTTACTGTAAAAAAAATCTCAATGAGTAAATCCGGAATTACTGACAACGGTAACCTGGTCGTTGGTCTGGAAAAGAATCTCCAATCTGTGGTTGACTGGGGCAGGAAATGGCTTGTAAAATCTAATGCCTCCAAAACGAAACTGCTCTCATTTACCCACCATAGAGAAACCTCCCTGCCTCCTATCAGCATGGATGAGGCTCACCCCCACGAGAGCGTCTCTCTGCGTTTTCTAGGTGTCACGTTTTCCACTGACCTCAGGTGGAACAACTACATTGAATCAATAGCTTCATCTACCACAAGGAAAGTTTCTTCTCTGTGTCGTGTCAGAAGGTTTTTCTAGCCTGAGTCCATCCTTCAAATCTACAAATCTCTCATTCGTCCTTGCATTGAATACTGTTGCCCTATATGGTCTGATGTCCCCGCTGTTAATCTTGAAGTCCTCAACAAAATCCAAAGACGGATATGCAATATCATAGGTCCTGACCTGGCATCTCGACTACAGTCACTTTCTCACAGACGTAATGTGGCTACCCTCTGTCTTTTCTACAAATAATTTCGTGGCAACTGCTCTGACGAGCTATTTTCACTGGTACGCCAACTGCATGAAATTAAGCGTGCTACTAGGTTGGCATCTCGGTCCCACCCTTTCACTGTAGAAACACTTAAATATAACCGCCTCTTCTACTCCAACAGCATCTTCTCTCGCACTCTCGTTTGAATTCGTCCTTCACATCTACAAATCTACCATTCGTCCTTGCATTGAATACTGCTGCCATATATGGTTTGGAGCCCCCGCTATTCATCTTGAGGTCCTCGACAAAATCCAGAGACGGATATGCAATGTGATAGGTCCTGATCTGGCATCTCGTTTACAATCAGTTTCTCACAGACGTGCAGTGGCTTCCCTCGGTCTTTTCTACATATATGGTAACTGCTCTGACGAGCTACTTTCAAACTGCAAGATTTTAAGCGTGCTACTAGGTTGGCATCTCGGTCCCACCCTTTCACTGTAGAAACACTTAAATATAACCGCCTCTTCTACTCCAACAGCATCTTCTCTCGCACTTCCCGACAGTGGAACTCCCTTCCTCTTACTTGCTTCCCTGATAGGTATAATCTTCAAATATTCAAATGTAATGTCAATCGACATCTTTTGACACCTTGATCTTGATCTCCGTCCTTCTCTTTATCCTTTCCTCAAACACCCCCTCTTTACTCTTACTTTCATTCTCTGTAACCCCTTGCGTGCTAGTGGCACTCCCGCCTTGCTTGAGGTGAAATGCTTTTTAAAAAAATTAAACAATGTTATAATATTTTCTTTTTATTACAGCCGATATACTTTTTTAAATATCGGGGGTCAATTAATTGTAGTAAACTTTCGGATTTATGATTAGTAAATATATATAAATATTTACTTCATAACAATATCACCTAATTTGTGCATAATACCGATTGTTAAAAGATTTAAAACTTTATAAATTAATCTAATTAAAACTTTATAATTTAATCTAATTAAAAGTTTTAAAAAATGAAAACAATAAGTGGTAGTTAAAAGATGTAACAAATTTTTTTTTTTTTTAAAGATTTTCTAAAAAACAATATTTCGGAAATCAATTTAATTAATTTAAGTCTAAGTTTCTTAATCTTTTGCCATTCTTTAGTCTAAGTTTAATTAATTTAAGTCTAACTTTCTTTAATAGATTTTCCTTGATATTTTCGTTTTTAAAAATGCGTACTTTATGACTTTCTTATTTGCGATGATGTTTTCTTTCTCAACGAAGCGTATTTTATGACTTTTATTTAATAGTTTTTTTCTTTGACATTTCGTTTTTAAAAATGCGTACTTTATGACTTTCTTATTTGCTATGATGTTTTCTTTTTCAACGAAGCGTACTTTATGACTTTTCTTTAATAGTTTTTTCTTTGACATTTTCGTTTTTAAAAATGCGTACTTTGTGACTTGCTTATTTCCTATGATTTTTTCTTTCTCAACGAAGCGTACTTTATGACTTTTATTAATAGTTTTTCCTTGATATTTTCGTCCTGAAATTATTTGATTTCTGCAAGAACTTCCAAATCAATGTGATTTTCACCGCAAAAAGGCGCTTATATTTTCTATACTAATCTTTAGTTTCGTCACTGACGCAAGAAAAACAAAATATTAAAAAAAAATTACGAACGTTCTAAAAAGGGTCAGAAAACATAATTTAATAATAAAAAAATCCTTTGGTTTTTCCTCTAAATAATAACAATTGTTTTGAAGATAAAAGTTTGTTTTTATTAACTTTGGGACACTTTTTTCAAGATGGTATGCTATTTTTTAAGGAAATTTTTTCCTTGATATTTTCGTTTTTAAAAATACGTACAGTATGACCTTCTTATTTGCTATGATGTTTTCTTTCTCAACGAAGCTTGCTTTATGACTTTCCTTTAATAGTTTTTTCTTTGAGATTTTCGTTTTTAAAAATGCGTACTTTATGACTTTCTTATTTGCTATGATGTTTTCTTTCTCAACGAAGCGTATTTTATGACTTTCTTTAATAGTTTTTTCTTTGACATTTCGTTTTTAAAAATGCGAACTTTCTGACTTTCTTATTTGCTATGATTTTTCTTTCTCAACAAAGCATACAACTTTTCGTTGATAATTTTTTTTTTTGATATTTTCGTTTTTAAAAATGCTTACTTTGTGACTTTCTTATTTCCTATGATTTTTTCTTTCTCAACAAAGCGTACTTTATGACTTTCATTAATAGTGTTTCCTTGATAATTTCGTTTTTAAAAATGCGTACTTTATGACTTTCTTATTTGCTATGATGTTTTCTTTCTCAACAAAGCGTACTTTATGACTTTTCTTTAATAGGCTTTTGCTTTGACATTTTCGTTTTCAAAAATGCGTACATTATGACTCCCTTATTTGCTATGATGTTTTCTTTCTCAACGAAGCGAACTTTATGACTTTTTTTAATAGTTTTTTCTTTGACATTTCGTTTTTAAAAATGCGTACTTTGTGACTTGCTTATTTCCTATGATTTTTTCTTTCTCAACAAAGCTTACTTTATGAGTTTTTCTTTAATAGTCTTTTCTTTGACATTTTCGTTTTTAAAAATGCGTACATTATGACTCCCTTATTTGCTATGATGTTTTCTTTCTCAACAAAGCGTACTTTATGACTTTCATTAATAGTTTTTCTTTGATATTTTCGTTTTTAAAAATGCGTACTTTATGACTTTCTTATTTGCTATGATGTTTTCTTTCTCAACAAAGCTTACTTTATGACTTTCCTTTAATAGTCTTTTCTTTGACATTTTCGTTTTTAAAAATGCGGACTTTATGACTTTCTTATTTGCTATGTTTTCTTTCTCAACAAAGCTTACTTTATGACTTTTTCTTTAGTAGTCTTTTCTTTGACATTTTCGTTTTTAAAAATGCGTACTTTAGGACTTTCTTATTTGCTATGATGTTTTCTTTCTCAACAAAGATTACTTTATGACTTTTCTTTAATAGGCTTTTTGTTTGACATTTTCGTTTTTAAAAATGCGTACTTTATGACTTTCTTATTTGCTATGATGTTTTCTTTCTCAACAAAGCTTACTTTATGACTTTTCTTTAATAGGCTTTTTCTTTGACATTTTCGTTTTTAAAATGCGTACTTTATGACTTTCTTATTTGCTATGTTTTCTTTCTCAACAAAGCTTACTTTATGACTTTTCTTTAATAGGCTTTTTCCTTTGACATTTCCGTTTTTAAAAATGCGTACTTTATGACTTTCTTAATTGCTATGATGTTTTCTTTCTCAACAAAGCGTACTTTATGACTTTCATTAATAGTTTTTCCTTAAAAATGCGTACTTTATGACTTTCTTATTTGCTGTTTTCTTTCTCAACAAAGCTTACTTTATGACTTTTCTTTAATAGGCTTTTTCCTTTGACATTTTCGTTTTTAAAAATGCGTACTTTATGACTTTCTTATTTGCTATGATGTTTTCTTTCTCAACAAAGCTTACTTTATGACTTATTCTTTAATAGGCTTTTTCTTTGACATTTTCGTTTTCAAAAGTGCGTACTTTGTGACTTTCTCATTTGCTATGATGTTTTCTTTCTCAACAATGCTTACTTTATGACTTTTTCTTTAATAGTCTTTTCCTTTGACATTTTCGTTTTTAAAAATGCGTACATTATGACTCCCTTATTTGCTATGATGTTTTCTTTCTCAACGAAGCGAACTTTATGACTTTTTTTAATAGTTTTTTCTTTGACATTTCGTTTTTAAAAATGCGTACTTTGTGACTTTCTTATTTCGTATGATGTTTTCTTTCTCAACAAAGCTTACTTTATGACTTTTCTTTAATAGTTATTTCTTTGACATTTTCTTTTTTAAAAATGCGTACTTTATGACTTTCATTAATAGTTTTTCCTTGATATTTTCGTTTTTAAAAATGCGTACGTTATGACTTTCTTATTTGCTATGATGTTTTCTTTCTCAACAAAGCTTACTTTATGACTTTCCTTTAATAGTATTTTCTTTGACATTTTCGTTTTTAAAAATGCGTACTTTATGACTTTCTTATTTGCTGTTTTCTTTCTCAACAAAGCTTACTTTATGACTTTTCTTTAATAGGCTTTTTCTTTGACATTTTCGTTTTTAAAAATGCGTACTTTATGACTTTCTCATTTGCTATGATGTTTTCTTTCTCAACAATGCTTACTTTATGACTTTTTATTTAATAGTCCTTTCCTTTGACATTTTCGTTTTTAAAAATGCGTACTTTATGACTTTCTTATTTGCTATGATGTTTTCTTTCTCTACGAAGTTTACTTTATGACTTTTCTTTAATAGTCTTTTCCTTTGACATTTTCGTTTTTAAAAATGCGTACTTTATGACTTTCTTATTTGCTATGATGTTTTCTTTCTCAACGAAGCGTATTCTATGACTTTCTTTAATAGTTTTTTCTTTGACATTTCGTTTTTAAAAATGCGTACTTTCTGACTTTCTTATTTGCTATGATTTTTCTTTCTCAACAAAGCATACAACTTTTCGTTGCTAATTTTTTTTTTTGATATTTTCGTTTTTAAAAATGCTTACTTTGTGACTTTCTTATTTCCTATGATTTTTTCTTTCTCAACAAAGCGTACTTTATGACTTTCATTAATAGTGTTTCCTTGATAATTTCGTTTTTAAAAATGCGTACTTTATGACTTTCTTATTTGCTATGATGTTTTCTTTCTCAACAAAGCTTACTTTATGACTTTTCTTTAATAGGCTTTTTCTTTGACATTTTCGTTTTTAAAAATGCGTACATTATGACTCCCTTATTTGCTATAATGTTTTCTTTCTCAACGAAGCGAACTTTATGACTTTTTTTAATAGTTTTTACTTTGACATTTCGTTTTTAAAAATGCGTACTTTGTGACTTGCTTATTTCCTATGATTTTTTCTTTCTCAACAAAGCTTACTTTATGACTTTTTCTTTAATAGTCTTTTCTTTGACATTTTCGTTTTTAAAAATGCGTACATTATGACTCCCTTATTTGCTATGATGTTTTCTTTCTCAACAAAGCGTACTTTATGACTTTTCTTTAATAGTCTTTTCTTTGACATTTTCTTTTTTAAAAATGCGTACTTTGTGACTTTCTTATTTGCTATGATTTTTCCTTTCTCAACGAAGTGTACACCATTGACTTTACTTTAATAGAATTTTATCCTTGAGATTTTCGTTTTTAAAAATGCGTACTGAGATAATTCGTTTTTAAAATTCGACTTCTGATGATTTCCTATGATTTTTCTTTCTTAACAAAGCATACGACTTTTCTTTGATAATTTTTTTCTTTGATATTTTCGTTTTTTCAAAATGCGTACTCAGTGACTTTCTTATTTCCTATGATTTTTTCTTTCTCAACAAGGCGTACTTTATGACTTCCATTAATAGTTTTTCCTTGATAATTTCGTTTTTAAAAATGCGTACTTCATGACTTTCTTATTTGCTATGATGTTTTCTTTCTCAACAAAGCTTACTTTATGACTTTTCTTTAATAGGCTTTTTGTTTGACATTTTCGTTTTTAAAAATGCGTACTTTATGACTTTCTTATTTCGTATGATGTTTTCTTTCTCAACAAAGATTACTTTATGACTTTTTTCTTTAATAGTCTTTTCTTTGACATTTTCCTTTTTAAAAATGCGTACTTTATGACTTTCTTATTTGATATGATGTTTTCTTTCTCAACGAGCTTACTTTATGAGTTATCTTTAATAGTTTTTTATTTGGCATTTTCATTTATCAAAAATGCGTACTTTATGACTTTCTTATTTGCTATGATGTTTTCTTTCTCAACAAAACTTACTTTATGACTTTCCTTTAATAGTCTTTTCTTTGACATTTTCGTTTTAAAAAATGCGTACTTTATGACTTTCTTATTTGCTATGATGTTTTCTTTCTCAACAAAGCTTACTTTATGACTTTTGCTTTAATAGGCTTTTTCTTTGACATTTTCGTTTTTAACAATGCGTACTTTATGACCTTCTTATTTCCTATGATTTTTTCTTTCTTAACAAAGCGTACTTCATGACTTTTTCTTTAATAGTTTTCCTTGATATTTTTGTTTTTAACCATGCGTACTTTATGACTTATTTCCTATGATTTTTCTCTTCTCAACGAAGTATAGTTTATGACTTTTCCTTAATAGTTTTTTTATTTTTTGATATTTTCGTTTTTAAAATTGCGTACTTTATGACTTTCGTATTTTCTATGATTTTTTTCTTTCTCAACAAAGCGTACTTTATGACAACGTTAATAGTTTTTTTCATTTAACTTTTTACCATTCCTTAAGAATACGTATTTATTCATTTGTTGTTCTTTTTTCTTTTTCTCCTAACAAAATCTTATTTGTTACTTGTTATTCCATGGCTTTTTTAAAATATTACCAATTTCCTCTCTAACCTGACTTTCCTCTCATGCCTTCAGATAACGAGATTTTCTTTGTTAGCCATGTCTAAATTATTATCTTTTTTCCATGTTTTTTCTGTTATTTTTTCAAAATGTATTTAACTTTTCTTTCATGCATTTTTCTTTTCCTTTGAGTTATTTTCTGTCCTAACACAGCGTACTTTATTACTTTTCTTCTATGTTTTCTTTTCTTATGCATTTTTCCCATACAACTGTTTGTCATAGTGCACTGTAAGGATCTGCTTGTTGGTGTAGTAAGTTTGAGCCCTCAATTCTTTTGTTTTGGTTGATTTTGTTTAATGACATATGAACACTTGTATGGGTTATTTAATGCCGAAATCTAAATAATTTGAACACGACTCTATGCCTTCAAATAAATATATTTTGAATGCAGTTGTATGCCTTCAACTACAGCTAAAATGTATTGCTGTCCATTTTACAATATGCATTACTGCTGGTCTTTATATATATATATATATATATATATATATATATATATATATATATATATATATATATATATATATATATATATATATATATCAATCTCTTTCTATTCATAGTCAATCGATGGTCAATGATAGAATCCGGTCATATCCAAATTCTGAATTTAAGGCCTCCCCGATTTTAAGACTGGCGCTCCACAGCCTCTTAACTTTTTACTCAGTTTCAAGCCAAGTTAAGCTTAATCAATTTGCTTGATTATTAAAAAAAGGTTTGTTCGGTCGTCAGTGACGCGGTTCGATCCTACGTGAAAGTCAGGATTTAAGAATTTTCTAAGTTAGCAGGTAACCTATTGTTTGCAATATTGGAGTTCACTTTTTTATATACACTACACTACAGTTTGTTTGTTTTTTTAAATTATCAGCAGTTAATAAAATGGTGTATTTGTAAAATTAAAATTTGTTTACTTTTTTGCTAACGTTCATAAACATAACGATCTTTATTTCAATCTGTTTCAGTAAAAAAAGTAAGTAGCACACTTGTCTTGTGCGCGATTTAAACGAACGATTTTTGTATCTTTAATATTTACTTCTATTTCTCATCTTTCTATTAGTTTTTGTTTTTTAAATGAATTATTTTTTTTTAAATTCCCGTATAATTTCTCTTTTTTTAACGTGCGCCTGTTCGTGTTGCAATAAGTAAGTGCGACTGTGTTTGCACGCACTACACGTGAAGCGTACGTACGTCTACTCTACAAACATCCAAGTTGAATTTATTATTTTTCGATATAAATCCCCATTATTACCCATTTAAGTTTTTTACTTTTTTTATTTTGTTTAAATAAAAATTAAGACTTTATTTATTAAAATTAAAAAGTATAAAAATACCAGCTGATATATTTAAACACTTTTTTTTTATCTAACTGTTTTTAAAAAAAATGCATAATGTAATAGAAATAAAAATATTTTATTTTTAAAGTTTCATTTTAGTTTAAAAAATAAGAGTAGTTTTCTTTACTTTCGTCTTTTTTTTAATAGAAAGAAAAATAAAACTGAGAGAGGGAACAGTAAAAAAAAAACTAAAAAAAACAAACTTAAAAGTAAAACTGAAAAAAAGCAATACTTTTTAGTTTTTTAACGTTTCAAAGTCTTGTTTTCTTTATTTTTCCAGTTTAAAGTGATAGATAAGGAAAATAGTGATATTTTTCTTTTAGTTCCTTTTTTATTAATTACAAAAAAACAACAAGGGCTAATTAGCAAATTAATGGTTGAAGCAAGGTGATTTTTCAAATTAACTGTTTTAATGATTTCAAAAATATAAGATAGGTATTTATTTCCTCGCGACAATGTTTTAATCGCAAGAATAATACTTATTTTCTTTATTTTGATAAATACTTCACAATATTATCCATTTTTTTCTTTTCTCCGATACAAAAGTAAAAAAAAAAACTAGGTAACTCAAAAAGTAAAAGTCAGTTATGAAACCTTTTTTAAAAAAAGGTATTCTTTATTTTTTAAAACTTAAAAGAAAGATCTTAAAACTAAATCCATTAAAGAAATTTAGATTGCTTAAGCTTTTGATTATTAAATTTTAAAAAATGGCTTTAAATTGAAATTCGTGAGATTTTTCAATTGTTTTTATTCAACTTTCTCTCTCTTCTTCCTTCCTTCTTCCCAAAAAAAAAAATGAAGTGTACAGCATCGCTTTAATAAATAAATAAAATACAAGACCTTCTTCTTACGGCCTAAAAGTTGGGGATTGATTTACATTAAAAAGATACTAAAAACCTATCCCCCATTTTGTGACCGCTTTCTCAAACAATTCCTGAGCAAAGAACACTCGTAATGTATCCCTGCGCCTCGCACGATCGGCGAGAAAGAAAAGAGAGATTTTTTTTTTGATTCGGATAAAAACGTTATATTTTTATTCAAGATAACGACGTGTAAATAGATTATTGTCTTTCTGGTTTGGATTTGTCTTTAAAAGTTTATTTAAAGTTTCTTCTGGGGTCGAAATCGCTTTTTCAACGAGGAACTATTTTTTGACTGCATGTTAACCGGACCCGAACGACGACAGCCATATTGCAATGTAATGACTACAGAACATCACCGTTCTAACTGAACTTGGAGAAATTAGGTAACCTTTTCTTTCAATATTTTTAACGATCCTGAATTGCTCTTTCTCGTCTCTCCATCGACACGGATCTTTTACCAATTTTCTGCTTGGCTTCGAACCGAACGTTCCGTATTTCCTCGATCTATAAACACCAGTTTTGGATTTTTTTTTTCCTTTCCCCTCTTTTCCTTCAGGAAGATAATCGAAAATTGGGGGTTCAGTTTATAATGAAAAATGTATTGAAAACTGATCCCCCATTTTGTGACTTCTGGTTTATCTATGTGTATATATATATGTGTGTATGTTGTGTAAATATTTAAATTGGTTATTTAAAAAAATGATAATAATAATTTGGGGGAATATTTGAATGTTTTTAATTATTATTCATATTTTTCTTGCAAAGGGTTATTTTATATATTTTTAAATCTGATTAAATTTTAATTAGAGTATCTTTAATTTTTCTTTCGTTCTAACTTTTTTTTTTATTTCCCTCGACGAAATGATTTCTAATTTCATGTCGACATTTTAATTTCCGCTTTAAAACTGTTCGTTTGTCCGTTTTTCCTAGCCTTTTGCTGTTTAGAAGACTTTTTTTTAAAGTCGGGGATCAAATTGTAATTGATTTTGTTATGTAGATTGATCCCTGATTTTTCGTCCAACGTATAACTGTCTTCTTTTTATTAAAAAAAGAGATGATATTTCGTACTTTTTTTTTTCTTTTCGAAGTGTTGAAGCTTTAATCTTTTCAAGCAAATATTAAAATAACTTTCTGGTATATTTTTTCTTTTTTTTCCACCCCACTTTTCAAAGGTTTTTATGTCCAAAATAAAACCTTTTTAGAATTCATTTTCCGCCTTTCTTTCTTCTGAACGTCTCTTGTCCATATCTAAACCTGCTCGTCTGCTTGCTTTCTCCTTTTTTTTCTTTTAGATTCTCTCCTTATTTGCTTTCTATTTAAAAAAAAAAAAAAAGAAACTAAAAATATTTCAGTTTTAAAGTGTCTGTTATTTTAATTTTTAATCTATTTTAGGAGAATTAAAAAAAAAAAAACTCTTCCTAGATTTTTAAAAAGAAAAAAAAGTAAACACTAATTCTCTGTGCACGTTGTCAGTCGTTTCTTTTTGTAGAAATGGGTTGGTCATAAAATGGGGGTCTATTTTAAAGTAAAAACAACATTAAAAACTGATCCCCCAGTTTCGGGACGGCGAGAAAAGATCTTAAAACTTATTATTTGGAGATATATAACATTTTTTGTTAATTGATTTTTAAATGTTTTAAAAATATTTAAATATTTGAAAATATTCTTAGGCTAAAATTTCGATTTAATTTCTTTAAAAAAATATTTAGTAATAAATAATAGGTAAAAAAATCTTTAAAAAAAAAAGTTTTTTTTTTCACCTCGAAACATTATTTAAAAATATAAACGTTTTTCTCCTTAACTCATATTTAAAAAAAAATTAAATGAGTTTAAGGAGAAAAATGTTTTTATATTTTTTAAATTCAGTTTTTGTTTTTTTTCTTTCAACAAAAAACTTTGTTTATATTTTTGTTTTTAAAATGGTCTTCTTTGCCCTCCCCACTTTTTTGTTTGTATTTTTTTTTTTTTTTTGCTACTTTCACTTTTTTCTTTTACCGTAAAACGTTCCTAAAAGAAATAAAAACTTTACTGTTTTTTTTTCACCTTTTTCTTTAAAACGAGATTCAAGTGAAAAAAAAAAAAAAATAAAACAATTTTTATTTTTACTCTTTTATTATTATTATTAATTATTGTAAAATTATTTATTAATTAATGAATTAAATAGAATTTTGAAGTAATAAAAATTCAAATGAATCGAGCGAGTTTGGATGTGTAAAAAGCCGTTTCGAACCGACATTAGGAGGAAGAAGAGATGTCAAGTTCGGTCACGTGACTTGCCTCATCGGAACTGGCTCTGTTCAAAAGCTGATCTCTTCTTTCTCTCCTTTCCCTTGCCAAACACATTGCTACCGTCAGGGTGAGGGGTCTCCTTTTTGTTTTGGTTTTCTCTTCCCCTTAGCCTCAAGTTATAATTCTTCCGTTTCCCTAAAATAAATAAAAATAGTTTATATATATATATATATAAACTACTCTTTAATTGGGTGTCGAGACTTTTTTTAGTGTCACTTTCAAAATATGAGACGAATAATAAAAATATATATATATGGGAAAACGTCTTCTTTGTCGACTTGCAGTTTGTTTGTTTTTTCTTTTCATCTTTATTTTAAAAATTTACTTATTTCTTAGATTCTCCAATTTATCTTAAAATTTAAAAAGAAAATCTGAAACGTAAACAATTTTAACTACTTTTGATTTTCTCAACGTTATCTCTCCCTCCTCAAATCCTTTTAACTTTTCTTGAATTAAATGTCAAGTCTCCTCTCCTTGTACATAAAGAACTTTGTATTTTTATAATTTCGTTTCTTGCTCATATTCAGAAATTACAAATAACATTCATACATGAATGTTATTCGTAATTTCGAAATATGAGGAAGGGAAATAAAAAAAAAAGCATAAAGTTCTTTCTTTATGTACAAGGAGACTGACATTAAAAAGTTAAGGACTTGAAAAGCGGAGATAACGTTCAGAAAATATAATGTGTGTGTGTGTATACATACACATGTGTGTATACATACACATATGTGTATGTGTGTGTTTTTCTTCTATCCTCCGTTCATAATATCTCGCTGTCCTTTTTTTGTCTTCCTTTCCATGCCTTATTTTAAATAGTATTTTTAATTAAATATATCTTGAGTCTATTTCTATTCTTAATATAAATAAAAGCTTGTATAACAAAAAAAAAAAAGAAGATAAACACTGTAGAATTGATATTAAAAAAAATAAAAATTGGGTGGGGACCGTTTCTAAATTTGCTTACGTACCAAATTATTTTTCTTTCTCATCATAGTAAAATTAAAATAAAAAAATATTCCTAAACGTTCAGTATCGTCGGTTTTAACGTTTCAAACGATTTTTCTTTAACATAATAGAACTTTGAAATTACATCCAATGTAAGGGAGATAAATCACTATTTATGCAAAATTCGTTTGGAACGCTAAAATCAACTTTTTTTTTACCCAATTTACAAGACTTGGTTTTCAATAGGAAGTATGTGCACCTGGTTGTATACAATATATAATCATATCAATCAATCTTTTTAAAAAAATAAATACCTTAGCAAAAGTACTTTTTTTATCACCATATGATGATTATTAAATTTTATTACTGTAACTGATAAATAAGCTTACACACATTCTATTTTTTTATCTTATTCGTAACCTTTTTATTTCGTCCACTTTTTTTTTCTCACTCTCTCTTTTTATAACCGTGACTCATGAATGTGAAAATAAGTGGGTGGTTACGTTAAGTTTTTCTTTTCACAAGTGAAAACACGTGATGAAGAATAAACAAACAAACAAAAAAAACATGCATTTTCGTATTTAAAAAAAATAAACGTAAATTAAAAGAAAAAAAAAGCACGCAATAATCAAGCCTTTTTCCGTGAATAAAGATAGAAAGAAGAAAAAAAAACACTTCCATTTTCTGATTTTCAAAAGTCAAGAAACAACACTACACTCAGGAAGCAAATCATATACGGAAAGATTTTTTTTTAATTCGATAAATTGGTGGGCGGTGGGGGGCATTATCTCCAGATTTAATAAAAAAGAAAATCAGTGCCCAATTGTTCAAAATCTTTTTTTATTTTAAAAAAAGATAACGAAATTTAACTATAATATAGTTCCATTTCGTTCCCCAATTTAAAAAACTAGATACCTACTGTAAGTTAAGTAAATACACTTTATCCATCCATAAAAATAAAATACTTCTTTTTAATTTCCTTGTAATCAATAAAAAAAGACAATATTTACTTTTCAAAATCGAGTTTTTATTCCAATTGAATGAACAATGAAACTGCAGTTTTTAATTTTAATTCAACAATTGTGGTGCAGACACGTTTTTTGTTATGGGCTTTAAATTAAAAGATGTTAGATTTAGTTTCAAACATTCTTTTTTTTTTAAAAAAAAAGAATGGTAAACCGAAACGTAAATCACAAGAAGACATGCTTTCCTTTTCCATTATGTTTCGTACTGTTCTTCCGTTTCGCTCAGTCGTTATGTAATTTTTAAAATATTTTTAGTCGAAGTATTTTTTTAATGGCAGAACAAAGGTCTGATTTTTCATGATAACAATAAAAACCGTGTTTTTTCTTTTTAAAATCTAGCCATACTCCTTGATTCAATTACAACACTCGAATATCTCGTTCTTCCCAGCTCCCATATTTCTTCTTCTCTCGTCTCAGAAGAGTAAAGGAAATTGCTCTCTCCATCATAGTAAACAAGTTAGTAGTAACAACACACTATGAATAAGTGATGTCACTTCTACTACTACTGCTGATAACCATTGCTGTCCACACTAGTGCTACTTTACTTACTAATTCTATTAGCTTAGGACCACAACGACTATGACGATGACTGTTACTGCTACTTAAGTATGGGTGTCATAGCTCCTCGGACGAGGACGTTCTTTCATTATCATCTTTCGTTGAATATAAGATTAAAGATAAAAAATTACACCTATGAATGGGCATATAGATCTAGAAAAGGATTTCATTATTATTACTCTTTATTTTCTATAACTCCACACTTTCTTTCTTTTTTGTATTTAAATATGAACTGAACTTGAAAAATTACATTTTTTTACATTATTATTCCGTTTGTTAATGGAGGTATTTAAAAGCTATTTTATTTTTTTCTACAAACACTAGTTCATGATAAACAATTACCTACTCATAGCGCAGTAGTTAACGGAAAGTAACCGTGTGTGGGTGTTTTCTTCTTTCTTATCGTTTCCATTGTCCAAATTATTATGCTAAAATTCAAATATGATTTGTTGTGAAAGTTACAAATTCTAACCGTGTGTCATTCTGTTGCTGAAGGTGGGTCATGGCTCATAAGATAATGATGTTGATTTCTTTGGTCACTAACTAATTTTGGGAAAACTGGAGCTTTGCTTATAAGTTGGTATTTTTAGAGACTTTTTATTGAGTAAGTCTTCTGACACTGTACACATCCGACTGTTTCATTTTCTTAAATTTCTTTCTATTGAGGATTCGACATCTTTTAAATTTAAAAAATATTTTCCGTTACTACCCCTACTATGATCGCCTCAGCTTACGTCGTCAAAACAACCTACAATGCTTTTTTTAGTTTCTGCTAACCTCTTTTTTTTTCTTTTGGAAGGAAAAAATTAAAAAAACATCGATTTATTCGCAATATATGTTATTTCTAGTTTATTTATGTCCACTATTTAAGAACTTACTTTCAGCGATAATTCAGTCATTATTGATCTTTGTTCGATCAGAAATCGATTTAAATGTTCGCAGTGAATTCGTTCATTTTTAATTTTAAAATAGTGTTTTTTTTCCTCTTCGTCTTTTGTTTGTCTCATTGTGAATACGCCTTTATTTCTTTTTTCTTTTCTTTTTTAAACATATTGAAAAATGTATTTTCAATATTTATGAAATGAAAAATAATTGAAAAATAATGAATGAAATTATTTTGTTTTTTAGGTCATTGAAATATTTTTTAAAATATTCATTTAAAAAAATTGACTTAATTAGAATAAGTAAAAAAAAATCTCTTAATATCCACTAAAAAGAGTTGTAGAATTATTTGTGAACCTTGATCATATTATTATTAATTAACACGTGTCACCAACCCGGCACGAGATGAAAGTGGGTAGGGACAGTCCTAATTTTAAAAATGCTATCTCCATTCACATGATCTTTTACTTTTATTGAATAATAAACAAAAGAAAGAGGAATTTTTATTTTATTTAAAAAAAATAAATTAGCTAACGAACCGCTTAAAAACTCTTCACAGTTGAATTTATACTTTTAAATACTTTGAATTTTTTTTTCATCTTTACCTTGTTAAAAAAAGTTATTGTTGATTTGATCAAGCCAAACAATTACTGCATCACAAACAATGAATAATCCCCCTTGTATTTTTAACCTAACCTCATATACAGATCCTTCTTTTTGGATTTGAAAATTCATGCATCAAAATTTTTTATGCCTTTTTTAAAACTAATAATAAGTAACTTGTTGAAAATGTATGTGGAGGGGATATTTATTATTTATCCAAAGTTTTAAATCTATATCTTAATTTTTTTGTGTTATTAAGTTTTATCATTTTCTTGCTAGCTTTTATTTTTCTTTTTTCAAAGTTTTTTAAAAGCAACTCTGAAAATATTTAATTTTTTTCCATATCCACCAATGTTTTAATTTTATATAGTAAATCGTTTCAATCTGTTACAAAAAAACTTTTTAAAAAAATTCTACAAGTTGCTAAAGAAAGAATATTGCTCATTTGAAATATTTGATTTTTAACTTTGTTAATTTGTTTACAAAAGTTTACATTTTTAATTAGTAAATTTTACTTAAAAATCTTCAGTTGTGTTTTTTGGTTTATTTAAATTTAAAATAAATGTTACATTTTCACTTTTCAGTGTTTTTGTTATCTAGTTTGTTTTTTTAACTTAAAAAAATCGAAACCGATCTTACATCTTATTCTTGACTTAAATAAAAAAAGTAAAACTTTTAAAAAGTTAAGATAAGAAGACAGTAAGATCGATTTCGATTAGAAAAGGGCTTTTTTGTTTATTTCACATTTTTGTTGATGAAAATTGAAAATCTATTATTAAACATACGATATATTATCTTTTCGTTCTTTTACTTAAATAATTAATTTAATAATAATAATCGATTGTCATGTTTAAGTATGATTATTTACAAATATTTTATCAGCAGGAAATATTTTCACTTCACAAAAAAGTATTGCCTCGTTACTTCCCTTTTTAAGAAAACTTTTTTTTTAAAAAGTCATTCAAACAACGAATCGTTAAAACTAAAAGGGATTTTCAGGAATCATATGCTTTCCGATTTTTCTTTCGGTCTTTGGTTTAAAAAAACTGACGATTGACAATCAGAATTTATGGTAAAAAAAAATTATTTATTTATTTTTCTTACCCTCACATCCATCGGATACGCTAGTTATGTTAAGTAAGTTTTTATAATTCCTTTTTTATTCCTATTTTTATTTGAAGAATCTATTTAGCTTTTTAAACAGTGTTGCATTTTATTTTTAACTCTTCTTACTCATTTTCTCTCTTTCTGTTATTTATAGAAATATGAAGTATTTTTCTTTATTATCCTAAAAATTATGACAGTTCTTGTAAAACCCGCTTTTACACTCAATATTTGATATTATTAATTCTGTTGCTTTCATTTGGAAAGAAAGAAGGAAGAAAGTAGGCCAATTACAGCCGTTAAAAAATGTCTTTGAATGCGTTAAGAAAACTGATACTAACAAACTTTAAACATAATTTGCCAAATTTTAACTATATATTAAAAATATAAAACTTTAGGAAAAAGCTATTTCTAAGTTGGAAAATATCGAGTAATTGAAAGTATTGTTTTTTTCTTCTATTATTCAAAATTCAAATATTTAAAAAGAAAGGTCGCAGTTATTAAACTTGAACGATCTTGTAAGTGTCTAAATGGGTTTTTCGTTGTTTTTATTTTATTTTAAATGATTAGGATTTTAATTTAAAATCCTAGTGTTCCTAAATATTGAAGTTGTTTCTTTTTTATAATTCTTGCGTACTGTTCTGTAATTTTTCTATTTCTTATTATTGTGGGGATATTTTCTCACTCCTACAGAAGTAGAACTCTTAAAAAAACACTGAAACCTAAATTCTTAATTTATTTTCTTTGACAGGGGTTGCACTTGAAAATCTGTCTCTTCAGTAGCTAGCCACTAATTATAAACGGTTTTTTAATTTAAATTTTAATTAGCAGAAAAAAGTCATTTGAATGTTGTTAAATTTAAATTGATTTTCGTCCAAGTACAACAGAAAAACTAACGGTGTTTATTCTTGTACTTTTAAAATTTAAATCTTTGCATTTTTTCATGTTAATTATGCTTTTACACGTCTCTTAAATCATCTGATGTGGATTTTTTTTTTAATTAAAAAAAAAAATTCAACCCAGTGCCTCGGTGTTTTCTAAAATTAGTCAAATTTTCACTTGAATATGTAAGTAATGATAAGAGTTGTAGCTATGCACAAGACGACCCTCAATTCATTTATAAGATGACTAATAGTCTTACTAATACATTTTAGTTTTTAGAACTGCCTAATTTTAATAAGCGGAAAACGGTAGTCCCTTTTTGAAGAAATTTCACGCGCGCACACACAATTATTACCATTAGCGGCCAATGCTAATTCTGGGTTTACATAATAATTAGTATATTTCATTTACCTATTGTCTCTGAATAATAGCTGACGTTTTCACTTTTCAGGAATCCTTCTGTAAAGAAATCCATTCTATAACAACTATCTTTGCAAAATAATATAAAATTCCAAGACATGTAAGAAGATGGGTGCCACCAAATTACATGAATAGCCCATTGGATTGTTTACTTTAAGTCCTCAGAAATTATTTATTTTAAATTTAAACTAAATGTAACATTTTAAGTTGTATGATGATTGCAATCTTGTTTTGTGTGTGTGTGATTTAATCCCAACTACTTAGAAATTGTGCTATTGTTTGATATCACTGATAGCTTTATCATCTTCTTTTCTTTTGTCGTGCATGCCTTTTTTTCTTTTTTAATTTAGTGGGTCCCACAGCATGTTTGGGATTTAAGGGGTAGGCGCGTCGCCAGTCGACTAAATCCAGCTGCATTCATCAACAACAACAAAAGTTTCCTCTTTCCCTAGACATTGATCCTAAAGTATGGATTAGGGACTTAAGAATTTTTTTTTTTTATTCGTCTTTCTTTTTCTTTTTTCTTTTTCTTTTTTTCTTCTTTTTTCTTTTCTTTTTTTAAACCATACTATTACTTTCACTCTTCTTAATGATACCTGAATGTGGGTTTTAGTTGCTAATTCCAAATTTTGGTTGCTTTTTTTTTATTATTCTTTTTTTTTTTTTTCTTTTTTTAAAAAATAATGCTAGCCTGATTATTTGATTAATGACTAATAATGAGATTGTCATTCACATCTGGTTGATTAATGACTTTGCCACTGGAGGCTCCTTTTCTCTAATGCAGGGTTATTATTCCTACTCTTGGGATTTCATATCTAGCAAGTAGCAACATTCAAGACTAGTTATAAAAAAATAAGTCTATTTATGTGTGTGAATTTATCTCCATATATAATGTGTACCTGTATATTTGTGTATAACAATTCTCACAGAGCACACAGATAACTACACTATGATCCGAGGCAAAAATGTTAATCGACTCGTAAAATAATTTCATCATTGACAGGGGCTATATATTTATTTTTTTATTAAAAATGTTTTTTTCCTATATATTTAAAATATGTTTACATAAAATCTCTTTTCCTCTCACACAAACACAAAATCAGTTACGTAAATAATCTATTGATTTGAGGAAATAAAGCTTGAATAATTGTTTGAAAAATTTTACTGTCTTTCATTTATTAAATTATTACATCATTTAGCATTCACTAGAGTTTACTTTGACTTTCACAGTTAGCCTGAGGAATATTTATGAACGTTCTTAAATTTAAATATTTAAAAACTTATATTTTTTTTTTACTTCTGTTTATACATGTTGCAAAATAAAATCCTTACATTTGCCTTGATAAAGTCCATCAGAGGGTGAAGCACGTCAATATAGAAAAGTTTTCCTTTTAGTCATATATATATATATATATATATATATATATTCAAAACTTATAAGCATGTTATAACTGTATAACATAATTATAATTGCAATCAACACCATCACTTGACAAGACACCAGAAGTGTTGAAACAAAATGGCTATTTTTGTAATGATGCTATAACATGCTTATGTTATAAGTTTTGAATATATATATATATATATATATATAAAAATTGTGTATTTGAGCAGCAATCCCTCTTTTATACAAGTTTCATTAAAGTAAAGATGACTGACAAGTTACTGTGATTAAGCATTTTATTCAATTTTTCTTGCATTCGTATAAGTGTTTTCTATTCTGGACATAAAGTGTGTAAAAACTGGCCAAATGTTCTATATATCTCGGAGCTTTTGGCTATTCTATTAGGATGTTTTTTTTAAGTGAATATGTAATTTTTTATATTTGTGTGTATCTATACTATAGATTTTCCATTACTATAGATTCTATAGTAATGGAAATTTTTTTTTTTAATTTTCTAAACATGGTCAGCACGTTGTGGCCATGTTCATAGTTGATATTATTGAGTGTCAGCTTTTTTTGTTTTTATTACGGTTTCCATTATTTTCATGTGGATGTGGTTATTATAATCATTTTTTATGAGTATGTTGCAAACAGAGTTTGGTAGGTTTCCCTGTGCGTTTAAATGTATCCTAATTGAGCAGTGTATAGTCAATAATGTCAACTATGAACATGGCCACAACGTCCTAACAGTGTTTGGAAAAAACATTGACATTACTATAGATACACATATGAAAATCTATGTATTCATTTAAAAATAAAAGAAACATCTTTGATAATGGCTAATAGAATAGCTGAAAACACTCAGATATATTAGAACATTTAGACAGTTTTTACACACTTTATGTCCAGAAATACAAGACACTCTTCAATTCTAAATTCAAATTAATTATAATAATACTAGTTTAGCCATGCCATCAAAAATGAATATATGGCATATATGAAATTGATGTTAAGTCCTTACTATTAGCAGGTTTTCATATGGAAGTCTTTAAATATTTTTTTAACAATTATTTTTGATGTTATCTAATGAAAAACTCATCGACTGGTCACCTACATATGTTGGAACAGTCTGCCATTTTTAGAACAGACACTGGCACCTGTAGTCGTCAATGCAAGGGAGATAAATATACATTTCCCTTACACTAGCAGCATTAAATATTGTAAGTATATAGAAATATATTTAGCATAATTTTATTATTATATTAGTTTGTTCCATGCAGTAATATAATTTCATCTGAATTTAGGTATATGCAAATTAGAAATCATTTTTATTTCTAGTTGACAAATTTGTCAATCATATATCTGAGATAAAATAAATTACAATTTGTATCATACTGATAATTCTAGCTCAAATTGAAGAAATTTAATATCATGGTCAGTCCAGACTCCAGATTGATAATCTGCCATATTGATGAGGTTCAATGAGACATAGTTGTTGCATTTTACAAGAAGAGATCTCCATTTGTAAATTTTAAACATCTCTAACAAATCTAACTGATCAGATTAGAAAGTAAACTGTAGCTTATTTCTATGTTTCTAAAATAATCTCCAATTGCAAAATAATTTCAGTAATCTTTTCAATTTTATTTTTTAACAATAAAATGAATATTGTATCAAGTTCTGCAATTATTTGTGTCTTTGAAGTCATATTTTCATCTTTGCTTATATATATATATATATATATATATATATATATATATATATATATCACACATCGAGTGCTTGTATTAATAAAATAGTGCTTATTGTAATATAACAGAGATATTAAGCATGTATTAATAAATGTATCCCTCACTGGTAATATGACTCGGTTTCATGCACAACACAATCTTCATGTGCTGAGTAGAGACTTGCATTGTGTGTGTGTGTATATATATATATATATATATATATATATATATATATTATTTCATCTGCTATTTGTAAAATCTCAGTTATTAATAAAAGCAGCAAGAATTCTAATGTGGAATAACTTGTGTGCAATAATTATGATCTAGTTAGTGCAAACAGGAATTAATTTGCATAAAGCAAAAAGAATTGTGATGTATGAAGGGAAAAGAAAAAGTTGACAGGCAAGATTTTTATCTATGTATATATTTTAGCATCTATATCTCTTATGTAAAGTCTCTCTCTCTCTCTCTCTCTCTGGCTTGGAATGTAGGTCAACAGGCAGGAGCCATCAACCAATGACAAAGTGAAAGACCATTTTTAAATTGCGCATTCATACAGACCCTACTACCTTGGAATAGTAGGGTAAGCAGTGAATCAACTTACCATATGTTTTATTCTTTGTAGATTGGCTAGATTTGAATTGGCTGGATTTTTAAAGGCTCTTTTATGAATGAAAGGATTTTTACTTTGCTAGAAAGAAATGTATTTTTTTGTTGTTGTTGATATTAGCATTATAAAGAAGTATTATGTAAGTGTATTAATGTTTAAAATGTATAACAATTTTTTTAGGATATTTTTTTCCTTTTTACTCTCTCTCATTGGATTGCAATGTTTTCATTTCTGCATATATGAAGCTAAGTTACCTTTAATGTTAAACTGTATCATTTACATTGTGTGATCTATATATCTATATATCTATATGCGGTGCTGAAAAGTTCTCGGCTTGACCCACTTTCCAGAATCTGACTTTAAAAAAAAATGTTAAATTGTCTTGACTATTAAAAACTTAAAAATAATAACTAATGTCAATTTTTATTTACTTTCAGAAATTTTAACAATGAATTGGAATGTATAGTTAAGTAAAAATTGGTAAGTAAATTTGATTTCTTTTGACATTTTGTGACTGCAGAGTTAATTATTTACTATTTTAACTTATTTTGAAAATTATTTTAGTAAAGCTTTTTTCTTTTTTCTAGTCTTTTCATAATGCTAATATAATTTGAATATTAAATTAAAACAAGTCTTTATAAAAAAAAAATCCGTTTTGGTAAACTCAAGAATGTATGAGAGTTTCTGTAAAGGAGATATAACTTTTTTTATTAAAACTTACCAACATTATTAATGTTGAAAGATATATTTTCTTTAAGTAAGTGATACTGATAACAAAGGAAAATGCACCGGATTATTGTTTATTTAAGATGTGCTACTTTTTTTGGAAACTTTTTTTATATGGGTATTGACAGGCATATTTTAGAAATTGGAAAAAGATGTCTGAAAAAATTATTTAACAAAATGTTCATTAGTAATATTGGCATCTGGTTTTTCTTTTTTTATGCCCATATCACATTGAAACACTGGTTCTCATACAATCATACAATCACCAATAGTTAAGCAACATTGAGCCTGGTCAGGACCTAGATGGGTAACTGATTGGGAATACCAGGTGCTGTAAGCTTTGATGTGCAGGTAGTGTGATGGATAACTGGTTTGAATTGGAAATCCAGTTGGGTTTGTTATATTCACTTGCACACAAATACCCTTGGGAAAGGTACAAATCCACCACTTCTCCCCCAGCTATGGGTTAATTAGTTGTACTTGTATCAGTAAATCATTATTGTCTAAAAACAAAAAAAAATTTTACAATCTAAAAATATTTTCTGGTTTTAAATAACATGCAAAAGGTTGATAATCTGTAAAAATTAACTCAATCGTTTTCTTCCTTCACATTAATTTTAAAAAGTCTTTAGAAAATTTTGAAATTTTAGGGGTTTTTTGGTGGGGGTGAGAAGTTATAATTTACATGCGGTCTATTGTCCCCATTTTTGTTGATATCAAAACGTTTTTGCCCTTGTAGCCTCCGGCTTTCATCATCAATCCAGGGAATTTCGGACCTTTATTTAATACACAGGGGTAGACTGTTCTCATTCCATTACCCATATCCAGGGATATATGACTTCTAGTTCTTATTTAATACTGCTCAGTTATTGTTCATCCCATTTCTACTGTGTCCAAGGATTGAACTTGCAATTATTATGTCACGAAATTCACAAACCAACACTTTGATCTACTCGGCTTTTTTCTTTGTACTGTCAAAATACTTTGGGATATTCTCTACATGGCAAGGGAAATAACTTCTGAACTCTAGCTGAATAGTATAAAAAGAAAGGCTTATTTATTGGCTCTCCAAAAGTCAAAGTATAATAAACATCTATTTTTATGGTCTTTAATTTTAGCATAGTTAAAATTACTTAAAAACCCCTTGTAAATTTTCTGTCTTAATTTGCAATTTTTCTTTCTCTACAATTAATTCAGATTAATTTTATTATTTTACTAGTTTATCCATAACAGTAGCATGAAAAAATTGATAGTGTTATATTTTAAATCTTTATTATTTATTAGATTTTTACATGTAAATTTCTAAGTAGATATTTATGCACACACCCACTTGAACAGAATGCGGCACAAGGCTGAGTTTAAAGTGGCAGACCACACCTACATAGACCAGAGAGAAAAATTGCTCAAGCCTACTTGATGCTTCTTTTTTGATTATGCCTCAAGAACTAGGTAATGACCTAGCCACCTCCTGTGGCAAAGGTATTACTTAATGGGGTGACCCCCTTAAAGCTAGAGCATATTAAATTTCAAACATTCAGTCTTGCTAGGCCAGAAAGGGTTTTTTTTTTTTTTTAGTATATAAATAAATCGCCAGTGCAAGGGAGATAACTCTCTAGCAAAAAATTTTGTATAATATAAAAACATTCAGTTTATGAGTTTAAAGATGAAAAATATATCAGATTTTAAAAAAAAGACAAAGATTTTACAGGACTTAACGTTTTTCTTAAAAAATATTAACAAATATATAGAAAGAATGACCAGCTGAAAGATATCTAATGATTTAAACGCTGATGTTTCCATAAATATGTGACATGCTTTTATTATACTAAAGTTCAACCAATTCAAGTCTCGAGAGCCACTCAAGGTAGATATTTACTGTTAAAACAGTTACAATGAAAAGGAGGTGAATGGATAACAATTGATCCATAAGATATTAGAATCACTTATTATACAATTAACTCAAATCTTGTGATATAATTATTTCATCTTCTTTTTAATATCTAGCATTAGACTGTATTTCAGTAAAACATTCATCTTGAATGGTAATGTTAGAATTGTAAAGTGATGGATTTTTACTTAAATTCATCTTAAGCTAACTACCAAGTACTGACTGAATTGCCAGGCTTTTCCTCAAGTGGTTTAAAAATGTTGTGTGTGAGTGATAAAATTTGAGAATTTGGCAAATGATATTAAAGGGAGTTGAAAGTAAAATTATTCCAGAATGATCCATAGCCGATAGAATGTCACCATTTTTCTTTTTTGTTTTGTTGTTTGTTTTTAACATTGAAAAATGGCTTGTATTTGCACCCACTAAAAATAATGTTTATAGTAATTAGAAATAAGGTTGGATTAAAAAATATAAATCAATTATATGTGTATGTGTGTGTTTATAATAATAAAAATATAGTTTTACGGTCTTCTATATTTATGGGCAAAAGATGCTCAATATCAAGGATAACACGTATGTAAGTATAAAAGGGGATGCTGAGGTCAACACTGAGCGGCAACAGTTTCACTCATGCTTGAATGCAATCTTCAGGCCATGTTGATTACTTCAAGCATTATTTTATATATATATATATATATATATATATATATATATATATATATATTTGTGTATTTAGGCAGCAATCCTTCTTTCAAGCACATTTCATTAAAAACGACTGACAAGGTGCTTTTATTTAGTTTTTTATATAATTTCTCATGCGATCTAATAAAGTTTTTTCTTTTCAGAGGATAAATTATATAAAAATTGTCCGAATGTTCTTTTTATCCGAGCGCTTTCGGCTATACATTTAGCCATTATCAAGGATTATATTTAAAAATAATGGAAGCCTTACTAATAAAAATAAACAAACCAACACTTAATAATATTAACTTTGAACATGGACATAATATCTTGACTGTGTTTTGAAACAAAAAAATGAATCACTTTATAAAACATACACATAACAAACTATTTCTAATTCTAACAGTTGAAATATAATCCTTGATAATGGCTAAATGTATAGCCGAAAGCGCTCGGATAAAAAGAACATTCGGACAATTTTTATATAATTTATCCTCTGAAAAGAAAAACTTTATTAGATCGCACGAGAAATTATATAAAAAACTAAATAAAAGCACCTTGTCATATATATATACATATATATATATATATATATAATTAAGTAATTCATTGAGTCTGAAAGAAACCTCAACAGAATGCAGAAAGCACTGGACGGCCGTTTCATCCTATATTTGGGACTCGTCAGCAGAGCGCATCAACTACCAAGAATTGAAACCCAGACAGTTAGGTTATCGAGCAAACGCCATACCAACTGTTCAACGGGCCTCGGTGACGAAGAGGTAGCAAATCAGACTCAATATAGCACCACTCGCTCACATATCCCGTGGTGGAACTCAACTGAAATTCTCTGTAACCATAGGACTGTGCCCCCAGGAGCCACAACTACTATCACCAAGCCGCTCAAACTGAAGCATTAGAAGCCGGATCAAGCAATGATATACACATGATAGAAATTGTTATATATATATATATATATATATATATATATATATATATATATATATATAATCTTGACAAAGAGCTTTCCTTTATCCTTAATAACAACCTTAAGGGTCGCGTAGGGCAACAGATCAGTTCCTTTTGTAGAATAATATACGACGTTTGCTTTGAGTGGTTTGGACCAGTAATGGAAATGGAAGATAAAAAAGAGGGAAAACAACTAAATCGACGACAAATCCAGAAAGGAAAGTTACGATCAGAACAAAGATTACTGAAATATTATGTGCGCAACATCACGACCTAACATGCGCAAGTGAAATATTTGCGTAGTCGTCTATTTACGATTTTTACGAGCGTGTCAATAACGGCAAACGCGTTCAGGAACTTTCATTACAGACAGAAGCTGCAATGAAGAACAATCGTTTTATTTATTTCATTACGAGAATTTACAAAGAGGAACGATCAATTAGCTTTTCTTCATACCCTGCCTGGTGGCAAACGCTGCTGGTGGCGCCTGGGGTGGTGGTCCCGCCATAGCCACCGAAACCGTGAGATCACCCCTGGTCGGCGGCTGATGAAGACAGGGTATCGCATGTGCTAACACACGTTGTATGTTAAAAAAAAAAAAAAATGATAACACATATATATATATATGGGGGGAAAAAATGGTATAAATATTTATATATCAGAAAACAAAAAAAGTTTTAATTTACAAGTTGAAAATTTTAGCATTTCATCTCCTTCATCTGTATATGTAATTACATAAATATCACTTTAATTCAAAGAAGTCCTAAGCGACAAAACACATCACATGAAAATTTTTTCCATTTCCAGACCAAGTAGCATGTATGTTTCATGACTCAAGATCATTCTTCATGGTCCAGCTGAGAACTCTGTGTGTGTATATATAATTAATGGATTTATTTTGAATCCAATATTTTTATTTTTCATGTGTTCAATTCTTGCTATAGAGGATTTTTTTTTAATTTTTTTTTTTTTTATTGAAATCCCTTGAATGCAATGTAATGTGCAGGCTTATAGATGTAATACTGTTTAAAGTAAAAATAAAAATGGGGCATCTATTTCATACTTTAGTATCTACTATTATAATTTTTGAAGTAATAAAAATGTAGGATTAAAAATAAAAGCATTAATTCTTTAGAAATTATGTTTTGGATATGAAACTGAGCAGATATATAGGTTTTCAAGAAAAATATCTTGGTGAGAAAGTGCACTTTCCTTAAAAGGGAAGATACAGACTTTCTGTACTATGATGCTTTTCTTAGCCGAGCAGTAAAACACACAAGATCAAACAGTGGTTTCTCTTACAAAGTGTGATGCAGGTTCAATTCCTGCTGGGGCTACAGTCTGATAGTTAAAGTGAAAATAACAATTGGGCATCTATTTCAAATACGAGTATCCACTATATAATAATGTTTTAAGTTATATTGAGCAGCTGGTGAGAAAGTTTTGCTACCATATTCACTATAGTATACATATGGCTTAGTAAGTCAGCTGGTGGTTTGACTAGACATTCCATAATGCACAAAGCTATATTTCAGTTGCTCACCCTGAAAGACGGATAGTTAAGTCTGACATTCCTGCAAGACTGAAGCAGGAATGTATGTGTACATTGTCATGCGGTAGTCAATGAAGAGAGGTAATTCTTCTGACAAGAGGCTGCAATCATCATTATTTATTTATTTATATATGTATAGTTCAGCATGATAGCTATAACTGTGAAAGATTCTGCTAGGGGAAGTGATCATAGTGCTGTGAAAATTGAAATATTATGTGAGGATGTTTTCTTGTAAAGTGTCATAAAGATTGATTGATTTGGTTTTTACAGCTTATCAACCTTTTGCAGGTTATTTAAAGCCATAAAATATTTTTAGATTTTCAGAGGTTATGGAGATAATAATGATTTTTACTAATACAAGTTCTACTAATTAACCCATAGGTGAGGGGGAGAAGAGGTAAATTCATACCTTTCCCAAGAGTATTTGCACGTAAGTGAATATAACGAACCAGACTGGAATTGGAACTCAGCTAACTGATTTCCAATTCTGAACCAATATCCATTACACCACCCGCACATCAGCTGGTATTCCTAAGTAGTCACCCATCTCTGTACTGACCAGGTTCAACTTTGCTTAACTTTGATGATTATGTGAGAACCAGTGTTTCAAACTAAGTGTCATAAAGGAGAATATCGACATCTTTTGAACAGGAGTAGAGGTTTATCCATTGTTTGCTGTTTACAATTGGGTTTCCAGTCTTTTCTAAAGTCTTCTCATTCTTTTTCACTCCCAGCTGCCTCTTGCATCTTAGTGGTATTATTGCTTGCTTAGGGTGAATTGATTAAAAGAATAAAGAAAAAAATAGTTTTTTATCTCTGCAAAATGGTCCTTCATTTCTGAACAAAGTGTTTATTTTTCATTTTCACTTTTAATTTATATTTAAAATTAGAAGTAGAAAAGTGAAGATTGTAAACAAGCACTCGTTTTAAACAAAATATTTATTAACTTTTGGATCTGTTTATATTTCTGAGATGAGGTATTATGTACACATACAAGGACACATGGCACAGTGGATAAAGGGATTAGTTAGATCCAGTGACAGGACCCAAAGAGTGTGCGTTCAATACCTGGTTAAGGCAGTGAGGAACTTGGAAAGGGGACTTAACAAGAGACAACTTATAACTGACATCCATTAGACATGGCACGTGGAATTAGAACAGTCTACCCCAGTGAGCGAAATAAAGGGTTCAGTTCGACATTCCAACCACTTGAAGAAGGCTGGAGCATACAATGGCCGAAACATTGTGATATATATGGCAACAAAGATGAGGATGATAGTCCGAGCAATGTAAATAGTATTATTAACTTTTGTCTATGTAATTATTAATTGCACTTTCTGTTATTTGGGAATATGAAAATAAATTATCATCTGGATGTAGCGTGTTTTTTTTTGGGGGGGGGGTTAAGGAAGTACAAAAGTTAAGTACAGAATCTGTGTTTCCTATTTTTTATAACTTAGGAGAAATCATAAGAATTCATATAAGATATGGAAACTTGTACTTACAATCAGAAAGAGACAGTTGAAATTTCTAATGAGGAAAGGTGGCCAAGAGAATTTAACACTCGCAGTATGTATTGAAGGCAAGAGGGGTAGAAGAAGGTAGCGAGTAACCTACCTACTGTAAATATATGACAGCAGAGACTGGTAAGGAGGTAAACATTGCTTAGAGCTACAAAAGACAGGAAGCTGTGGATAGCCATGATCGCCTACATCCTAAAGGGACATGGCCCATAAAAGATTATATAAGCCCATACTCAAATATAAACAAACTGCATAATAGAATATAATATTTATCCTAAATTATGATGGAAGAGAATTTCTGTGTGTGTGTGTGTGTATATATATATATATATATATATATATATATATATATATATATATATATTAGTCAGCATCACCCCAAGCAAGGCAGTACAGCCACTAAGAAGCAAGGGGTTTCAGGGTTTAGAGGAATTAGGAACAGAAACATTAGTAATGAGTAGAAAGAGAAAAGAGAAATCAGGTGGACAGTAGATAGCGATTGACATTGCATTTAAACTCTTGCAGATTAAAATTGGCTGGAAAGCATGGGATCAGAAAGAAGTTGTTAGCACAGAAGTTACGGCTACATCTAGCTAGCTCAACTGTAAATTGATGAGATCTCGCTGCCAGTCTAGTATTGCACTTAAATTGATACAGTATATGGACCATAGCGAAGAGCTCGTGCGAACAATTACCATGAAAGTATTTATAAAAAAGGCTCAGAGACAAACTTATGGCAGTGGACAAGTGACTGAAGCCAAGCTACCAGATCAGCAGGGGCATCGGACCATATATGGCAGCAATATTCTACGCCTGGGAAGACGGTAGGCTTATAGATGTGCAAGATAGATTCCAGAGAGAAAAATTGTCTCGCCCTATACAGTGAACTGACTTTCTTAGCAGCTGACCTAGCAATGGATTCAATATCGTCTTTCCACTTCATGTCAGCTGAGAAAGTTAGCCTGACACAACAAGTCACTTTCCTGGAAGATAGAATCAGCCATGCTGGTCGAAAACAGAGAGGGGTCTCTCAGATGATTAATGGAGAGAAGTTTAGTTTTGGAGGCACTAAAATTGACAAGCCATCTTCTGCCCCAGTTGACAACTGTCTTGAGGTCATTTCGGACACCAGCTGCCATTTTGACCTTGTTGGACTGACCAGCCTTATTATCGAGGCAGGAGTAAATGGTAGTATCATCAGCGTAGATGCCAAGTAGAGAGCTGATGTCATTGGGAAGGTCGTTAAGAGATTAAAAACAGCATAGGACCAAGGATGGAGCCCTGGAGGACATCCGCATTAGTATGAAAGAATGTAGATGTGTGACTGTTCAGGACAATTTACAATTCACAATTTGATAGGAATGACTGGATCAGCTCAAAAATGTACCCAGTGATACTGTAACTTTTCAGCTTGTGGAGAAGTCTAGAATGCCAGACCCTGTCAAAGACTTTTGAGATGTCCAATGCTACAGCCCAGGCTTCACTGTTTTATCTAGAGCACAATAGACTCTAATAGACCGATAGTTAGATGGGTCGGACGGTTCACCAGATTTCTTAAAAACTAGAACAACAGACGATGGCTTCCAGCAGGTAAGAAAGCAAGAGGCTACAAGGCATTTATCATACAGTTTAGAGACAACAGGAACTAGTTCAGGCACATACTTCTTAATGACTATTACAGGCATACGATCAGGTTCACATGCTTTGTGGGGATTCAGGTTAGAGATGATAGCAGAAACCACGGAAGGGATTATATGCATATCACTCAACAGAGAATCAGTTCTAAATGGGAAGTAAGGCAGGGACACTCCAGATGAGTGGTTAGTTACTAAGAGGGTACTATTGCGAAGCTTGGAAAATATTTTACACAGAAATTGAATGCCTAACTAGGCCCAGATGGATAAAAGTCTATTTTATAATATATTAGACACAATGTGACATTATATATTTATCAGTCTTTTAACTAGATCTTTTAATAATGAGATATTCCATTGTTATGATAGCACATAGCTATTAGCATAATAATGAAATATATCAGTAAATAGTGATAACAACTTGCTAATACATTCCTTTCTAGTTTATTATTTTTTTTTATATTAACCTTTTTTGGATATTTGTAATATTAATAATTAAAATGCAGGATTCTTCCTAACATACAGCAGTAGAGTTAATTGTCTAAATAAAAATCCTAGATTACTCCTGGACAAAATATAACCAAGGCATTTGCAAAATTACTTAAACCTTGCAGTCCTTTTTTTAATAGCTTTTGAAAAACATTATACAATAAAAGCAAGATATCATTTGGAAACTAATGGATTACTTTTGCCTACACATAATAAAATCTGAAATCTATTTTTTTATACCATGTCCCTTCGGGATAGGCTTATGACCATATCATGTTGAAATACTGGTTCTCATTAAACAATGTTGAGCTTGGTCAGTAACTAGATGGGTGACCGCTTGGGAATACTAGGTGCTACAAGCATAGATGTGCAAGTGGTGTAGTAGATAAATGATTGGAATTGCAAATCATAGAGCTGAGTTCTAATTCCAGTCAGGTATGAATCCACTTCTTCTCCTCCCAGCTATGGGTTAATTAGTAGAACTTATATCAGTAAATCATTATCTGAAAAACAAAAAAATAATGTTACAATCTAAAATTATTTTCTGGCTTTAAACAACCTGTAAAATGTTGATAAGCCAAAAAAAAAAAAAAAAAATCAATCGACTCTTCAGGACAAAGGCAATCATGGCTCTCCATTGATTCCTTTTCTTTATTATCTGTGAATTGTTTTTTCTTTCTTTTTTTTTTTTTTTTTGGTGGAGTCGTTTACTGTTGCCTTCTCCACAGTTCTGAATTCAAAGTAGTTCTCTTAGATTGGCTATATGGTTTCCATAGCTGGAAGGAGAAGAAATTGATTCATGCCTTTCCAAGGGCATTTGCTTAAAAGTGAATGCAACAGACTAGGTGTGGATTTGAACATGGTTTACTGATTCCACTTTCCATACTTTCCATACTGGTAACCACTGTACTACTTACAATGCTGAGAATTCATTGATGTGGTTTCAGTTTAAAAATCATGAACTTATTTTCCACTGTGTATACTACGACAGTCTCAAAAACAGTGCGTGCCATCATATATGATAAAAACAGCATTGATTCAGTCACAAAAAATAACTTTCACATTAAACGTTACAACAAAGATTCCTCTCAAATCAACTACTTACATTACAAATAGATCGCAACAGTAAAGTTTTCTTTTTACTTTGTGCCAACCAATTCAGTTTTGTTTATATTAAAATCATATCCATTGATTCGGTCAAATGAATTTAAAACAGATGAATACTTGACAAATACAAAATCTATATTAATAAGAGCTCGTTCTTTGACCATCCTATACTGCGCATGCGCCTATATAATATGTATGTCTGTGTTGTGTATGTGTGACTTATATGTGCTTATGTCATTTAATCTATGTACAAGCATGCTCACACGCATACTCACTATTTGATTGAATATTGAAATAAGCCATTCTCCTTCCACACAGTATGGACAACTCTTACCTTGGGCTGAGCAATAAAATCATAAATTTGGAGATAAAAAAAAATATGCACCGCCCAGCCCAGGGATTGAACTCACAATTACTATGTCACCAAATAATAATTGTGTATTCACTTCTTGTCCCGGATGGTGTGTACTTGGACTTGGTGCAAACAGGGTGATCAATAACTGAGCAGTAGTAAAAAAAATAAGAACTTGACAAGATATCCCTAGACATGGGCAGTGGAACAAGAACTGTCTACTTGTGTAGATTAAATAAAACGTTCAGTTCTGAATTCCCTGTAGGTTGTCCAGAACGATATACATGTGATGCAAGCTTGACGGCACAACAGCCAAAACTTAACAAAAAATGAGGACAATAGCCTGAATTTAAATATTGTCAATACAATACATTCAAGAAATCTTAGTAAAGAAAATGTGTTCTCTGACAAAGATTGAACATGCGTCCCTCTTTGTAGTGGAAACCACCATCTACTACTCAGCCACAAAAAACAGCAGAGCAAGCGAGGCTCTCTATTTTCCCTTTTTAAAGAAAGCACCTCCTCTACTTCAAATAAGAAGTGTCCGTTATAATAACATTTGAAGTAGTAAAAATGATGGATTAAAAATAAATCTATTGATTCTTTAATTATTTATTAAACAGTGTGTATTACGTCTATCAACATGTGTATTCAAGAAATATCGGGCATCTATATTAAATATGAAGTGCCCACTATATTAATGTTTGAAGTAATAAAAATCTCAAATTAAAATAAATCCTTAATTCTTTATATATATATATATATATATATATATATATATATATATATATATAAGAAAGACATACAGGTACTACTGTACAAAAATGGACCTGCATGCACATCTTAAACTAAACATTGATACTCATTAATTTTTAAATTTGTGATTTTATATATATATATATATATATATATATATATATATATATATATATATATATATATATAATTCAAAAATTATAACATAAGTATGTTATAAAATCACTACAAAAAATAGCTATTTTGTTTCAACACTTACAGTGTGCTATCAAGTGATGGTCCATCACTTGACAAGACACCAGAAGTGTTGAAACAAAACAAATTTTTTTGTAGTGATGTTATAACATGCTTATGTTATAATTTTTGAATAAATATTAGCACTTTCTCAAAAAATAGTATTTTTGTTTATCAGAATTTTATTCCATCTGTACCAACCCTGTTCTCAGATATATATAAAGAGAGAGAGAGAGAGGTTGCATGGAGAGTTGTTTGGGACCTTATGTTTCACACTTTTGCGATCATCAAATTCTTTGTTGTCTGAAGATCGTGAAAGCATGAAACTTAAGGTTACAAACAGTTCTCCATGCAACCACATATGTTAGCTCTATCATGATTTTTGGGCACTTTCCATTAAATACTGCACACACACACAGATATATATGTGTGTGTGTGTGTGTGTGCATATATATGGGATATGGGAATATTTACAATAAAAATATTTAATTCTATAATATATACCATTTTAGAAGGGAAAGAAAAATATTTTCAAGACATTGCTTCACCTGTACATGCTTCTGTGGGACCACTTTTGTACTGTAGTACCAGATATACATACCAAAAAATAATTTACATAGCCTAATCATTCCTAGGTATGACTATAAACTACATCTGGCGGCAAGACCTCTGATTGGGAGATTGGAGGTTTTGAGAAGTGTGGAGCCACCTCTTAATTGCTGTTTTTTTTTTTCAGGGCCACCCTGATCTGGGGTTGGTACCTGTGGTCCCCATCTATGGGTAAATGGTGACCCCCCCTCCCCCAACAACAAAACACTATGAAAGTATAAAAATACATTTTTATAGTAACATTCCTGGCAGTGCATTTTAATATAAAAAAACTTACCAAATATTCAATTTTATAGTAGAATTACCAACTATATATTTTATCTGTAGGTGAAGGCATGGAATTACATTCAAAATATATTTAGTTGAAACCATGAAATTGTTCAAAATATTTAGATTTCAGCATTAAATAACCATACATGTGCCGCTAAACAAAATCAACCGACTAACATAGTCTCATGACCTGCGTGTATGTGTATTAATATATCTGTTCTGTTTTTTGTATGAACCAAACTAGTAAATAAGAAATAATTTCCTACAGCATAGTTTGCATTAGTATAGATTTGGCAAAAACCTGTTCATATTTGAAGAGATAAAAAAAACAGTTTGATGTATCAGGGAAAGTTGATGTTTGTAACTCTAATTCAGGATAATGTTGACGGAATGTTTATAAATTTAAAACCTGTATAAACTTTGTGGTTGCTTTTGTTCTTTTTTACTAATTGTTTTTTTTTTCTTTTAACTTTTAGAACCGCATTAAAATGGTTGTTGAAGGAAGCGGTTCGCGTTACACACCCTCAACGGGCATGACAGCAAAAGAACTGTGTGAGAATGACGATCTAGGAACCAGCCTGATCCTCGATCCATACCTTGGATTTATTACTCACAAGATGAACACCAAGTAAGTGAATTTCCCTGTCAGATATTTTGGCACAATTCTCATGCCTTGCTCTAATTAAAATAGCTTACACAATCATCATTAACTTGTTAATTTTAGAAAAACCTTTTTAAAAAGTCTTCTTACACTATTTACATTGTGCAGACTTGTCCTCGTCTTTATTGCCGTATTCATAATGTTTCAGCCATTGTATGCTCCAACCTTCTTCAGGTGATATACGTTGGAATTTCAAACTGAACTCTTTATTTAGTCCTTGGGGGTTGATTGTTCCAGTTCCACGTGCCATGCCTTTTCTGGATATCTCGGTATCAATTAATTCTCTTAATAACTCAACTCTCCAAGTTTTTGTTCACCTCTGCTGTGGCCAGATATTGAACTCACATCTCTTTGGGTTAAGTCACGGGATTACTTCAACCAACGCTTTTATCCACTGGGCCATACGAGTTCAATACCTGGCTACAGCAGAGGGGAATAAAAACTTGAGAGTTTAGTTACTAAAGGGAAATAACTGAAACTGATTTATCCAGAAAAGGCATGGCATGTGGAACTAGAACAATCTATCACAGTGGACTAAATAAAGGGTTCAGTTTGAAATTCCTGTCTGTCTATCTACCCATCTATATGTCTGAAGAAGGCCGGAGAATACAATGGCCGAAATGTCATGAATATGCCAATAAAGATGAGTTCAGCAGTCCGAACAACGTAAATAGTTGCAATATCTCTCATCTCAGAAATATAGACTGAAATTTTAGTCTTGTGTATTACTTACAAGCACATTTTTGTATTCACAGGAAGTGCTATTTGTAGATTATATCACTGTTGTTCACATACCTTTGGTGTAATTATTCATTTTAGAATACCTAACAGATTAGCTTTTATCTTCGAGCAAAGTTTGTCAAAACTAGCAAGCATTATGATTTATAATTTATTTATGAACACTTATAAGTTTGTTTTAATCACTCAAAACTATCCTCTTTCTTTGGCTTTGAAAATCTGCAAGTGCTGGAAGGGGATGAAAACTATGTAGTTTCTAAGGGACTGAAATCCTGTGGTTTTTTTTGTTTTTTTTTTTAGATGAGTTTTTTACCAGAACCAAGAAATATCATTTATTAATCTTAAAAAATAGGAGTAGATAGGTTTGCCTATCGTCAGGTTCACACTTCTCCCCAGTCTTTTAAAATGTAGAGATTTATCCCTTGTTTCCCCGTTTAGGATTGGGTTTCCAGTTCCTTCTAAAGTCTACTTCAACTCTATACTTGTAACATCTTCACCTAAACACTGAAATTTTATTTACTATTTATTTTTATTTTTTCTTCAAGAGGAGTAGCTATTTATGCTTATTGTCCGGTTTACACTCCTCCCTGGTCTTTAGAACAGGAATAGAGGTTTATGCCTTGTTTAAGATTGAGTTTTTGGTTCCTTCTGAAGTCTTTTCATTCTCTTTTACTACCGGTAGCCTCTTGCATTTTAGCGGCATTTTTCTCTTGTTTGGAGTGACTAGATTAAAATATAATAGATATTGAGAATCAAGGTAGAAATAATAATATTCTGACCTAAGCAGGTGTTCCAAATAAAACTACATCTTTCCACTGTTCATTGAGTAGAGGTAATTTAATGATGAACTAAGGTCACTTATGTTGTCTTAAAAGCATTTCAAGTGGGTATTGGCACCATCTTCTTCAGTTTCAGCACCCAGATAAATAGATGTGTGTATAGTGTAGTGGTTGTCTGTGCAGAAAATGGTATTGGCAAATTCCCACCTAGTATATTGCATTCACTTTCACACAAATTCGCTCTTGAGTAAGACCTGAATCCATCTCTTCACCCCCACACCCAGCTATGGTTTAAATAGCAGAACAGACTTCCTTTGTTAGCAATAGTCTCGGAATGATAACTCTGAATTTAAAACTGTCAAGAAACCACTCTTACTATCTTTCCCAAAAAATCCTAGCAATTCACAGATAATAAAGAAAAGGGACCTTTTCTGAGTAGATACGTTAATGTCATTGCACTATTTTGTGAAGAGGTAAATGGCTGTGGGAACCTGACCCCATCTATCACCCTTGGCTATGACAACATTTGGAATATATATAAAAGTATCTATCTATATTTCTGAGATATATTTGTTACAACGTTTCGGCCGTTGTACACTCCGGCCTTCTTCAGGTGGTTGGAATGTCGAACTGAACCCTTTATTTCGCTCACTGGAGTAGACTGTTCTTGTTCCATGTTTAATGGATGTCAGTTATCAGTTATCTCTTTGTTAATTTTTCCATCTGAAATAGACATTAGGTTTATTCTCCACTGCCTTAATATGAGCTCTGGTAAAAACATGCAATGATAACAGCAAAAATTGCAATATGAGCACTGGTAAAAATTGTTGCTGAAGACATTAGGTTTATAATACCCAGAAATTCATACACAGATGTCCTCAAGGACACCATGGCACAGTGGATAAAGGTGTTGGTTAGATCCAGTGACAGGACCCAAAGGCAGTGTGGAGAACTTTCAGAGGGAAAAATTAACTGATAACTGACATCCATTAAACATGTCATGTGGATCTAGAACAGTCTACCCTAGTGAGCGAAATAAAGGGTTCAGTTCGATATTCCTATCACATGAAGAAGCGTACAACGGCCGAAACGTTGTAATAAATATGGCGACAAAGATGGGGACAATAGTCCGAATAATGTAAATAGTGTACATAATACCTCATCTCGGAAATATAGAGATATGTAAATAGTGTACATAATACCTCATCTCGGAAATATAGAGATATGTAAATAGTGTACATAATACCTCATCTCGGAAATATAGAGATATGTAAATAGTGTACATAATACCTCATCTCGGAAATATAGAGATATGTAAATAGTGTACATAATACCTCATCTCAGTAATATAGAGATATGTAAATAGTGTACATAATACCTCATCTCGGAAATATAGAGATATGTAAATAGTGTACATAATACCTCATCTCGGAAATATAGAGATATGTAAATAGTGCACATAATACCTCATCTCGGAAATATAGAGATATGTAAATAGTGTACATAATACCTCATCACAGTAATATAGAGATATGTAAATAGTGTACATAATACCTCATCTCGGAAATATAGAGATATGTAAATAGTGTACATAATACCTCATCTTGGAAATATAGAGATATGTAAATAGTGCACATAATACCTCATCTCAGTAATATAGAGATATGTAAATAGTGTACATAATACCTCATCTCGGAAATATAGAGATATGTAAATAGTGTACATAATACCTCATCTTGGAAATATAGACAGATGTTTTAAATAGATAGTTCATTTTCTGCTGATCTGAAATGAAGATGCCTGAATGCTGCCACTTGCCACTTTGTATTGTTGCATTATTGGTTTCATTTTTAGGTCAGAAAGGCTCTTGTATAAAAAGCATCATTCAAATCTACAACAAAGGATAACTTTTAAAACAGTCGGCTGCAAATGTCGCAGCTCTTATCAGTTGTTAAGATTAAGTAAATTCACATAAATCCATTGTCAAAAATGAGGCTAGCTTTCTGTGTAGACTCAACAAAATGTTTAATATTTATCCATATTTAGATTTATATCTGTGTTATTTCTTGATAGATTATCAAATAGAAATAGCCCAAGAAAGTCTCCCTGTCCGCATTCTTTAACAGGACGCTTTTCATGAAATAGTTTTTTACAAATAAAAACAAAAGAAGCGAAACATGACAACCTGCTACAAATATTTTCATGTGTTGCCTAAAATGATTAATTCTGCAGAACAGCTGGCAATATCTGTTAAGTAAATAGAATGCTGCCATGTGTTTCATGATCTTTAAAATTGCACTCAGTCACGATGACCCATATAGACAGATTGCGTTTTCTTCACATTCTATTGATAGATTGCCTTGATATTTATGGATAGGTTTTTGTTGCTAATTTTGATGAAATTCTGAAGTTCCATCCAGATCCTCCCCACTTTAACAGACATAGTTAACATTTTAAGAAAATTCTTGTATTTTAAAGATTTTTTAGTATTAGGGTGAAGGAATATGAATCCTTACACTTTTGTAAAATGCCTTCAAAGACCAATTGAAAATTTGTCTATCTAACCATCTATATGTCTGTCTATCTATCTAACCATCTATATGTCTGTCTATCTATCTAACCATCTATATGTCTGTCTATCTATCTAACCATCTATATGTCTGTCTGTCTATCTAACCATCTATATGTCTGTCTGTCTATCTAACCATCTATATGTCTGTCTGTCAATCTAACCATCTATATGTCTGTCTGTCAATCTAACCATCTATATGTCTGTCTGTCAATCTAACCATCTATATGTCTGTCTGTCTATCTATCTAACCATCTATATGTCTGTCTGTCTATCTATCTAACCATCTATATGTCTGTCTATCTATCTAACCATCTATATGTCTGTCTATCTATCTAACCATCTATATGTCTGTCTGTCTATCTAACCATCTATATGTCTGTCTGTCTATCTAACCATCTATATGTCTGTCTATCTATCTAACCATCTATATGTCTGTCTGTCTATCTAACCATCTATATGTCTGTCTGTCTATCTAACCATCTATATGTCTGTCTGTCTATCTAACCATCTATATGTCTGTCTGTCTATCTAACCATCTATATGTCTGTCTATCTATCTAACCATCTATATGTCTGTCTGTCTATCTAACCATCTATATGTCTGTCTGTCTATCTAACCATCTATATGTCTGTCTGTCTATCTAACCATCTATATGTCTGTCTGTCTATCTAACCATCTATATGTCTGTCTGTCTATCTAACCATCTATATGTCTGTCTATCTAACCATCTATATGTCTGTCTGTCTATCTAACCATCTATATGTCTGTCTGTCTATCTAACCATCTATATGTCTGTCTGTCTATCTAACCATCTATATGTCTGTCTGTCTATCTAACCATCTATATGTCTGTCTATCTATCTAACCATCTATATGTCTGTCTGTCTATCTAACCATCTATATGTCTGTCTATCTATCTAACCATCTATATGTCTGTCTATCTATCTAACCATCTATATGTCTGTCTATCTAACCATCTATATGTCTGTCTATCTAACCATCTATATGTCTGTCTATCTAACCATCTATATGTCTGTCTATCTAACCATCTATATGTCTGTCTATCTAACCATCTATATGTCTGTCTATCTAACCATCTATATGTCTGTCTATCTAACCATCTATATGTCTGTCTATCTAACCATCTATATGTCTATATGTCTGTCTATCTAACCATCTATATGTCTGTCTGTCTATCTAACCATCTATATGTCTGTCTGTCTAACCATCTATATGTCTGTCTGTCTATATAACCATCTATATGTCTGTCTGTCTATCTAGCCATCTATATGTCTGTCTAACCATCTCTATGTCTGTCTGTCTATCTATCTCTATCTCTCTATCTATCTCTGTCTGTCTATCTATCCATCTCTCTGTCTGTCCATCTCTCTATCTGTATGTCTATTCTTCTATGTCTGTCCATCCATCCATCCATCTGTATGTCTGTCTATATAATAAACCTTGTTTTTTTGACTTGTTTTAAAGCAAACATAAAATCACAAGTGAATCTAACCTTACTTGAACCTGTAACCTTTGAGATTAGCAGCTAAGTGACATACTCACTGCACCAGCATTCTGCTGCTTGAACAGCAAGATTAAATTATAAATACTAAATTAGGCACAGCTACTGCACTGATCATAGGTGGAGCATACTGATACTCTGATCCTATACAAGGCTTTCACCCATGTTGGGACACCGATTCCCATAAATTCACGGAAGTTAAGCAACATCAATCCTAGATGGGTGACTGCTTGGATGTGCAACTGGTTTAATGGATAATAGCTTGGAATTGTTAATTAGGGAGCTGAGTTTCATTTCTTGTTGGGTTCTTTAGATTCTTTTATGTGTAAATATTATTGGGAAAGGTATGAATCCACCTCTTCTCCCCTCATCTATGGGTTAATTAGTAATACTTGTATCACTAAACCATTATTATCTCCAAAAAATTCTTACAATCTAAAAAAAACATTTTCTGGCTTTAAATAACTTGCAGAGGGTTGATAATCCATAAAAAACAAATCAATAAAATAAACAACTTAATCCTATGCTGAAACACCAATCTATATAACTAATCACCTTATTTTTAGACATACAGTCTATATTGAAAGTTGTAATTTTTTTGCATGCATGTATAAGCTTTAATATATTATACAACAATTCCTTAAACATGTATTAGTTAAACCTGATATATATATCTGGAGTTGGAACAAATCATGACAGAGGCAACAACAGTCAAAGGAGAAGAAAGAAAAAAAGAGAGAGGAGGCTGATGAGCAAGTGTAAAGTGAAAGAAGGAAAAAAAGAAAAAGGACAAATGATCACTGCACCCTGCATGTACGTGAATGCATATCCGCAGAGACGGACACATGGTTGCACACGCACAAACTCACACTTGAACACGAAAAAATACAGAAAAAAAACTTACACCAATGTTAAATGTATATAAAAAGGAAAAATCCAAAAGATATAAGCAGTAAATTGCTGATACTCCCTGAAGAGTAGACAGACAGGTTCACCTACGAAAGTCTGGATGCTGAAGGTAACATCAGTCAGCTAAGTGACAAACTTTTACTCACACTAATCATATCAAATACAGATGGTAATCTGACAGGATGATAATATAAAGAACAAATAGGAAACATATATCAATCTAACATGTTTCACTTTTATTAAAGCTTCATCAGAGATTGAGAGAAAACAGAACTTTGGTATTTTCAGTTTTCTTTGGGACAATTCTCATTGGTCATTTATGTAACAGATGCATTGAAACTGTAGATAATTCTATATGTAAGTTTGTAAAAATTCTGATATATCTAAGCAGGTATCTTAGTATGATCATGTGTATTTGTAATTGTGTACGTGTGTCTGTCTAGTACGAGGTCTTCTGTTTTCACTTTTGTGTGGTTGTGGTCAGTCAGTGTTGTGGGGTGGTATTTTATTAATCTGGGGCCCCAATAGTTTACAATCAATCTGTTCTCATCTATATAATCTCTAATTTGCTTCAGAGTTAATCTCCAGCTGGTATTCTATCAAATCTTGAGAACTCTTTTTACACCAAAGGTTGAATTTTCAAAATAAGACTTACCCCTATCACTCCTCCCCCAAAGTATTAATCTGTGTGTGCATGTGGTATTTGGAGACAGAAGCTAATTGTACTCCTTTCACCAAAACCACAAACACTATGCATTCCATTATGAACTGAAAATAGCTTCTTATAAAGGCAATTTTAACTTAAGAGAAAAAGATTCCATAAAAATGCTGCTTGACATCTTTGATTTATTTGTTATATTAAAACAAAATTGCCATCTAAAGGAAAAGATCACTTTTGTCACAAATCATTTTATGTATGAGGGACGCTCCAAAAGTAAGGACCCCATTTGATTTTCACAATAATTACAACAGCACAATATAAAGCAAATTGTCATCTACAAAAACACTATTTTTCCACAAAGTCACTCCGATTATTTATGCATTTTTGCTAGGGATGAACATTTTATAGGTTGAATTCTATGCAGGGCTGCCTAAAATATTGCTTATTACATATATTGCTGTCACTACGCATAGAAAATCCTCAGGGCATTTTAACATGGTGTAATTATTAGCAAGCTTATCTCACTAGATCAATTAACACTGAGTAGTGAATTCCATCCTCACCAGGTGCCCTATACTTTCAGCCTTGTGCCACATCTAAGCTACGCTTGGAAAATCACTATATTACTGTCACCTTTGAAATGCATTGCCTACCAGCTGTGCTCATGCATGCTGTTTGGTCTCCATAAACATTCAGTAAGGATCAGTGGAGGCAATTTCTTCAAAATGGCGGAATTCACTGATAAATCTCAGCTTCATATTCACTCTCATGTTCGATAGCATTTTGCCAGGCTACTAGGCAAACTACTATCTGAAAAAATGCAACTGAAATTGTGATATTAGGTTCAACCTCTAGTGCTACAGCACCAACAATAAAATAGCAGACATCATTCTAGGAATGAAAGGGAAATATTGCTCATGCCTTTTGTGTGTATGTTTAATATATTTTGACATTATTCAAGATTAACAGGGTTTAAATTACATATGATCTGCTTAAAAATATAATTAAACCTAAAGTAGAAAAGTTTTAGATAGAATGAAAAAATAACTTCACAACGATGAAATACTTTTAAAATATTTCTCATCTCCCAACAATTATTGTAAAGAATGACAATGTATATATGTGCAGAAGAAGTCCACTGACCTTCAAAAAGGCTGAGGGTATGTGCCTGTCAATGCCATCGTCTCCATGAAACGAAGAACAACTAACGCAGGCTCATTCCACCGCTTGTAACAGAAAACGGTTGATGGAATAACTTGGATGGGCTATTTGCGGGGATTATAGTATAATCCTGATGTGTTGGCTATGGATTAGTGTACCTGCCTTCAAATGCATATAAAATCACTGGCAGTGAACAAGAGAAAACTGAGGAAGCCAACCGGCAGGAGAATGGATTTGTAGCTATTTAGACGTACAGCTCTAAATTTTTGACAGTTTGTAACCATGAAGTATAGCCAATATATAAATATAATTAAATTATATGGTGTTTTGAAAATATTTTTAGCAATCCCGTATATTTTATTCAAACATGATGTGTCCTTAAAAATAAAATAAAAATTCCCCCCTCTTCTAAACTGCATGATCTGTATCTATACAGAAGGGGAGCATTTATCTTGCTGAAGAATCTTCTACACCTACATGCTAGATTAGTTAAATATTCTTTATTTTTGGTAAATCAGTTTTTTTTTTTTACAGACTCTGTAATTTTAATTTTTTTTTTCTTTTCTCTTCCAGGCACAAACCATTACGAGGGCGTCAAGAAGAGCTGGCAATGTTAGTAGAAAGATTTATGAAAGAACAGAATTATGAGGACACATATTCCAGTCTACTATCTGAGGATGTAGTCCGAAATTTTCTTACAGGAAAATCTAAAGATCAACGTAGAATATTCCGGGAACATGTAAGTTTTTAATATATTCCAAGCTTTTCACTTCTCATTTATTGGAAGCTTCCAGCTCAATAACAACAGTATTGTGTTTGCGAGAAAATTATTAGGATTTGGAAATTATCGTTAGACTATTTATTAATATTTTTGGTGTCTGTTAAGGCACAGTTGGCCCAACGAAAATCTTTAAGAAAAGTTATCTTCTTTTGACCAGAGGAATGAAAAAATGGGTTTTTGTCACATCACCTTTTTGGAAGGACAGTTCATTCGGGGTACAGGGATTTCAGCCATGACATCAAGATAAGCTACACAGAACCCTGAGGCCCACATCTTATCATTACGCATCCAGCAGCTCCACTCTCCATCCGAACTGTGTTTTCATTTAATAAAGTTTGTTAACAGTTTATACTTTCGTTCCATCTTCTTATCTTTCTTCACACAACCACATTTCAGCCCCTGGGAACAATATTCTTCGTAAATTTTCTAATGACATTTTATTACAAAATCCATTCTTCTACTCTCATGTTTTTCTATATATCTTGATACCATAGTATCTCCCGACTTTCCGGTTCTTGTCCAATTACTAAAGTTAAGCAACATCGCACCTGGTCAGTGTCTAGATGGGTGACCACTTATGAATACCAGGTGCTGTAAGCATGTATGTGCAGTGGTGTAATGAATAACAGTTTTTTCTCTTCTTTTTTTTTCCCCCTTTTTCCTTTTTTTCCTTTTTTTTTCTTTTTTTTCTTTTTTTCTTTTTTTTCTTTTCTTTTTTTTTCTTTTTTTTTCTTTTTTCTTTTTCTTTTTTTTTTCTTTTTCTTTTTTTCTTTTTTTTTTCTTTTTTTTCTTTTTTTTTTCTTTTTTCTTTTTTTTCTTTTTTCTCCTTTTTTCTTTTTTTTCTTTTTTTCTCCTTTTTTCTTTTCTTTTTTTCCCTTTTTCCTTTTTTCTTTTTTCTCTTTTTTCCCCTTTTTTTTCTTTTTTTTTTTTCCTTTTTTTTTCCTTTTTTCATTATTTTTCTTTATTTTCCTTTTTTCTTTTTTTTTTCCTCTTACCTTGCTTTTTTTTCTTCTTTTTTTTTTACTCAATATTTTTTAGATTACTAAAAAGAATTTTTGATTTGCAAACAAAATTAACTCTAAAATGTTACAGGTTAAAGAAATAGAATCAGTTAGTTGTGATTATGAACGTGATGGTTGTTAGTTAATTCTTTCATTTTTCTTTGTTAATATTTTAGATAACATGATTTATTAACAAAAATAAGTATATACCAAAGTCATGCTTAATTACTGGAATTAATTAATATTCTATCAACAACATTCTCTTTACATAAGTCGGGTTGTTTTTTTGTTGTTTTTTTTTTTATTGTGTTTTTGCTTTTTTGTTTTAAGCAAATAACACTCATATGTTTAACATCTGCTTCAGCAAAACGGTAAATCTTGCCAGTTTCAAATCTTTTTATGTCCTCTTTGAATAATGACCCATATTTGTATTTATTTTTGTTATTGCAATATTTAAAATTGTTAAGCTCAAATCTGTATCAGTGCAATAGAGGACTGTCTACGGACATTTCATAGTCTTGGAACACGCAACAAATATATTTATTCATTAAATATTATCGTACATCAGAATATTCAACTAAGAAAATTTCCCGACAACCTCTTTCTCTCATATATATATATGATGGATTCTCTCGTCGTTTTCAACGTGTGAGTGTCTTTCAGTTCAGTTTTTATGTTTGTTTCGTATGAGACCACAATCCTGCACAGGATTTGCAAACAAGTCCAAACAAGGGAGATACTGAAGGGCTGACCGTCATATGGGCTGATGTATTAGCCCAAGATTTAGTGTTGGTTCTTAATTCTCTCAGATGCTTGAGACGATTCTTTTCAAAGTTAGTTATACCTCAGTAGCAGGTGTTTCTCCAGTTTGCTCGGATTTCAACAAGACGTTTGAATTCCTATATATCGATCTTTGCAGCCTTTAAATTTTAAGTTTATCCTTTAAGCATAACCAAGGATGGCCTACATTACGCTTAGCATGAAAACGTTGGCTATACATGAAGATTTTCGGCATCCAATCATCACTCATTCTGATGATATGACCAGCCCATCTGAACTGGGATTGCAATACCACCGATGCCACATTTGATGACAAGATCAGGGTTAGAGATTTTGTCCTACCCTGTATAACTGCATATTGAATGGAGACAGCGTTTATGAAAAGCATCAAGTTGATTGAGGTGCATCCTGTATAGCATCCTATATATATATATATATATATATATATATATATATATATATATATATATATATATATATATATATATATATATATAATTAAGGGCATGTAGCCAAGTGGTTAGAACGTTCGCATTCTGACCATGTGACCAGGGTTTGAATCTCACCATGGTCAATTTGTCAAGAAGGAGTCTTCCTGATGTTATCAGACTGGCGGGGTTGATCCTAGCATGTGGCACCGTTGGAAAGTGCCTGAAAACCACACCACGGGTTGACCCAAACCTTGTGAGTGAAATTGGGTAGACGGAACCCTTGGGTGCTGTTGATAGCTGTGCTAGCACGAAGTCACAAGTCATCGTGCCCGAGGGCCTGAGCATGCTGGCCTTGTTCAAATTGTTGATCACACTAGATAACACGCTCTTTCCCAGAAACTGTAACTAAGGTCTGCTCAGCATAGTTGCAGTATAGACCACAGGTGGGCTTTGTGGATGTTGAATAAACACAAATGCACCTGGGCAAGGGATTGCCTAGCCGCTCTAGTAGACGGGTATCCTCGACTACAAGTGGCCAGCTATACTATACTAGACTATGTATATAATGTCCCTTTACAGCGTCTCCTGTTTTTTGTTTGTCTCTACAATATCTGCAAATGGGCCTGTTTTATTGGCTAAGAAAAAAATCCCAGCATGCATTTGTGTGCTTATATTTTTCTTACTTTTAATGTCTTATGGGTATTAAATTCTCCAAGTCTTCTTCCCTCATATATTGCAAAAATTTCATTTGTATCTTTTCTCATTGTTAGTAATAGTTCTTTTGTATTAACTATTTTCCTTATAACATTCTCATTTGTCACATAGTCTCTCTATGGTATTCTTTGCATTCATTAGTAAAATCACATCTCAGTTGCTTCAATTTTTTTTTTGTGATGAAATTGTCCTATTTTTACAGCTATAATCTAATTTAGATTTTTATTAACTCTTTCAAACTTACAATTAATAATGTTCAACTTTATTTTTGCAGGTGTACCGCTATTTACGAATGTTTGACAAAAATGCTGGGTTCAAATTGATGCCCTGTCACCGATATTCCTGTGATGGTCAAGTTGGAGGTAAAGTGTGTTCAACTAGAAAATGGTGAGCAACAAATTTGCTTTTAATACACTTTCTTTTTGTCTTTTTTAATTTCTTTTTCTGCCTTTCTACATACATATAAAGTGATTCATATATCCACATAAAGGCATTTACTATCCATGACTTCTTACATTTAAGATTACAGCCACACCATGTTGAAGCACTGATTCCTGTACAATCCTCGGAATTAAACAATGTCAAGCCTGGTTAGTACCTAGACGGGTGACTGTTTGGGAGTACCGGGTGCTAGAAGCTTGGATGTGTTGGTGGGAGGGTAGATAATGGCTCGGAATTGTCTATCAGAGTATCAATTTCCAATTCCAATCAGGTTCATTATATTCACTGTCACACAAATATCCTTGGAAAAGATATAAATTTGCTTCTTCTTCCCCCCAGATATGGGTTAATTAGCAAGATTTGTATCCCTAAACTATTATGCAAAAAAAAAAAAATTCTTACAATCTAAATATATTTTCTGGCTTTAAATAACCTGCAAAGGGTTGATAAGAAGTAGAAAATAAGTCAATCAATCATTATTATCATTGTCATAAATTATTATTATAAATTAGAAGTCTCTGTGAAAACGTCATGGTTTTGCTATTTGAATTTTCTGATGAATCTTAATTCCGTAAGTTAATGATTAAATAAGTTCTTTGTTCCTGGTATCACCTCCTTTTTTAAGACCGTTTCTTCTTAAATAAGAAACTTGAGATTTCTTTTTCTGTCTCTCTGACTACAAATGATTCATACATCCGCATAAAGACATTTATTTTTATTAATCATGCTAGCCGCGCAGACACGAGGGGTTACTGGGTGTGAAAGAATTAGAAAAACAAAACATTATGAAGGAGTGGGTACAATAGAAGAGTAATCAGGAAGACATTGCATTTTAATTTTTAAAGATCAAAATTGGCTGGAAAACAAGAAGCCAGAACAAACGAGACGTGCAAGAGAAGAAACTGTTAGCATAGAACTTACAGTTACATCGAGCCAATTCAACTGTAAATTAATGAGACCTTGCTGCCAATCTAGTACTGCACTTAAATTCATAAAGTCTAGGTACCATAGTAAAAAGTTCATCTGAACAATTACCCAATTTTATAGAAAAAAACACAGTGATAAGAAAGTGAATGAAGCCAAAGCGCCAGGTTGGGACCAATAATATTGCTGATTCTTCTTTGGATTTTATCAAGGATCTCTAAATATATAGCAGGAGCACCAGAACAGTTAACAACAGACGAGATCATTTTGAGATCAGCTGCCAGTTTGACCATACTGATCAGACTTACTATTCAGGCAGAAGTTTGGTTGTGTCATCAGCATATAGATACCAAGTTGAGAGTATTTATCCATTATTATTACTTTAAGGTTTAACCATAAAATACTGTCTACTTATTTGCATTCACATGGTTCTGCTTCAAGATATGTATTCATTATTTGTAGGATGACTTATTTCATAATCTTTTTGGACCCCAAAATTCATTGAAATGCTTTACTTTACAGCAAAACGAATGGTGAAACCTGACTTGGGTTTGGGACCTAAAGAACTAAAGTTTACATTTATAACAAATCCAACTTTCAGAATTCAGTGCAAGGCAACCAATACAGATTTTTTTTTTTTTTTTTTTTTACTGAGTACTCAGGTTGCTTAATGTTTGTGCAAGAATTAGTACTCTATTTGCTTAATATTTTTTTATTCTTACTAATGTTAACCGAATACAAGAGCCACTCAAGGTCGAGGGTTACTGTGTGGTGTTGTATGAGTGTACAAAAGAGCAAGAAGTGAAGTTCTTGGGGCTATGCAGGAACAATAATGGCTAGCTTTAGACTTGAAAAGGTCAAGATTTAATTAGGGCATAACATTTCAGAATTCAGTTGGAGACGTTAGAAATATAGTGTTAAAGTAGACTTTAGAAGGAGCCAGAAACCCAATCCTAAACAGGAAACAAGGGATAAACCTCTACTTCTGTTCAAAAGACAGGCCGAGGAGACGTTAGAAATATAGTGTTAAAGTAGACTTTAGAAGGAGCCAGAAACCCAATCCTAAACAGGAAACAAGGGATAAACCTCTACTTCTGTTCAAAAGACAGGCCGAGGAGACGTTAGAAATATAGTGTTAAAGTAGACTTTAGAAGGAGCCAGAAACCCAATCCTAAACAGGAAACAAGGGATAAACCTCTACTTCTGTTCAAAAGACAGGCCGAGGAGACGTTAGAAATATAGTGTTAAAGTAGACTTTAGAAGGAGCCAGAAACCCAATCCTAAACAGGAAACAAGGGATAAACCTCTACTTCTGTTCAAAAGACAGGCCGAGGAGACGTTAGAAATATAGTGTTAAAGTAGACTTTAGAAGGAGCCAGAAACCCAATCCTAAACAGGAAACAAGGGATAAACCTCTACTACTGTTCAAAAAACAGTGGAGGAGTGTGAACTGGACAATAGATTCACATTGGAGTAGATATGTTCACCAAATTTGGTCTAATAAATAGAAACGGATGATATTTTGATGTAACTAAACAAGTAAAATTGCTAGAATTTTTAAATACTGTATAAAATGATTTTTTTTTTTTTTTTTTTTTTTTTTTCCCCTGTTTCTTAAGCCACACTGTTGTCAGTAGCGGACTTGCTTAAGATTTACTCAAAATTTACTTAAATTTAAGTAAAGTTGCTTATAAAGAAGAAATCATGTATGAGAAAAAGGTTTGAATCTCATAATGTTCAAAACCACATTTTTGTCATTTGGAAAAAAATTTCAACCATTAATGTTAAACAATTATAAAAACACTTTATCTGCATTTGAAAGATGCAAGTACAAAATATCTGTCCATTAGAATTTTCATCCAACTTAATATTAAAAAAGGTAATCCGCATACTTTAAAAATTAAATGATTACTTTTGTGATAATAATTTAAGAAATTTTAACTTTTTATATTATAAATCAATATTAAGATACACTTTAAGCAGATATGATCCTTCAAGAAAGATTGTGGGAAATTTGTTGTTTACAACAGTAATTTGGACCTTATTAACCAGACACTTCCTCAGTAGCTAAATGGTATAGCATGTTGGGTTTAATGACAATTCTGTGTAGGATACAGGTTCAATTCCTGTCGAAGGAAACATATTTTCTAAGCAATTTCTCGGACATTTAGGCCAGTAAATGTAATTAATACTGTTTATTGTAAACAGAGCATTTACTTAAATAATTGTATCTATAAAAATAACATATAAACAGAATATATATATATATATATATATATATATATATATATATATATAAACACACGCACACAGAGCGTGATGTATAAATTCTCGTCTAAATTACGCAAAAATGAAAATAACACAGACATCTTTTTTTAACAGATGCATTTACCAAAATTACACAAAAATATCTTGAAATGCTAAAGTGTAAATTTATTCAATAAAATTGCCATTGGCTTCAACCACGGCCTCCAGGCAACTCTTCTGGACGATCTCCTTGTTGAATGCTGCCATAATCCTTGCCTTCAGTTCATCTTTTGTGTAATAAAGAATTTTGTTGGTCTCTCATCTGTGCCCCACGCATAATAACCAAGGGGGTTGCAATTTTGGAAGTTAGGTGGCCAGATTTAAGGGGTGATGTCGTCACAGAAATTGTCTGACAGTCATTTCTCCTGCTTGTGTGGCATGGTGCGGAGTCCCGTTGCCAAACAGGGCAACACTACCTCCACACCTCCTCAAAGCACTTCATGTAAGCCTCCATGTTGAGTTTGAGGCCTCCACCAACAAATTCAAGAGTCCTTTTCTTATTAGAACAATCTGAATTTTCCGAGCTACTGTACCTTCTTAATCGCCATTAGACTCATCCAGCTCTTTCTGAATCCTCTGCACTGTCCTCAGATTGACACCCAAACACATTGAAATGTTTGCATTGGTGCTACTGGTGCGAATACCAAACAATACACTATGCTGTTTCCAAATTTCTGGCAGAGTGAATTGCATCATGGTGGTCTTTTTCACAGACGGTGGCCAATTGACCCTACTATACTATGCACTTGGCAAAATCGAAAACAAACAACACACATGCATGAAATTAAAAAATATATAATGACGACAATTTACCCATCGCACCCTGTGTGCGTTTGTGTGTGTGTGTGTGTATATATATATATATATATATATATATATATATATATATATATATATATATTTATTATAAATTTATCATATTGACAAAACCATTTTACTCACAACAAAGATGCAACTTGGTTTCAGTGCATTTTAACTGCACATCTACGGGTGAGGGTCGAAAATGGTTATGAACGATCCTGTTTGTAGGCAAGCCTGGATGTAAAACGTCACTTCCTATTTTCCATTTTTTTGAGAAGAAAAATGTACTTACAAAATATACATAAAGTATCTGAGTGAAACAATAGCTAATTATCGCTCTACTACCTGTATCGAGCTCTTTTTTGAATTAACGCTGCGAACGTTGGAATTTATATATTACTTTCGTTCTCATTGCATCGGATTTATATATATATATATATGTGTGTGTGTGTATGTATGTATGTCTCTGTGCAATATTTTGTAGTGGGGTCACACACTAGCTATGCCAATGTATTAAATATTAGACTAATTTCTCATACATTTGTGTATTCTGTTCACAAACTGTCTCCAATAAAAAATATACAGATAACATGATAGATGCTCAATTATTGTCATTGTGAAACTCACACTGTTATTGAAATATAGCCAGCTTTAGACAGGATAGACAACAATGTGGCCCTCCACAAAAATGTTTACTCACCCCAAATTATAAATGCTCATACATACAAAAAAGAAACTATCAAGTTTGTTACATTTTAAATTTTTCTCTCTCTCTCTGTGTATTTTTGTTGTTAATCAATTTTATTGCCGCTATTAAAAAAAAATGTGTTCAAACTATCAAAAGCAAATAAAAAAAAAGTAAACTTCATATCCTGATTGTTAGAAAAATACATGCATGCTGCTTGCTTATCTCTTTGTTTCTAATTAGAATTTAATTTTGTTTTTTCTTTTTCTTTTCTCTCTTCAGGTGGAAACAGAACCGAATTCCCATGCTTGTTGGGTGCATTGCAGAATTAAGCAAATCTGAAGAGGAGCAATTATTAAAACCTGGTGAAAATGACTTCAGCGTTATGTTCTCCTGTCGTAAAAATTGTGCCCAGCTTTGGCTGGGGCCTGCATCTTTTATTAATCATGACTGCAGACCAAATTGTAAGGTAAGTTTCGAGAGAAATGATGTCCTTAATTCTCTAAATCTGTCGTTATTACTCGATCATGACTTAGCATCTCGACTTCAGTCACATTCTCACTGATGTGACATGGCTTCCCTCTGTCTTTTCTACAAATATTTCCATGGCAACTGCTCTGACAAACAAGCTTTTTTTTTTCCCCTAGTGCCGCAACTTCATGAATTTAAATGGGTGGGCACCTAGATTGGCATCTAGGTGCCCGCCCATTTACTGTTGAATCTTTTCAATCTTTTCCCGCTTATGGAACTCTCTTTCAGCTACTTGCTTTCCAGCTAACTTTGATCTTCAAAAACATAGAAGCAATGTCAATCATTATCTGCCCTCTTCTTGATTCCTCCTCTTCAACTGTTCTCGTTCCTTGATAATGTGTTTCTTTTTCTTATTCTTTCACACTCTGTTCGTCCTCGGTAATTACAATAAACTACATCCATCAGCAAGGCTTCTGATTGAGAGATTGGAGGTTTTGAGGTGCACAGAATCACCTCTTAATTGCTGGTGTTCCCAGGTCCACCCAGACCCAGGGTGGTAGCACCTGTTGGGGTCCCAGCTATGGGCAAATAGTGAACTTCCAGATCTTTCCCACGTCCTGGGTATGACGACAAACTACATCCGCGTCCTGGGAATGACGACAAACTACATCCGCGTCCTGGGAATGACGACAAACTACATCCGCGTCCTGGGAATGACGACAAACTACATCTGCGTCCTGGGAATGACGACAAACTACATCCGCGTCCTGGGAATGACGACAAACTACATCCGCGTCCGGGGTATGACGGCAAACTACATCCGCGTCCTGGGTATGACGGCAAACTACATCCGCGTCCGGGGAATGACGACAAACTACATCCGCGTCCTGGGAATGACGACAAACTACATCCGCGTCCGGGGTATGACGGCAAACTACATCCGCGTCCTGGGTATGACGGCAAACTAAATCCGCGTCCTGGGTATGACGACAAACTACATCCGCATATTTGATAAATATTATCAACAAAATAATTGCTTTTTTATAAAGATCACAAAAGACCAGAATGAAAATGAAAAAATATTACTTTTTTGAAAAACAATATTACCAACTATACTTTTTTGAAAAACAATATTACCAACTATACTTTTTTGAAAAACAATATTACCAACTATACTTTTTTGAAAAACAATATTACCAACTATACTTCAACCTTTTATACAAAATAACCAACTAAAATTCATAAATTAATAAGGCTTCGGCATAAAATGACCCAAATAGGAGTTGACATGCCGTTAAATCCAACATCCATCCATCTTTATAGAAAATATTTACTAACAGTGCATTTTTATAACAAAATGCCAATCAGTACAACACTAAGTATAAAAATACATTTTTATAGTAAAATTACCAACAATACATTTTATCATCTACAAACTAGGTATTTACTCTGTCTCCCCACTAAGACGAGTTGTGACACAGTCTTTTTAAGGTGGGGACCCAAGCACATATACCCAAGCCAGGAACAAAAATTGCCTGCAGACCCACAACCGTCAGTTGTGCTGGCTTCGGTGCAAGCACTAATCCCTCTCTCTCTGGTGCAATGAGAGGGCGCGGCCTCGGGCAGCTGTTCCCCAGGGCTGGGCACCTCTGAGTATAATTTTCCTCAGTTGCGGTTCCATCCTTTGACGGAGCCACCCCTGAGTGCACTCTGCTCAAAGACACACACAACTGAGAGATGATAAATAGGGTGTTACAAACTACTTGAGAGAGAAGTTTACACACATCTACAAACTATATATCTAAAAAATATACATTTACCCTAACAATATTAAATTATGTACAAAATATCTGTAGTTGAAGGTATAAAATTGTGTTCAAAATATATATAACTGAAGCCATAAAATTGCATACAAGATATTTAGATTTTGGTATTAAATAACCCATAGAGGTGTTGATATGCTGCTAAACAAAATCAGCTACAACTTTCCATGCTGATAACCGTTATGCTACCCATACATCTATTTACCATATACAATGACCATTTACATTTATTTCCCATTTTCACCTATTGACCTCTTGGACAAGAACTTCAATGGACTTAAGTTTCACTTTATCAAATTGTTGTCTTAATTGTTGTGTATTTCCCTCCTTAGAAAATGATTGAAAATTGACTGAAGCTTGAGTTTAACGAAACAGGTAGATGTATAAATAATCAAATTTAACTCCAAACTTCCATGATAATCAAATCCAGGTGTCACCCAATGTCGTGCACTACTGTTCAGGCTTAACAAGTAGCTATTGATGAAGTACCGTGGCAGGAAGACGTGCAAGTCCTACCACTATCAAAAGTGACAAAAGGTGTCAATAGATTGTCATTGCAATTAGAATGAACATAGTTCTGTCAGCTGGGGCTTCAGAATATGCCAACTGCACCTCTGCAGATGCCCTTCCCACAAATGATGCATCCTGGGTAAGACAATAAACTGCATCCAACAGCAAGGCTTCTCATCAGGAGGTTTTGAGGAGTGTGGAACCACCTCTTAATTGCTGATGTTCCCAGGTCTACCCTGACCCAGGGTGGTAGCACCTGTTAGGGTCCCAGCTATGGGCAAATAGTTAACCCCAAAACTGGAGTCAAAACACTATGAAAGTGTAAAAATAGGTTGAATTTTTTAAGAAAAAATATTACCAGCAGTACATTTTTGAAGGAAAAAATATATTAGCAGCAGTACATTTTTGAAAAATCAATATTACCAGCAATAAAAATTTTATCGGCATTAAATAATTTCATTGAGGTATGCCGTAAAATAAACCATACCAAACCTAGAATAAACAACAAATGCAATCTTAATCTGATAAATGTGGCATACCATAATCTTTGTTATTGTAAATGTATTCAAGTCCTTACATGTCCAGATTTGTTTATCTTTTTCTTTTGACATTGTTGTCTCCTAAAAAAGACTTATGCCAGGTGATATAAGTCATCAGCTCCAGTTTGTTGACATTGTAGTTGGGTTTGTTACATTCACTTACACACAAACACCTTTGCAAAAGGTGTGGATCCATCTGCTCACCTTCTCCAGCTATGGATTAAATAATAGGATAGTAATATTATATAGAAAAAAATCATTGTTATTCTAAAATAAATTGTGAATGCAATATTCACTAAAAAAAAAAAAAATTCAGCTTTAAAAACTTACAAAGGGTTGGTAAGCTGTAAAAAAAAAAAAAAAAAAAAAAATAATAATAATAATAAAAAATAAAATAATCAGTGTTAACTTTGTATAAAAAGTTTGGAAGTCATAATGAATGAATGAATGTACAATCATTGGATTTATTGGGACAGAGTAGATTTTTAAAATCTATTCATTAAAGGTGTTCCTTACACAGAGAAAACTGGATTAATCCTGTTGTCAAGAAAGAGAGTAATGAAATGCTTTTAATTTATACATAATAATGTCCAGCTGCTCATTTCTAACCACACCAATCTGCTGGGGTGACTAGTTAATCCCTGTTGCAGATACTTGCTCAGGTATATTTGTTTTTGTTCAAAGCCTACAGAGCGCACTTGTGGTTTATGCTGCAACTATACTGAGTCAACTTTAAATACAGGAGAGAGCACATAATCTGGCATGGTCAGCTGTTTAAACAACGCCAGTACACTCAAACCCTCTGTCACAATGACTTGTGACTTTGTGCTAGCACAACTTTTGATGGGTTCCGAATAGTTCCATCTATCTAATGTCACTCGCACTGCTTGGGTCAACCTGTAGCGTGGCTTTCAGGCACTTTACAAAGGTGCCACAGACTGATAACAACAAATTTATCTTCTGATAAATCGACTATAGTAAGATTCAAACCTGGGTTTTAGGGCTGGAAATCAAACATTCTAACCACTCAACCATGTGCCTGTATCTATGACATTTGAGCCATTCAAGCAATATTTATCCAGGAAGCGATACCACACAGATGATGCTGTTGTTGCAGAGCTTCAAGAGTAGGTCCAGTCACTTGACACCATGTTTTTTGTCGTGGGTGCTTATGCACCAATGGAACAGTTGCATCGCTCTCAATGACAACTATATGAAAAATGCAACAAATTATACATCACTTATTTTGATTAACCACGTTACTTAGAATGATTACTTCGCGACTTATGTCAATGTAAAAACGGTCTTAATTGGAAATAATACAAGTGACAAATGGTTATAAAAAGGCGCTTAATTTTAAGTAAAATGATGCACTATAATACGTAACCAAGTAATTGTTTTAAGTTCGCTGAATATTGGTGCCTATGAAAAAATGGACTAGTGGTCCTGGTAGCATACTAATAATCATACTGGATTAGTAATTGTTTATACCTGACTTTTCAAACATCTTATGTGTGTGTTTGGCTCGAATATTTGAGTTCTAACCATGGGACTTTAGTTTGAATTGTACCATAGCCAGCTTAATAATATTGACCTCAGGAGACAATCCCAGCATGCACCACTTTTGGGAAGTTTGTAGAAATCCTACCACAGGTTGATCCATGCCTTGTGCGTGAAAATTGGTAAACAAAACTGATTGGAAACCATCAATGGTTGTGCTAGTATGAAGTCACAAGTCATCATGACCGAGGGCTTGAGCATACTGGCCTAGTTCTACGACTGCTCACACCAGATACTTCAACTACGGTTTGCTTAGCATAGTTGCAGTATAAACCACAGATAGGCTCTGTGGGGTTGAAGAAATGCAAATGTGGCTGTGTCTGTCTGCAACAGGAATTAGCTAGACAACCTAATAGATAGGTGTACTTGGAAATGGATAACTCTCTTATCTGTGTTGCAATCACCCACAGGTACATTTAATTTTCTTCAACCCCAGAACTAATCTGTGGTTTATATTAAACATTTAACTTTATTATATTCACTAAAGTTATCTGCCAACTTATTATATATGGTGATACGAAAAAACATTGGTGTTACCATATTTTCTTGTACATTTTTGAATAAGAATTAACGGCAAAAGAGGGGGGGTGGCATATTATAGACAAGTACACATTTTCAGAAATTTTTACTCATCTTAAAAAACCTTATTTGAAACAGGTTGCAAATACACTTACCATAATAGATAATAAAACACAAAGTACGTAGGTTGTCATATAGGAAGAAAATGTGTAACTACCGACACTGAGGTAAAAGCGTGACACTCTGGACTTACAAATATATGTTTTCCGCCAGTTGTATAAATAAGGGTGTCAGGCTACTGACTGGAGTGATTATTGAGTGGAACTATCCAGTTGAATTAGTATGAATTATTGTGCACTGATGATTTGGGTTTTGATTTAGGATTTACCGGACGTTAAGACAATCTGGGCTACTAACAAGGTATTCCCTGAAATGGCTAATTATCTTTGGTTGACTTTTACTTTTGTTCTTGTTAAGTATTTATTTGTGGTTGTAATTAAATGTTTTATTTTAACATTGAAGTCTTGAGTTATTAACGGCCACTGTACGTCACAAAATAGGTGTTGATAACAATTGTTTACAAAAGGTATTTGATATGCCAGCAAGAATTGTTTCTCTCTTCATTCTTAATAAAAGACAATATTTTTATTTTCATAGTTCATTAATACATAAAAATATAAGTCGCATCAACCAGAAACGTTTATATAAAATGTATTCCCGAATATGTCTAGTTAGAACTTTCATCCAAAATTCAAAAATAAGTTTTGAAACGGAAATTAGAAGAAACATAAAATGGCTAAATATCTGATTCATTTCTATTTAATATCATGAAAAATTAAATATTTTAGTGAAATATATGTACGACTTTGAGATTTTAATGGATATGGTACAACTTTTTTAAAAAAGATATACATCGGGGTAGTTGTACTATGGGGTCATACTGTACTGAAGGATATAATTTATTCTGGTTTTAGCTTCAGAAACACTGGGTCATGTACACAAGAAAATATGGTCTATATCCAACGTTTCATCAACTAGATTTATAAAAATCATAAAACATCTAAAAAGCAGAGAAGCAAAATTCTAATTATGTTTCTGTTTGTTTCTCCCCATCTTCATGGTAATATGAATTTCTTTTCAGTTTGTATCTACTGGTCGAGACACTGCCTGTGTAGAGGTACTTAGGGACATAGAACCAAATGAAGAAATTACTTGCTATTATGGGGAGGATTTTTTTGGTGATAAGAACTGCTTATGTGAGTGTGTTACTTGTGAACGGTAAGTCAGTTTAACTTTTCTTTTTTTTTTTTTTTTTTTTTTCAATCACAGTTAAAATGGAATTGTTTTGCAGAAAGTACTTATGTATCCTTTATGCTAAATTTAAAAAAAGATGAACAAAAAAATCTGATGTAAAATAAATAAGCGGCAAAAACAATCATTCTTTTTATTCAGCATTGGATTTGCACTCAGCTATGAAAAACGGATTTAATGACACAAAACATTCTAGGCATTCAAAAATTTCATTATACCAGTGAGAGCAAAAATCCACATATGACCTGAAAATAATGCCATTAAAAAAATAATAAAATAAAAATTCTACGCATTCAAAAGTCCATTATACCAGCGAGAGCAAAAATCCACATATGACCTGAAAATAATGCCATTAAAAAAATAATAAAATAAAAATTCTACGCATTCAAAAGTCCATTATACCAGCGAGAGCAAACATTCACATATGACCTGAAAATAATGCCATTAAAAAAATAATAAAATAAAAATTCTACGCATTCAAAAGTCCATTATACCAGCGAGAGCAAAAATCCACATATGACCTGAAAATAATGCCATTAAAAAAATAATAAAATAAAAATTCTACGCATTCAAAAGTCCATTATACCAGCGAGAGCAAAAATCCACATATGACCTGAAAATAATGCCATTAAAAAAATAATAAAATAAAAATTCTACGCATTCAAAAGTCCATTATACCAGCGAGAGCAAACATTCACATATGACCTGAAAATAATGCCATTAAAAAAATAATAAAATAAAAATTCTACGCATTCAAAAGTCCATTATACCAGCGAGAGCAAACATTCACATATGACCTGAAAATAATGCCATTAAAAAAATAATAAAATAAAAATTCTACGCATTCAAAAGTCCATTATACCAGCGAGAGCAAACATTCACATATGACCTGAAAATAATGCCATTAAAAAAATAATAAAATAAAAATTCTACGCATTCAAAAGTCCATTATACCAGCGAGAGCAAACATTCACATATGACCTGAAAATAATGCCATTAAAAAAATAATAAAATAAAAATTCTACGCATTCAAAAGTCCATTATACCAGCGAGAGCAAACATTCACATATGACCTGAAAATAATGCCATTAAAAAAATAATAAAATAAAAATTCTACGCATTCAAAAGTCCATTATACCAGCGAGAGCAAACATTCACATATGACCTGAAAATAATGCCATTAAAAAAATAATAAAATAAAAATTCTACGCATTCAAAAGTCCATTATACCAGCGAGAGCAAACATTCACATATGACCTGAAAATAATGCCATTAAAAAAATAATAAAATAAAAATTCTACGCATTCAAAAGTCCATTATACCAGCGAGAGCAAACATTCGTTTATAAAAAAAAAAAAAAAAAATATAATAATCTAAAAAAAAAACTTTTACCAAATTAATGGAATTTGGCTGGAATATTAATTACTCTGTCAGACATTTTTGTCTTTACTTTTAATAAATTAACCCTGCATTCTACAGACCAAAGAATATTTTTTTATCTTCGTTGACTTAATTTTTTTCTTATTTATTTTTTTTTGCTTTTTTTTTTCCCTCCTAATTTTTTAAGTAAAAATTGGGGTGATTCTTTAAGAGGACGGCAACTTCATTGCTGTTTGTCATTTTTAGTACACAGTTATAAGTAACACTGTATTAACGAGGTAAGTAATGTGATAGTCATATGTGCAAGCCATTGATAGTAAATTCATTATTCTTTGAACGTCCCATGAATGTAGCTTCGCATAGCATAACAGGCCTATCCAACAAACATCTCATATTGTAGCCATGATATACAGTGGCAGACTAGGTCTAAAAATACTGGTTGTCAGGAGACAAAGGGGACCAACCCACAACTAAAATGCTGTCATTTAATTTTTATAATGAATAAATCAAATTTTCAAAAAATACATATGGAAAGAAAGATACAATTAAATTTTTTTGGTGGGAAAAAAAAAAAAAAAAAGTGCCTATTCTTTAGTAATTACATTGTACATGTACTGGACATACTACTGATGGTAGATACCAAATGCAAATACAGAATGTTATAGTTGAATTTTTTATTTTTATTTTTTTTAAGTAATTGGTTGTTATTTTTAAATAGTTTACTGCACAATTTACAAATTACGAAATAGTTCAAAAGCACAATAAAATATTGTATACAGTTCACGATATTAAGAGCAATCATTTGTGTTCACTCGATGATTGTGTGAATTTGCCAATAAAAGCTTCTGCATCTCATTCATCTAACAATTCCTTTTCAGTGGATAGCATCACACATGATTCAAATTCTCTGCAGACAGCGAATTTCCTAATTTTGTCTTTATGACTTTTAGCTTTGAAAATGTCCTCTGACATTGGACTTTAGTAACTAATAAGTGTGCAGATGACTTTATAAAGTTTTTATTACTAAAACAGCTATTTGTTTCTTTATTGTATTTTTACTTGATATGGAGGGCCTTCTCTATCAGCTGCTCACTTCCCATCAGGGAAGTTGGATCCTGTTAGAGAAAGCAAAAATTAGAATGAAAAATCAAGCTGACACCCTGATCAGTTTGCTACTGGTAATATATACCCTGGATTGAATCATAGAATTGTCTTAAGATAAGCACAAACCAACAATATAAATTTAATTTTTTTGTTTTTGATATCACTCTTTCCTTAACCCTGTGAAAGTTTTGCACTTTGATTTTATATAAAATTATTTTTTTAAAAATTAATACTCTGGTAAAAACACAAAATCTAGAATAATTTAGAGACATTATTAGCAGATTATTATAATAAAAAAAAAATAATTTTAAAGAATTCTCAATAATTAAAAGACTATTTTCATTCTATTGAGTTTTTTTATTCTTTCTTCCAGAAGAAAAAAAGGTGCTTTTCAAGCAAAAGATCCCCCAGGAAGCCCCGAGTTAGACCAAGGTTACAAATTTCGGGACACAAATGATCGGATCAACAGAATGAAAAATCAAGCAGTTCAAGAAAATATGGGGTTAGGCATTCATGGGGCCTTTATGGCCGGAAATGGTAGGTAATGACATCAAATTTATTGAGGGCTCTCTCTCTCTCTTTCTCCCTTTCTTTCTTTGCAAAATCCTCTTGCTAGGAAGGTTTCTTCATAGCATTACCAATCTCTTTGAAGGAAGACTCCTTAACAAGATGGGTTTGATGGTATGGCTTATCAGGTAAAAATTTTGGTTCCATAAACTATTATATTTTAAACCTGGTTGAACTGTGATTTGCTCTGGAAGCAAGATTTCTTTTATTCTCTTTTCTTTTTTTTCTTTTTTTTTTTCTTCTTTTTTTTCTTTTTTTTTCTTTTTTTTTTTTTTTTTTTTTTGTCCACATAGCTTTGTAATATATATAACTGGATGTATTATATTTTTGGTCAATATTTGACAAAAGTAAATTGCGGAAAATGTTTATTATTACATGAATATCAGAAATTTTCATCAATAGAAATATTTAAACAAAAAAAAGAAAAAAGTTTGCATTTCATCAAAACTTTTTGATGTTTTAGTTACTTAACATAATGTCTCGTGTGTATTTTATTTGTATACTGTAACAGACAACTGTACCAAGTAAAAGAAATTCAAATTACATGAGGACTTTCAACAACAGCAACAATTAAAAGGGATAGCACATGTAACTTGAAGAGAAAATAATGATATCATGATGTTGACATTCCACACAACTTGAAATAAAAGGTTAGGAAGGAAACCCCAATTAATACTGGAAAGAGCAATAACACTTACTGGGCTTGAGAAGCCTATTTTCCTGAAATATTATTTTAGTAGTAAGATTTTGTAAATTTCAACTGAATGCAGCACTGTCTTTTTGGTTAATGAATGCCAAATGTTTCCTTATAAGGAAATGGCTAATACTATCATTACCATTGTTTACCTAATACAGGGCCCAAGAGCCACTCAAGGTAAAGGGTTACCAAATCAGGTAAATGGGGGAAGTATAAAGTGCATATTATGAGGACATGTTGGATAGATAACTGTTGTTCCGAGACTTGAAGTGGTTCAGATTGTAATGATCGGGGAAGCATCCTCTTGGGAGTCTTTTCTGTATAGTGCTTATTTGAAGATTATTCCTTTATAATAATTGTTGCCTGAATTTATGATGTGTTACTATTATACAATGATCATTTCAGATCACTGGTCTGAAAGCCTCAGTCTAAATTAGTTAAATGCAGCTGTGTTTCTTTAAATTATTCTTTAGATTATTAGGTATGATAAAATGACTGATATGAAATATCCAAACAATGTACGCAAGATGAAATAAGTGAAAACTGGTTGGATGTTTAAAATCTTTTATTCTGTTATCAGTTCACTCAATGAGAACATCATCAGAACAAATGAAAAATGACGGAAGCATCATTATCATGGCAACCTTGCTACTTAAAAATGATGGAAGCATCATTATCATGGCAACCTTGCTACTTAAAAATGCTATGGTTAATGTGAAAGTTTAGCAGTTAATAAAATTAAGTGTAAGTATCTGAATAAATTGGTGTAATTTGTACACAGGAAAGTGTTAAAATAAATATAAAATATAGGGATTTGATGGAGGAAAAATTTATTTATAAAAGATTAAAAAAGAAAAGGTGAAGTTTAACATTCATATCTGATTTTTTTTTTTTTTTTTAACTGTGTTTCAAAGGATAGTTTTTTCCTTTACACTGTTATTACAGTATGCTCTTCATCCTGGGTATGACAATAAACTAAATCTGGCAGCAAGGCCTCTAATTCAGAGGTTTTGATGACTGGGGAAACCACCTTTTAATTGCCGTTGTTCCCATGGTCCACCTTGACCTGCGGTGGTAGCATCCATTAGAGTGCCAGCTATGGGAAAATAGCAAATCCCCAAACTTGGTTCAAAACACTATGAAAGTAGAGAAATACATTTTTGTAATAAAATAAAAAAATAAATTAAAAAAAAAAATGATGCTCCCAAGAAAATTAAATTTCGTCATTAAATGACCCATAAGGAGTTGATATGCCGCTAAACAAACAAAACGAACTGTATTCTCTTGTTTTGAAAAGAACATTTTAGAATTCTAATACAATCCAAACATGAAACTGAATTTATGCATTCTCTTTTTACTTGAGAATCAGCAAAAAATGAATTATTTTATTAGATCACTTATCTACAAGAATAATTTTTACAAGTTTATAAAAATATGTAAAGCAGCTCCAATGCAATATTTTATCATTTTCCTTCTTATAAAGAAAAAAAACTATGAAAACATGGTTTTATTCAAAAATTTATAAAAAAATATTTGAACAAAAGAGCAAAAAAAAATTAAATAATAAATGCAACTGTAATTATAAATTTTGAAAAAATGCATTTTGGGGGCCTTACTTTCATTTGCTTTAACTACATAAATCCACTAATATAGTGTGTGAGCATGCACCTGTGGAAATACGTTCCGATTTCTTGCTTTCCTGCCACCCACAATCTTCAAAAATTTAAATGCAACTGTCTTCCCAAATCCTGTTCCTTTATTGCCCTTTCCTTACAAGAGTTTTCTCATTCCCTTTCATTCTCTGTAACTTCGTGTCCTAGTAGCATTATCACCTTGCTTGGGGTGAAATGATAAAAAGAAAAAAATGTGGACTTATACTTTTTTTTTTTCTTGAAATTTGATAGCAAAAATATTAAACAGACTTTTTATTTACAAAATAAATCTTTAATACTTTGCCGAGAGAGTATACAGTAATGGTACTGTTAAAGAAGAAAAAATGTTCTTTTGATAGGTTTTTGGTTTTGCTGGTACCAATGTTAAGCTTTGCCAAAATATCAATTTAGCTTTATGTATACAAGCTTGAAAAGAACAAAAAGAATGTAGTTAACATTTTATCTTCTCTTCTAGTTATTTGACTAATCTGATCAATTTTCTCTGCAGTTTTGAAAGTACTCAGTTGTACTAAAAGGTTGATGAAATAATTTTTTATGTAATATGGTATTAGTCAAATATTGGTTAGTTATCTTTCCTCACTAGTGTTGAACCTTTTCTCTGCTTTGCAATTACATGTTTTCATTTTTCTTTTCTTTTTTTTTTCTTTCTTTTTTTTTTTTTTTTTGTGCGTGGTGTATGGTAACGCCATCTTCACTTCAATGTTGTTGCATAGCCAGCCTTCTTCTTTGTGCATATGTTGCGCCTCCATCAAATCTTTTTGATAACCTGACACCATAATTTAAATACACCTTTTAAACATCTTTTTAGGTCCCAGGGAAACTGACATACAAACAGATGAATTTGTTCTTTAGAGTGGAAAATGACAGATTAGATGGAATGGTCTATTTTCTATCTTTGATCATGCTCCCTATAGAACTGAAGAGTATATATATATATATATGTTGTATATCTGTCTATGTATGTATACTCATGGCCAAATGGTTGGAACGTTTGCTTTCTGACCATGAGACCCAGGTTTGAATCTCACCACAGTTGATTTGTCAGGAGGGAGACTTCCTGATGTTATCAGTCTGCAGGAGGCTGATCCCAGCATGCGACACCTTTGGAAAGTGTCTGAAAACCATATCACAGGTTGACCCAAGCCTTGTGAGTGAAATTGGGTAGACGGGACCATCAATAGCTGTGCTAGCACAAAGTCACAAGTCATCATGACCGGGGGTTCGAGTGTGCTGGCCGTGTTCAGATTGTTGAACACGCTAGATAACATGCTCTGTCCCAGAAACTGTAACTAATGTCTGCTCAGCATAGTTGCAGTATAAACCATCAAAGTCTTCTTTTGCCACCTGGAAATGATTTGATGTGCCACATATGTGACAAGAAATGCAGATTGATGGCTGGCTTTATGAGCCACAACCAATGATTGCAGTGTTGTGGGGAGGGAGCTTAACTGAAGGGCTAGACATGTCAGTGATGGTCATACTTGCCTCGCGAGTTGACAGCCACCACCATATATATATATATATATATATATATATATATATATATATATATATATATATATACACACATACATACAGTGTAACCCGGATATAAGAGAGATTTTCTCTGGTCCCAAATTAGAGCCTGTGTTAATGTACATATAATAGACCAAACCCGGATATAAGAGAAACCCGGATATAAGAGACTTCTTATCCGGTCCCGGCAATTCTCTTATATCTGGGTTACACTGTATATATAAAAGTGATTTAATCACGTTAGAGGCTCCTTTAAGATAGTTCACTAGTATATAACAATTTGTTTTAAATCTTGAAATTCTTTAAAATTAACCTTTTGTTAAATATAAAGTGTAACCCGGATATAAGAGATTTTCTCTGGTCCCAAATTAGAGCCTGTGTTAATGTATATATAATAGACCAAACCCGGATATAAGATAAACCCGGATATAAGAGACTTAGTCTCCGGTCCCGACAGCTCTCTTATATCCGGGTTACACTATATATATATATATATATATATATATATATATATATATATATATATATATATATATATATATATCATAAAAATATAGTTTTAAGGTATGCTATATTTATAGGTAAAAGTGCTCAGTATCAGGGATAGAGCATATGTAAATATAAAATTGAACACTGAGGTGGACACCAAGCAACAACAGTCTGTTTCATGTTTCAACTTAATCTTCAGGACGTGCAGATTGTGTTAAGGCATGAAACAGACTGTCACTGCTTGGTGTTGAACTCCGCGTTTACTTTGTATGTGTGTGTGTGTGTGTGTGTGTGTGTGTGTATATGGTTGGAACAAAAGGTAGTGGCATTTAAACATGTGATTCTGTTTCACACGAGACTGACATATCTATATATTATAAAAGATGATATTTCAATACGTCTTTCTGTACAGTTCATGTGTGGATTATGAAAGGGTTTACTTCCAAATTCCCTGTAGGTTACCCAAATCAATAATCACCTGATGAATGCCACAGGTCATGACGGTCAAAACTTTGTGGTAACAAAAAAAAACATGACAATAGTCTGCTGTAAATAATAATTCCTCATACCAGAAATTCAGACAGGAATTTGAATATTTTTACATAAAAGATGAAAATAGAGGAAAATTTAGATGTATTTTCATCATTGATGCCCTTTTATTTCTGGAAATGAAACACTGATGTAGAAACTGCAAAAATGACATACCTGGTGTAACATTAAAATTGTCCAAGTTCTGAACCATTTAATCTTAGAAATGATTAAAGATATCTTACTGGAATTCTCCAAGGGCGCTTTTATAACACTGTTGGACTCTACTTGGAGCAATAAGAATGTATAATTACTCTCTAAGCTTAACAGAAGTATTGTGATGAAATCGATCATAAACGAAAATTACATGTTCATCATTAATTAATCATAGCTAAGGATCAGAAGCTCATGAAGTATTGAAATAAAGTTCAAATATATATATATATATATATATATATTATTCCAGGATCATTTTCCAACTTATTCAAGATGATCTTCACTCTCTCTAACCTAACTTTCTATCCTGGAGTAACAAGGTGCCTCACAGGTTTCACATACAATTTCATTTTCAAGTCTTTTTTCACTGCTCTTTGGACTGTCATAGATGAAACTCCTCTCTCACGTGCCAAAAGTCTGATGGATTTAGTTGGATCTTTTCTAATTGATCTCTTTAGCTCTAAGTTGAAATGATGATCCCTCTTCCTGTTGTGACCTCCTGATCCAGTTTTCCTCTCTGCTATTCACTCTTACATTTATTCACCATTCTCTTGATGGTTCTTGAATGGACTTTGAAGATGGAAGCCAGAGTATGAATGTTGGTACCCTTACTGAAAGCCTGAATAATCTTTTTCCTCTCACCATTGCTCAGTTGGGAAGACAGTGGGGCTGACACAATATGATTTTAACCTGCTCTTTTTAGCTGAATAACTCAAAGGGCTTTTCAGTGATTCTTACAACAAATGATGTCAAGATGGCTAAATGTCTCATCTGAAAACCTGGAAAAAAGAAATTCAATTAGTTTAGTGGTTGTTTAGATATTAAGCATTTTGTGGGATGGATAATTATGCTGTTATACCCAGTATACCATTTCTGGAAATGATGCTATAGATGAGAGTACTGTTCAGAATTGGTTTGCTAGGTTCAGAAGTGAAAGATCTGGAAAACTGGAAATGTTCCTGTAGTCATTAATGATGACTAAATTGAAATGCCAATTAAAAATAATGCGGGATACACAACATGTGACCTCACGGAGTTACTCTGCATATCTTATATATGAGCATTCTAACACTTGGATATATGAATTGCTACAATGTTTGGGTGTCTCACAATTTCACATAAAAAAATATTGACTGGACTGTATCTTAATCATTGATTCTCTGCTTAAACACAACAAAAATGACCCATTTTTGTAAAGAACAATCCCAGGCAATGAAAAATACATTGCTTACAACAATGTGAAATGAAATAAACCGTCGCTAACCACTCCAAAATCTGGTCTGCATCCGAAGAAAGTGGTGATGTGTATCTGGTAGGATTGGAAGCTATGTTAACTTCAGACAGGTACAGTTCTCGGTTGGACCAATTAAAGGTAGCTGTCAATGAAAAGCATCTGGAATTGGCCAATTGTAAGGGTGTTGTTTTCCATCAGGACAACACCAGACCTCACATCTCTTTACAGACTACGCTTGCCCTATTCACTTGACCGTTGAACCATTCACATTACCACTTCTCTTAGGGAGAAAAACTTTAATTCTCTGGAATTCTGTAAAATCTTTTAGACCAATTCATCACCCAGAAAAATGCTAAGTTCTGGGTGTATGGAATCCTGAAACTGCCTCAAAGATGACAAAACGGTGTAGAACGGAATGGTACATGTGTGTACAAATGTCTAAATATTGTCTTTGAAATCCACTTGAGAAATTGCTCCAAACTTTTGTTCCAAGTCAATATATGATATATATATATAGTGTTTCATTAAAATGTACTGACGAGATACTGAGGTTAAATTTTGTATTTAATTTTTCTTGTGTTCTTATAATTTTCTTCTTTTCTGGACATAAATTATATAGAAATTGTCCGAATGTTGTGTATGTCCGAGCGCTTTCGGCTATACTTTTAGTCATTATCAAGGATGATTTCATTTTTACTTTTAACTGAATATATGGATACAGCCACAATAGAACAGTCCATAAATCTACTGAGGCGGACAAAATTAACCTGGCAGCTCAAATTGAAAAGGACCTCCAATCGGTTGTGGACTGGGGAGAGAAATGGATGGTCAACTTTAATGCCTCTAAAACAAAATTGCTCTCCATTAACCACCACAAGGACCCATCCCTGCATCCCATCAGAATGTCTGAGGACCAACTTCTCGAGAGTTCCTCTCTGCGGCTGCTCGGTCTCACGCTGTCCGCTGATCTGAGATGGAACAAATACATCGAGTCAATTGCATCATCCACCGCTAGAAAAGTTGGTTCCCTGTGCCGAGCCAGGAAATTCTTCTCCCCTGAATCGATCCTCCAGGTCTATAAGTCTACCATTCGACCTTGCATGGAGTATTGCTGCCATTTATGGTCTGGGGCCCCTGCGTGTTGCCTCGGGGTTCTTGATAAGATCCAGAGACGGATATGCAATGTGATTGGCCCTGATCTGTCATCTCGTCTGCAGTCGCTCTCTCACAGACGCAATGTTGCATCACTCTGCCTTTTCTACAAGTACTTCCACGGTAATTGCTCTGAGGAGTTGCTTTCACTTGTCCCTAAGCCTCGTGAATTCAAGCGTCCTACGAGGCTGGCATCCCGTTCCCACCCCTTCACCGTTGAAACTGTTAGGTGTAGACGTCTTTTCTACTCCAATAGCTTCATGTCACGCACATCTCGCCTATGGAACTCCCTTCCCTATTACTGTTTCCCTGACAAATACAATCTCCAACGGTTTAAGTGTAGCGTCAATCGTCATCTCCAGTTGCCTTGATCTATCCACTTCCTGACATCTTCCATTCCTATCTGATCTCGCCCTATATCTCCCGTAACCTCCCCACCTCGATCGGCCCTCCGTCCTTCTCTTTCTCCACATCCCTTCCTTTACCACTCCTATCTGCTCTTCCTCCAACCCTTCTGTAACCCCTTGCGTGATAGTGGCCACCGGCCTTGCTCGGGGTGTTACGCTTAAAAAAAAAAAAAAAAAAAAACATGCAGTTAAAAGTGAAAATAAAATCATCCTTGATGATGGCTAAAAGTATAGCTGAAAGCGCTCGGACATACAGAACATTCAGAATATTTTTACATAATTTATGTTTAGAAAAGAAGAAAATTATAAGAAAAATTAAATAAAAAAGTTACCCACAGTACCTTGTCAGTCGTTTTTAAAGAAACTTGTATAAAAGAGGAATTGCTGCCCAAACACACACACATATATATATATATATATATATATATATATATATATATATATGCACACACTTGTTTACTCCTATCATGACGGCAATGTTTGTTATTTTTTGAGCACATTGTTCATATTTAAAAAGAAACTCAATAAAAATAAAATTAAGTATGAAATGAAAGCTTAAAACAAGATATAAAAAGCATTGTATGAGCAGCCATGGGAAAATTTCATTTATAAAATAGGCATGTCTTGCAATTAATTACAGAAATAATAGCAGATTTTTCTGTATTTTCCACTCTTAGGGAAATTTATTTGGTTTGTTGTCTTTTATAACTTCAGTAAAGAAAATTTTTAGTTTTCAGTTTTCCAGTTTGATATATAAAATTTGTTTAGAGGAAAAGGAAAAAGCATTTCTTTTCTGTTTTCCATTTATCTCTATAAATATATCAATTTTATCCCTTCTCCTCCCCAATATCTAGATCTTATGAAGTAAATAAATTATTTTTCTTCTTTTCACACGATGCTGGACAAGGGCTTGCCATACTGAAGAATTTTTGTAAGAAGCAACCACATGTGGAGCTGGAACCTTTAAAGAAACATTAAACATTACAATCAAATGTAATATTCTCTTTAAATTTTCACACTGGAATTTTTAAGAAATTTTTAACTGTATTTTGTCCAAGAAAAATAACTAATTTTTTTCTTTTTTTTTTTTTTTTTTTTTTTTTTTTTTTTCCTTTCATGAAATTGACCTTTTTCACGAGCTGCTGAAGCGTAGAAAATTAATAAATTTGTGTAATCTTGAATCCGATGAAATTTAAAGAAAGATTAAAAAAAAGAAATGTTTAAGAAAGAGAGAAAAAAAAAAAGCTAAAACAATATAACTGAAAAGTACATCATCCTGAAATCAGCATCAATGAAGAAAATACTCTTGAATTATATCCTAGGAAAGTAAACAACCCCACCTTGTCAAAATTTGTGATGCATGTGCATATGTTGTATTGGATGTCATATCTATCTTACTTTCAATTATTTTCACCATGAGTCATTCATTAAAAATACAGATTATTTTAAAGGCTTTCTTTTTTGAGATTATGGAAAACAAAAAAAATAGCTAGAAATTCTTTAAAAAAAAAAAAATTAAAAACAACTGAAAAATTAAATGGGGGAAAAACAAATTCTTTTGTGCTTGCTTTTATTCCAGTTTGTCTGGTCAAATCCCCCAAACTGCTTCTTCGTATAAAACTTCATGAAATAATTTTACTTTTCATTTAAATTTTACTCTAGAAATTAACTATAACCTTAATATTACCATTACTCTTACGTAAACTAAAATATTGCATGAGCAATCTCTTATGCCGACCCCAGTTGCATCCGTCCGAGGATAGTGCAGTCGAGTTTTGTAAGAGATGGTTTAGCAATTGTAAAATATATAGTGAATTTATTAGAAACGCAAACATCCTGATCTGAACATATTCTATGACCTTAAAATTGTAAAATAGGTTTTGAAAAATGATACATGGTAAAAATTCTTTTCTGTATTTTTATAGATATAACTTCATATGTCTCTTTTCTTTTGATAGTTGTGAAGTGATTGTTTGTTTTTCTTTATTCTTCTCAACTATTTTTTCATCTCTTGGTGTTTTTAAAATTTTCTCCAAGAAGCCAAAAGGAAAACAGCAAATGAGTCTAGCATTATTAATTTGAGATTGAAATGCCTCAAATTCCACGTTTCAGCGGAATGTCAAAATTTTGTGAAATTGGCATCTTTTTTTTTTTCTTTTCTTTTTTCTTTTCTTTTCTTTTTTTTATTATTATTCTTGAACAAATTCTTCCTTTTTGTTTACTAAATTTGAGTATCTGCATGATTCTTGACCACTTTCTATAAAATTAATTTAGCCCGAAGACTCTTGACTCGTTCACAGAAATAAGTAACGGCTAGAGAGGAACTAGTTTTGAGATTAAGATATACCAGTATGGTAGTATTACGACCACCAGTAAGGTTGTAATAGTACTAAGTATAAACATCCAATAAATGAGAAGATTGGTTCACTTAGTAACGATGACTCAAAATCATCCTCCTCCTCCTCCTCAAATCCTCCCTCCAATCTCCCCTCCCCCCCCCATTCTTCAGGCTGAATCTATATTGGAATAAATTTTCTGGTCCTGTGTTAACTTGCAGTTAAGATAATTTGTATGTGTCTAAATAGTTTGTTGATTTTTTTTTTTCATATGTGGTATGGTTTGATATTAGAGGATTGCTCACTCAAGGTTAAAAACTTTCATTTACAAATACAAGTAAATCTACTAAGCCACCATATTTGTAACTCATTCCTCATCTCTTGCATAATCCATTACATGGACCCTTGCACAACTCTTGCCGATGGTCAAATGACACTAAAAACATTGTTTCCCTGATTGATCACCAAATTTAAGCAGCATCGAGCCCGGGTCAGTATTTATATGATGAACCGTTTGGTGGTGAACACTAGGTACTGTAAGCAAATACCTACAATCCAATATATGTTACGGCTTTAAATAACCAACAAAAGGTTGATAACCCATAAAAAACAAATCAATCAATGCACAACTCTTATTCAGTGTGTTGTTTCTGGTTAAGCACTTTGGCTGAAACCTAATAGAGATCTTGTTTAAGGTATCTTTAAATTCAAAATTGTCTATCTCCTAAATTGGTTGCCAACTATAGCTACAGAGCTCGGTCTGTTCTGCTATTTAACCAATAGCTGCAGGGAGAAGAGATGGATTCATACCTTTCCCAAGAGTATTTGTGCGTAAGTAAATGTAATGCACTCAAACTCTGCACTCCGATTTCTTCTTCCGATTACACCACCTGCACACATTTGTAAATAGGCAAAAGTTATTTCGATGCAAGTTTTGTTTCAGTTACTAATTGCTTATCTATCTTTTTGTTGTTTCAAAATGTTTTTATAGTAAGTGGTCTTGGTATTTTTGTTGAGTAATATTTTTTTTTTCCTTCCTCACCTGTTTCTGTTTTTATCCTGTTTTGTTGTTGTTTACATGAAAACAATTTTGATTTTTTAATTTCTTCATTCATTTCACATCTGTAAATTAAATTAAAGAATTGGAATGAAATCCATGATGGTGCT
>OZ038516.1:66371274-66431274 GCA_964036315.1 Acanthosepion esculentum
GTCCACCCTAACCTTGAGTGGTAGCAAGCATTAAGGTCCTGGCTATGGGCAAATACTGAAACCCCCAAACAAAAGCAAAACACTATACAATTATAAAAATACAGTTTTATAGAAAAATGACCAGCAATACATTTTATCTGTAGTTGAAGGCATATATTTACATTTAAAATACTTAAATTTCAGCATTAAATAATCCATAGAGATGTTGATATGCCACTAAAAAAAACAAAACAATATCAATCAGTCCTTTAATACTAGAAAGTGCGATAACAATGCAGTTGAGAAGGCTCTTTTCCTGAAAAACTGTTTGAAGAGAAACATTCTATATATTTCAACCAACACTAACATTAACTGTCCAGTCAATGAATGTCATATGTTTCCTTATAAGGAAACGACTACTCTCCTTATTACCATAAGAAGCACTTTCTGCATTGCAAATACTGAATGACTTCCCTTAGATTATTCTCCAGCTCACCTCACATTTCATGCATGTTTAAATTTTGTGAAACCAATGCAGAATAAATATCTCCATGAGCCTTCTCTTTTTTTCTTTTTTTTTTTTCTAAGCTACACCTGGCCTCCCCTCCCCATTGATTAAATAGTTTTAATATAAATGAAACAAATTACATTGTAATTCCAATTCTGATTTTCATTTTATTTCTAATGTAAGGCTACAGGTCCAAAGGAGGTAGGTCACATGTTTTTGATTTGAATTCTTTCGTACAAAATTCTCTCATTTTGGTCATTCTGTTTCATTTACACAAATAAATGTTCACTCAATATACAGCAATGTAATCTAAGGGAGGTAATTCAATATTTGATATGTGAAAATTGTTTTGGACCCTGATTTCTTTTCTCTTACCCAAATATCTACTTAATAAGTGTCACTGCACTGCAGAATGAAACAGATTTTCTGGCCCTTTTTGTGTTTTCTTTTCTTTGCTATTTTTCTTCTTTTTTTTTCTTTGGCAAACAACTAAAATTTGACTAATTCGTAAAACTAATTGTGCAACATTGCAATTCATGACAGCAGTCTTACTGGGTAAAGAGTGTAATATTAACAATAGACAAGTCAAATATTTCTTTTGGGAGGTTAATTTCAATCTTTCTATTTTATTATTATGAAAAATTACATGACTTCTATAATGTAAAACATTTCCAATGAATCTTCTGTGTAATGTAATTGATATTAAAAAGAAGTTCTAGATTGTTTCAAGAATTAGATCCACCTGTTGCTCTTAAGTAATTTTATTCAACACCCCACACCAGAGATAGACGACTGGTCTCAGTGCACATCATAATATTCATTTAGGATGTTAAGGATTATTATTTGTGCCATTGCTCTACGGTTTTTCCTTCATGAACATGTTTTATATATATATATATATATATATATATATATATATATATACACACACACACACTACTCTGATCAGTACAGTATATAATATATTATAGATTATAGTACAATATATATGTGTCAGTACTGAAATTATGCAATGGTCAGTTTTCAAACAGCACCTGGTGATTGTGTTGTGCATGAAACTTGGAGTTGTGCTGTCAGTGAGGAAAACAATATAAATGTATTAATATAAATTATAGCTCTATTATTATATACAGAACACTATTTTATTAGCACCAGCCCTCAGCGTGCAATATTTTATCTTCACACACACACACACACACATATATATATATATATATATATATATATATATATATATATATATACACACACTAGCTATCAGGTGGCATTTAAGCTGGCTCCTGCAGAGGGCTCTTGATTGGGCCTTCAGCTTGTTCAGGAGTTTGAGAGTCCCTAAGTCTTTGCATATTCTCAACATTAGAAGCTCTTCTGGCTGCCATTTGATCTGGGTTTTCATTTGCACAGGACTTTATTTTCCTCATTGCAGCCTTAGCTCTCTTGATTGCAATCTGGCCCTCTGTTGGTGGTGATTTCTTTTTGCAAGGCATATTGCTGCCGTATGCAATAGGCAACAATAAATTTCAGAACTCAAAACTGATCACTGCATTTAAGTATTGCATTAATATCTAAGCTTACCTTTTAAAAGTTCAACGATAATTCTTCGGCTGCCACTTAACTTAATGGTAATTTGATGTATGTAGGTCCTTACTTTCCGTACAAACAATTATTTTTATTTCATGGTTGACTTTCGCTGGATTTCGTAATTAATTTCAATTATTCCCAAATTTCTTTCCAAGTTATAAAATTTATCATACTAAAACATTTGTCACCGAAAATCACGTAAAAAAAAAATGCCGTAATGAAAACTTGGTAATCAAAAATTTCAGGATTGTGAGTCCAGATCTGGCCCTAAATGATTTTAATTTTCTCACAGAGTCGGCCTGATTCCAAAATGGTATGATATGTTGGGCTATGGCCTCTGGGAGTAAAGTTGAAAGTGTGGCACACTGACATTCACAGACATACATACATACACACACGGATATCTCTACTTCTTTTACGTATGCATTTGTATTATGTGTTATTTAAATATTCTAATTATAATTTTTATGTATATTCTTATGTTGTCCTTTTTTAATGAAGCATGAATTTTTTTTTACTTTTTTCTTTTCCTTTCATTTTATTTTTGCTTCCTTTTATTATAAATCTCTAATTGTTTTTACAATCTTTGAGTTAAGCAAACAAAATGAATTGTAGATGAAGAGGCTTCCAATCAGATTTGAGCTCCTCTTATTGGAGTTGCCCAGCCGACTTGAATCGTATAATGAAGAATGCAGCTGACTAAATTTGAATGATATCTACTGGTTGCTTTTCATAGACTAATCTATAAAGCACTATCTTGGTCAAACAGGCAGAATAAAGGTTCAAATCCTACCAGAAACCATTTTTTTAATATGCTGCTTGACTAATCATCTTAGAATGTACGCATCACTCCAGCATTTTAATAAAAAAGCAACAGATAAAAAGAAAGAAAAATTTGAATTTTTTAAATTCACAACGTGTACATATTTAATATTGCTTTATTTTGGGACATTATTTACATTATTCGGACTATTGTCGCCATCTTTGTCGCCATATTTATTACAACGTTTCGGCCATTGTACATTCTAGCCTTCTTCAGGTGGTTGGAATGTCGAACTGAACATCTGTCTATATTTCTGAGAGGAGGTATTATGTACACTATTTACATTATTCAGACTATTGTCCTCGTCTTTGTCGTCATATTTATTACGTTTCAGCCGTCTTCAAGTGGTTGGAATGTCGAACTGAACCTTTTTTTTTTTTTTGCTCACTGGGGTAGCCTGTTTTAGTTCCACATGCCATGTTTAATGGATGTCAATTATCATTTATCTCCTGTTAATTCCCCTCTCTAAGTTCTCCACTGCCTTAACTGGATATTGAACTCACACTCTTTGGGTCCTGTCACTAAATCTAACTAACGCCTTTATCCACTATGCCATGTCCTTAAAGAAGGCTGGAGTTTACAGCAGCTGAAGCATTGTAATAAATATGGCGACAAAGATGAGGACAATAGTCCGAATAATGTAAATAGTGTACATAATACCTCATCTCAGAAATATAGACAGATGCTTTATTTTTTGTTTATTATCAGATCTCATTATACACATAGATGCTCACAAAAAAACATCCTTTTTTTTTTTTTTTTTCTTTTTCCTTAAGTTGGATGGGGACATAACATGCAGAAAGTAATTTTTAATTTCCATTTAAAAAACATTCATCTAATTAGAGATTTAGTAAAGTAGATTATTTTCCTATTTTTTTTTTTTATTTTTTATTTTTGTAGCTAATTGTAAACCTGTTACCAGCGAAATTTCCAGAAAGTCCACTCATTAACGGATATTACAGTTGAGTAAATCTGGCCTCCAACCTTTTTGGAAACCCAACTGAAGATAGAATCCTTTGAGCAAATTAGAAAGCTGTCAGGTTCCAAAAGAAAAAGAATATGTTGACAATTTTTATATTATTTTGGCTACTCTTATCTATAAAAAGACAGAAAGATTCTTTGCTTTACCATTCTCTTGGATGGTATTTTTTATTCTGGTTTTGTATTTACTAAAAGAAACCAACCAGAAGATAATTTCAGCATTGGTAATTTTCTCAAAATTCTCAGGTCAGTATTTGATTGATACGATACGATAAAAAGGTCTTTATAGAATCCTCCCCTTTCAGTTCAACAACTGCTAAACAGATTAACACATTTCTCTTGGTGCCAGATATGAGCTGCAAAATAGTATGTTTGTTGTACTTGTTAGTTTGAATCAAATATTAATGGCTGTGTGGGCGGTGTTATGGTCACCTGCTCAGAATGAAAAATCTGAGAGCTGAGTTTGAATTCTAGTCAAGTTTATTACATTCACTTAACCATAACTTTGGGATTTTGGAAGACGTTCAGAAATTGCTCAAGTACCCTCGGCACTTCCCTGTTGAGGATGCCTCAGGTGCCAGGTAATGACCCTAGCTGCCTCCTGAAGGAGAGGTACTGCCAGTAGGGATTGAGCTAATATTAATTTGAAACTCCCCAGCTGGATCATATCTCCAGATCTGTTATTGTTGCTGTGTAAAAGTCTTGAAATCAGTGACTTTTTTTTCTGGTGTCCCCACCCTGCACAAGGTTCAGGGGTCACCTATGGTAGAGGTTTACAGAAACGAGACACAGCTTATACAGATATGTGCGGAACCATTACTTTCAACAGGTTAAGATTGTAGTGATTGGGAGAGCTTCCTCTTGGGATTTGATTGCACAAGGCAGTGTTTCATGGGAAGCTGCTGCTGCTGCTCAAGTGGAACATACATCTCACCAAAAGAATGTGAAGAGAATGAGGGTGGTTCGCTATAATGGGTGTGACATGATGAGTTATGGTCCCAAGACTGAGTACTGTGAGTTACAACATGTTAAGTTGATTGCCGCATACTCAGAAGAAGAAAAAAACAATTAAAAACAGAACAATGGATTCTATGTTTACTGAATCCATGATTCTGTGAGTTGGTGGCTATTAAAGAACTAGTTTTTCTTACTGACTAGTTTATATCTGGCCTATATAGTACCTTTTAGTACATTTATATTTAGGATGGACAACTCTTGGTAATGGTTGGTGGCTTGGAGCAAGTAATTGATGTACCCTATTGAAAATCAAGTTGAGTTCATTACATTCACTTTTCTGCAAATACTCTTTGGAAAAGTATGAGTCCATCTTTTCTCCTCCTAGCTATGGGTTAAATAATTATGCAAACGGGGCTTTAGTTTGGCAACCAGTTTAGGAGAATGGCAACCCTGAATTCAAAACTGGTTGTTCCATGGGGCTAGCAACTCCATTCCATGAAAAACCTACTTATTATAGAAACAGCAGCCACACCTAGTGTGTTGAGGATATGGTCCCATATTCTTGGAGTCTATGGGGTTTGAGAGAGGGTACATTTAAAGCACAACTGATTTCCTTTAATTTTCAAATTTGATTCATATCTGTGAATCTACTTTCTTTTAATTCTTAAAATATAAATCTAAAATAATTATCAGAGTTTCTATTTAAACAGAGTAGAAATCTTTCCTCTATTGCTGGTCATTTTTCTGATGAGGACAAAATACATTCAACTAGTTGGACATTTTCATTTTAACATATGTGAACTTGTTAATAATGATTACACAATCCAAACATTTTTGGCATTGTTATATATATATATATATATATATATATATATATATATATATATATATATATATAGAAAAAACAACTGAAAAATTGCAAATTAAAAAAAAAAAATTGAATGTTTTTTGGTGAAAGTATTTATTTATATATATATATATATATATATATATATATGTTTGATATTTCAGATTGGCCCTGACCTTTCATCAGAAATGGCTGTTTTCAGAAGTCTGATGAAAGATTGGGGCCGATCTGAAATATCAAATATATATATATATATATATAAAAATATAAATAAATACTTTCACAAAAAACATTCAAATTTTTTTTTTTTTTTTAATTTGCAACTTTTCAGTTGTTTTTTCTATATTATATACATATTAAGAAAGTATACATGGCTTCTCATTATACTATATATATATGTGTGTGTGTGTGTGTGTCAACACCAGACTGTCACTGCTTGGTGTTGACCTCAATGTTCACTTTTATATTTACATATGCTCTATCCATGATATTGGGCACTTTTTCCCATAAATATAGCATACTTTAAAACTGTATTTTTATCCTATATTATAGGATTAATACAAATATAAAATTTGTTACTTAGCTGATTGATGTTATATTCAGCACCTCAACTCACCATTTTCATAGCTAAAACCTTTTGTAATTGTTCAGTCCACTCATCAGGAGGTTTCAGCAATTGGCTGCTGTTTTTCCCAATTTTCATTATTTTTATGCTAAGCTTGATTTATGTGCTAGTTGGGAGCTCTTATTATCTAAAGTCAGTCAAAAACTTATTATTATTTTATGAAAGCCATTATTAATCATTTATTGCAACCTTTTTGCATTATGGAATCAATCAAATATTACCTCATTTTTCCTTTTGATTTATATATATATATATATATATATATATATATATATATATATATATATATATATATATAATTGGAAATTTTTTTTTCTTTTCCTTCTGAAGCCTTTTCAAACTTGTACCAGACTCTTTGAAACATTCACTTCCTGAATTCCAAAGTAGTATCCTTGTGAAATGTTGTTGCATACTTGAAATGACACTATTTGTATTTGGACACACTCAATTGAACACTGTGATTAGAGGACACAAACAATAGCTGAGACACTTCCTAATGGCCCCTTAAGGCAAAAAAAAAAAAAAAATCTCCAGCCTCGACCCAAATCTTTTCCACATAGTAATATTTCAGTCTTTGCTATTGACACAGCATAAATAGCTTCCCTTAATGCTTGCAACTTTGCTTTGGTAAATTGTTGGAAAAATGAATGTTTGTAAAAGAATTTGCCAGACAGAATCGTTTCTGCATGTATATACATGGAATATAAGCAGATAGACAACGGAATGTTAACTTGGCAGAATTATCTGAATTGCAGTACCAAACCAGTTAGCTTAATGCAGTTTCTCTACCAATATGCCCGGGTGCACTAATGCGCCCTGAAAGGTAGCCAGGTTAGCCCCAAGTTAACAGAAGAATAATTTATTAATTATTTTTATATTTAAAAAATTTTTATTTTAAAAAAACTTAAGTATACAATGTAATGTCTTAAAAAATAAATGCTTATTTCAGGAGACTTCATTACTACTTTTAGATTTCATGACTAATTTTTTTCTTATTAAAATTTAAAGTGTTTCCCCAGAGTTTTAGTCATTCTACAAATGAGCCCTGAAGTAAAATGGTTGGGAAACACTGACTTAATGTAACGTGTTCATTAGTTTTTACAGTTGGCAATGACTTTGGTAAAATAGGTAATGCCAAAGGAACTGGATTCTTGATTTAGTCTACTAGTGGAAAAGAATCTGGCTATATTTTGTTACCCTGAATGTAAGCATATAGAATTTATAATGTTTGCAGTGCAGTATCACTTACAAAAGAGAAAATACCATCTGTGATTGATTAGTGATAACATGAAATATACCATATTTGCTGGCACCAAGTATGCAGTTTTTTTTTTTGTTTGTTTGTTTTTTTGTTTTTCTGAAATAAGTCAGGAAAATTTGCATAACATCAGGAATTCTGGCATAGATAACCTTTGTCCTCAAGGATGCACAGCAAATTTTAGAGACTTATTTCTGGAAAAAAAAACATGTCCTTGATGCTAGAAAAATATAATTAAAATCATTTTTTAATTTTTGTTTTTCAATTAAAAACAAAAATATAATTTTTGCTTTTTTATATGTATCATCCCTGATGCTAGATGACTGCATCTGATCTACTGTTATTTTCACGTGTTGAATATGAGAAATTTTTAATTTTTAAATTTTTAATTTTTAATTTTTAATTTTTTTTTTTTTTTTTTTAGCAGTGGGGGTCATATACACTTTTCAGAAATTTTTACTCAGCTTAGAAAACCCTATTTGAAACAATATGGTTGCAAATACACTTAGCATAATAGATAATAAAACACAAAGTAGACAGGTGTGGATAAGAATTGTATACAAAAAAAAAAGTATTTGGTATGTCAGCCATATTTGTTTCTCTCTTTATTCCTTATGAAAGACAATTTTTTTTATTTTCATAGTTTATTAATATAAAGAAATATGATAAGTCATATCAAGCAGAAAAGTATGATAGATTATTTACACTATATTTGGGCTATTCTCCTCATCTTTGTTGTTGTTATCACAACGTTTCGACCAGCAATAACTGAACAGTGCTAAATAAGAACTAGATGATATCTCTAGACATGAGCAGTGAAACAGGTACAATCTACCCAGGTAGATTAAATAAAGGGGTCAGTTCAGAATTATGCAGAAAGGAAAAATAACACTGACATCTTGTTTTAACAGATATGTTTACCAAAATTAAGCAAAAATATCTTGAAATACTAAAGAGTAAATTTATTTAATAAAATCGCCATTGGCTTCAGCCACAGATTCCAGACGACTTTGAAATCTCCTACAACTCTTCTGGAAGGTCTCCTTGTTTAAGTTGGTGAATGCTGCCATAATCCTTGCCTTCAGTTCCTCTTTGGTTATACGAGGAGTTTTGTTGGTCTCTTGCTCAACTGTGCCACACACACAATAATCAAGGGGGTTGCAATCTGGGGAGTTAGGTGGCCAGATGTAAGGGGTGATGTGGTCATAGAAATCATCTGATAGCTGTGTTCTCCTGCTTGTGTGGCATGGTGCAGAGTCCTGTTGCCAGACATAGGGTCTCCAATAGCCATCCTCTTGACTCAGAGCAGCACTACTTCCTCAAGTCACTCAATGTAGGCCTCAGTGTTGAGTTTGAGGCCCTGTGGGAAAATGAATGGAAGCATAATGTCACCATCACTTGTGATCACTCCAAACACCTTCGTAATCACTATTAGACTCATCCAACTCTTTCTAAATCCTCTGCACTGTCTCAGATTGACACCGAAACATTCTGAAATGTTCGTATAGGAGCTTCTGGTGCGAATGCCAAGCAGTACAGCATGCTGTCTCCAAATTTCTGATGGAGTAACTTGTCATGGTTCTCTTTTTGTCACAGACGGTGCCCAACTGATCCTACTATACTGTGCAGTTGACAAGATCAAAACAAACATGCATATGCAAAATTAAAAATATAAAATGGCGACAATTTACCATTCGCACCCTGTGTGTGTGCGTTTATATATTTACCATTTATCTACATAGGAAGCGTCTGGTTAACAAAGTTTTTAAACAACAAGTTTCTCGTGATTTTTCTCGTACGATCATATCTGCTCAAAGCATATCTCAGCATAAACAAATGACAACATATATAATAATATATATAAGGAAATATATTAAAATAATTGTCAGACTTAGTCCATTTCATAATATATGTTGTCATTTGTTTACGTCATTTTATGTACTAGTTATTTTATTTTACTTTTTTTTTCTCTCCTCCACCAATACAATAGGAGTAGATAGGTTCACACTTCTCCCTGGTCTTTTAAACTGTTTAGGATTGGGTTTCTGGTTCTTTCTAAAGTCTACTTTAACTCTATACTCATAATGTGTGTCCTTACTTACGCTAATACAACTCCACACAGTAACTTTCTACCTTGAGTGGCCTTGTATTGAGTAAAATATATATGAAGAAGAATCCCCGAAATGCTGGGCTGTTGGCTCTCTGTGGTGAAGTGGTCTAAGGCATCCTGGATCAAACTGTACTTTCTTCTACAAAGGGAGATGCAGGTTTAAGCCCTACTGGAGAGCACATTTTCTTCGTTAAAATTTCTGGAGTGCACAGGCCAATAGATGAAATACACTGTTTAAAAATAAAAGCAGGTTATCTATTTCAAATACAGGTATTCACTAAATATAACATTTGAAGTAATAAAAATGTTGGAATAAAATAAATCCAGTAATTATTTAGAAATATATAATATCAAGCCACAACTCGGTTTCATATAACAACAATCATTAGGTGGAAATTATTATTTCTGCCTAATGATTGTTGTTACATGAAACTGAGTTGGGGCTTTTGATATTATTGAACTGTGTTTGTTTTCTGTTCTTTAATATATATAGGGAACTTTCCATACTTATTTTAATCTGGTTTAATTAAAGTCCTGTTTGTGTATGTAATTGGGAATCCATGAAAACCTAATGTCAGAGTTCTGTGGCTCCCTTGCCTTGATCGACCCACTGTCTTTCTCTTTCACCACATCCCCTCCCTATCCCCTCCTATCTGCTCTTCCTCCAAACCTTCTTTAACCCCTTGCGTGATAGTGGCCTCCGGCCTTGCTTGGGGTGATACGATTAACAAAAAAAAAAAATATCAAAAATATTTGTCTATTGATAAATTGACAATAACCTAATTCCACATATGAACTCTTTAGTGGAGTCTAAAAACTTTTGTTAGCAAAATTGTTACTGACCATGTAGGGAAATGGTTTCTTAAAATGTTGAACCTTTTCTTTATTTTTCAGCTTAGCTTCCTTAACAAATTTATAAGTTTCTTTCTGAAATGTTTTTTTTTTTTTTGGTTTTTGTTTTTTTTGTGCCTGATGTCTCTCGAAAGTAGTTAAAAAAAATTTTCTTTTTAATTTAAATTTGCCTCCAGTATTGTAATAAAGTTACTATTTAGAAAATTATAAAAGATATTACAAATGTAAGTTGGAAAGCGATTTAATCTCCTCTTCAGCAAGGTGTCATCAACATCTAAAGTCGTTTTTGCATTGTTTATTCACCAATCAAATTCAAGTTCAACTCGGTCACAAATTAGTTTTTACAGGAGCTAATATTCCTAAAGGCTTTTTGTAACCCTCAATATTTATATGAAGAAGAGAAATACATTGAAAATACTCTAAAGTTTTTTCAATATCCTGTAATGATAGCCATAAAGCTCATCATTATTTACATTATTCGGACTATTGTCCTCATCTTTGTCGCTATATTTATTACGTTTCAGCCGATGTACACTCCGGCCTTCTTCAGGTGGTTGGAATGTCGAACTGAACCCTTTTTTTTCACTCACTAGGGTAGACTGTTCTAGTTCCACATGCCATGTTTAATGGATGTCAGTTATCAGTTATCTCCTGTTAATTCCTCTCTGAAAGTTATCTCCTGTTAATGGATAAAGGCGTTAGTTAGATCCAGTGACAGGACCCAAAGAGTGTGAGTTCAATACCTGGTTATGGCAGTGGAGAACTTTCAGAGGTGATTAGTTTTATCATGATTTTTATTATTGACCTTTCTAATTCTGTGAATATGGCGAGCTTTCAGTATCTGTCTATATTTCTGAGATGAGGTATTATGTACACTATTTACATTATTTGGACTATTATCCTCATCTTTGTCGACATATTTATCACAACGTTTCAGCCTTTCTTTATCTATCTATATTTCTGAGATGAGGTATTATATATACTATTTACATTATTCAGACTATTGTCCTCATCTTTGTTGCCATATTTATTACAATATTTCGGCTCTTTAGTATCTGTTTATATTTCTGAGATGAGGTATTATGTACATTATTCACAGAATTAGAAAGGTCAATAATATAAATCATGATAAAACTAATCAAATATTATCTACCAACTTCCCTAATATCCTAATTATTTCCTATATAATGATAGCCACAAAGCTCACTATATTCACAAAATTAGAGAAGTCAATAATATAAATCTTGATAAGACTAACAACTCCTATATAATATTGCCCACTAGTAACGATTACAATTGAAAAAAATTTATCTAAACTTAATGTCAAATTTATTAGAAGTTCTTCAAAAAGAATAAGTGATTTAATTACTACAAAACAAAATAATGACCTTAAACCTAAAGCAGGAATAGGCTGAAAAATAAATGTCACAAGAAAATTACCCAACTAAGTATTGATCATATTCGAATGCTTTGTATGATCAGACAAAAACATCATCGCTTTTAGCATAAGTTATCTAAATTGTATATTTACTAACTGCATTTTTTTTTTTTTTTGTTAATGTCATGTGCCTTCAGGATGTAGGCAAACTTGACTCATGGTCATTTTCTCTATCATTGCCATGGCATCTTAGGAAAGATAGTAGATTGATTTCCTGCCTCCTCCACAATTTCCTCATAGACTGGTTGCCAGCCAAGCCTAGAGAGCCCAGTTTACCCTGCCACTTGACCCATAGCTAAGGAGAAGGGAGTAGAAAGAGAGAAAGAGATTCGTACCTTTTCTCAATTGAGTGTGATCTTGGCTTACCACGCTAATAGCGACTCCTACCCACACATAACAAATTCACTATAGTGACTTCAAATAATACCAAGTTCACATCATACAATAATGTATATAAAAAATGAACAATGCTGTGCTAAAAGGTTCTCAACTTGAAAGACTTCCCAAAACTCGCATCAAACATCAGAAATTTTGTTATTTGTTTATTTTTAATCTCAATTTGGTTGGGTTGAAAACTTTTCAGCACCCCCTTGTCTGTATGTACTCACATATGTATATTATATATATATATATATATATATAGCTTCTCTGATGAAGCTTTAATAAAAGTGAAACATTAGATTGATAGTTTCCTATTTGCTCTTTATCTTATTGTCAGATTTCATTCCATATTTGATCCCAACCTATATATATATATATATATATATATATATATATAATCCACAGACTGTTTCGCTGTATCACAGCTCTTCAGTGTGGATAGACATCCGATTGCTTCAAGCTGGGATCAAAACTCGCCCGATTTGGCATCAGTCAGAGATCCTACCCCTAAACTATCATCGCATGGCAGAGAGAAAGGGAAATTTTAACGTTTTCTATACATACTACGCCAGTAGCCAGGAGAGCTCAATTCATGGTTGAAGAGCAATGCATTAATAGCAGTAGGATCCACTGTTTTAAAATTACACTTTTCTCCAGAGAGCTCAATCAGATTTCCCAAGAGCATATATATATATATATAATCATCCACGGACAGACTGTTTCACTGTATCACAGCTCTTATCTACATATGTTTACGGTCATTATTGTGTTTTGTAGTAATTAAATAACTTATTCTTTTTGAAGAAGTTCTAATAAATTTGACGTTAAGTTTAAATAAATTCTTTTCAATTGTAGTCATTACTAGTGGGTAATATATATATATATATATATATTATTTTTTTTCAGTGAATTTCCTTAGAAGGCTTGTTGAATATTTTACATACTATTTACATGTCCAACTAACATTTTATATTAGGTTTTATTTAGAAACTTTGATTTTAATGTTTGTCTATTAAAGACAGATAGTTTTGCCTATCGCCTGCTTCACATCCCATCCCTATCTTTTGAATAGAAGTAGGGGGTTTATACCTTGTTTCATGTTTATTATTGAGTTTCCAGTTCCTTCTAAAGTTTTTCCATTATCTTTCACCCCTGGTAATCCCTTGCATCTTAGTGGCATTATTGCCTTGCTTGGGGTGAAATTATTAAAAAAAAATTGTTTACTGTAATATTTTACAAGTTGAAAGTGGCTTATTGAAAACTTGAAATTGGTATCTCTGAGATAATCATTAACATATAATTGATAAATTTATTATGTAATAAATAAATGTTGATAAAAGTTAGGAAAGAGTAAACTTTAATGGACATATTAGGTTGGGTGAAAATAAGAATTGTAGGAAACAGTATTTTGGATGGTTAATTTGTCATTAGAATTATTTTTCAAAAATTGACTACCTCTGTATCTGTCTATATTTCTGAGATGAGGTATTATGTACACTATTTACATTATTCAGACTATCGTCCTCATCTTTGTCGCCATATTCATTACATTTCGGCCTTCTTCAGGTGGTTGGAATGTCGAACTGAACCCTTTATTTCGCTTACTGGGGTAGACTGTTCTAGTTCCATGTGCCATGTTTAATTGATGTCAGTTATTAGTTATCTCCTGTTAATTCCCCTCTCCAAGTTCTCCACTGCCTTAACTGGGTATTGAACTCACAACGCTTCGAGTCCTGTCACTGGATCTAACCAACGCCTTTATCCACTGTGCCATGTGTCATTGAGGACATGTGGAACTAGAACAGTCTACCACAGTGAGCAAAATAAAGGGTTCAGTTCGACATTCCAACCACCTGAAGAAGCCCGGCACGTACAACGGCCGAAACGTTGTAATAAATATGAGGACAATAGTCTGAATAATGTAAATAGTGGACTACCTCTAATATTTGCTTTAGGGGTGCAATTCAAAAGTGTAGTGTCTTTTGTTTTTGTTTATTTTTTCACTACCCTACTATTGTTTCACTACCCTACTATTAATCTTTTTGTTTTAAGAAAAAAAAATTGTTTTCAATAAAAATAGGCAAATATTTGGTATGATTTTTTTTTTTTGTTGGCAAACATGGACCTTCGTACCTGCAAAAAAAATGTAGTGTCAAAGTATGATTTCTACCTTGAGACTACTATTCTTTTAAGGACCTTCACTCCTTGGAAATGTTTATTGCCTTAAAAAGCTATGATTAGAATTGTAATAAAACCTAAACATATGAAAGTGAATTTATACATTTTCTTTGTTCTTGAGAATTGAAACAAAAAAAATAAACACTATTTAATTATTAGATTGTTTATTTACACTATTTATTTATTACATTATTCATTGGAATAGTTGGTAAAATATCATCTAATTGCTAATTGATTCAAACTTTATAAAATGGTAAATAATAAGGATTTCCTCATAACTGGTTTACATATTTTAATAATTTAGTAAATGTTTATAAATTTAGGACTAAAAAATTGTTTTCATATTTATTTCTTTATAAATTGGTAAATGATAAATATTGCATTAGTTTTAATTGTATTAGTTTTTAGAATGTTGTTAATATAAAATTATTCTTGTAATTAAACAATCTAATCAATAAATAGTTTTTAATATTTTTCTTGTAAATTCTCAACAAAAAAATTTATGAATTCATTTTCGTCATATGTTTAAGTTTTATTACAATTCTAATTATCACTTTTAAAAACAATATACATCGCCAAGGAGTAGTGAAAATAAAAGCATCTTTTCGACACTTTTTTATTTTTATTTTATTTTTTTTCATTTTTTTCTGCAGGCATAAAGGTCCATGTTTGCCTCTTTTTTTACTTTTTTTTACTTTTTTTTTTTTTTCGCTTTCTTCTTTTTCACTTTGTTACTTTTTTTTTCTTGTTCTCCCCCTCCCCCTTCTGAAACACAGACATCGCTTTTTTAATAAATGAAAAAAAGTTATTTTTCCACACTTCTATTTAATAACTGAAGAAGTCTTCCTGCAGGAGATATGCTCTATGCCGAATTTACCTCTGTAGTCTCCCCCCGCCTCTTCCTTATAAAACTTACTTTTTGGAGAGGGGAGGGAAAATGTTTAACCAAATCCTCTCTTATCCAATATTCTTGTCTTTTCTCTTTCAGAAAACTGGGACTTCCGTTCCACTAATTTGAAAAAGAATGGTCATCTGCTAAAATCTGCAGAACTGAAAAAAAGAGGCATAACCCGTTACGATGCTGAAATTCTTCTCTCCCAGGGTATCAATCTACCCGAGCCCAAAGTGGTGCTGGAACGCCAGTTACCCATATCAATAAATGGCAGTCGAACAGTAAACTTGAATGATGCTAAAAACAGCTTGGGCAAAAACACAGTCCTGCACTCTGTCCAGAGAAACGTCCGGAAAAAGAGAGTCAGGCAAAGCCTAAATAAACCTATCCACAAAAACGGTTACAATAATGTTGGCACCGCTGCAGCATCTACAGAAGAAGTGTCAGCCACACCTTGTGATGGTACTGCCCGCGTCCCTGATATCTCGGTTGGAGATGAAATCTCTGCAGACTTGTCTGTGAAGCCACCAGAGCAAACAAAGAAGACACTGTCATCTTCCGCTCCTATATCATCATCATCATCTTCATCTTCATCATCATCATCATCATCTGCCTCATCTTTGTCATTGTCATCTGCTGTCTTGAGTGTAACCAAAGAAAAAGACCAGGATCAGTCAGAACCCCAAAATGTCAAGGCTAACGGTGAGCCTCCAACAACCAACATCTCACTTGGATTGGACAAGGAAGTTGACAACAATTGCAACAGTGGTGGTGGTAAATTGATGAATGAGGATTCACTCCTCAACCAAGAAAAGCATAGACCCGATAGTGCGAAAGAGAACGCCAAGTCTATTTCAACTCTTACTCCTTTAATATCGTCGTCAACCTCGTCACCATCAATAACACCGTTAGCGCGCATTTTGCAAGATGCAGAAAAGTTGCCGGATGCCACAGAGTCATCGTCAGTGTCTTCACCACCTCTGAATAGTAAGCAGCAGCCTCAAATCCAACCCCCTGAGAAATCGCAATCTGAGGGCACTATCACCCCTACTCTCACCTCCACCATCACTACTACTGTTAATACTACTCCATTCACCACCACCACCACTACCACCACCACCACTACTACTGTTAACCCGAGTTCTTTTCTTATTACAAATAATGTTGAAAAGACATTATCATTACTGGTACCATCAGGTGACGTAAAAGCAGTGGAAGTGGAAATTAAAAATAAAGCCCCATGCTTGAATGGTGAAAATACTGCTGAGAAACTATGGAGTCATTCCAATGTACTGGCTGACTTGAATTCAGCATCTCCTCTTCAAGAGACGTGTTCAACCAGATCTGGGCTTGACAACGGGCTGGAAACCTCTTCCCAGAGCTCCACAGTCAACCTGCCAGCTAATGATGATCCAGTAGAGAGCTCGGGAGTGTTCTGTCAAGAAATTGTCTTACAAAACAAGAAGCCTTTCATTAACAAAAATAAACTTGCCTCTATGAAAAGCAACTCTGTCCGATCGAGTCCACGTTTGCGGCAGAAGCCATATGAAGAAAACTCGCCGACCAGTCTTCATTGGGATAATGGCCCTAAACTAAACGTTGAGGTTTTGTCTGAACTGTTGGTTTCTTCAAAAGCAAAACGGGTCAAGTTGGCAGACACAGAGAACTTGCCACTTGATTCGGACATGCTTCTCTTTCAAAAGGCAACCAAAATAGAAGTAGCTTCGCCTCCCAGGAGCATAAAAACAGAAGTTTTATCCCCCCAGAGAGATTCTGAACAGAACGTTATCTCAACTCTGCCTCCCCCTCTTCTCTCCAGAGTCAAAATTGAAAATCGCTCACCTTCCAAAACTTCACAAACTGACCACTTCTCTTCAGCTGGTCTGAATAATTCAGAAATAGTCTCTGCTTCACGAGTAAAAAGAGAAGATGTTCCTTTGCTTTATTACGCACCTAGTGCTGCTATACAATCTTCCGAAAATATTTCTAACTCTCCGCAAATCATATCAAAGCTCTCTCCCTGCTTTCACGAGAAGTCGTTGGCACCAACAACAAATCAAGGTGTGCTGAATTCTTCTTACCTGAAGACTGCTACCAATTCTGCCTCTCAAAAGTGTTCCCGGTCGGACGATTCTTTCAAACAAACCTTTTTACAATCTAGAATTTCTAACCTTTCTACGTCTCTCTTTATCCCTATTCCGAAAAGTACTACTCCCCCAACTGCTCCATCCTCCCCGCAGAGGAGTGCCTCTCTGAACATAAATAATGGCATAGCCTTGCAGCGAACTCCTCCCAAACAGAATGATCCCTATGCTTTTTCTTCACCTTCTCCTATTCAGAGGATGTCCAGTTTGGATTTACGCTCATTGCACTCTGACTTTATCCCTTCCCCTGAGCAGGCAGCAAACAAGTATGATATTCTCCCAAAACAAAATGCTCCAAAAGCCTCCATGAACTTGTTGAAGAAGTTCTCGGAGTCGAACAGTGGCTCTTACACATTATTAAATGCCCCAGGAAGCTTGAAACTGCGAATTCGTGATCCCGGCATGAAATCTGGTTATCCTGAGATGACGCGGCATGTGAAACGGTTTTGCCACTCTTCAAGCAACTCCAACAGCAACTGCAGTAACAGTGACAGCAACCGCAAACAACAGTGTAAAAAGAATAGCAATTCCTTGTCTTATGCGTCCGGCAAACACAAGTTGACTGGCACGAAGAGCAAACACTCTTTCCCGCGTTGCAGGACCCACTATGACAGCAGCCTTGAAGTGGGTTCACAGTACAAGATCCCTAAGCTGACAATTCGAATGCGCCGGGACCCTATAATGGACACGACAAGCCAGACAAAATGTGTTTTGTTCAACTTGGATGACAGTTCTTCCTCTGCACCTTCAGTACCTCGGGAAGCACATTGTGATACCTCCTCCTCCTCGTCCTCCTCTTCTTCCTCTTCCTCGTCCTCTTCCTCGTCCTCCTCCTCCTCCTCTTCCCACAAACACAGACACCGACACAGAAGTAGCAGCAGCCACCACCACCACCACCACCACCACCATCACCATCATCACCACCTCTCTAAGCACTCGGAACATTCCTATCTAGGTAAACGCAAACAACAGAAATCAGATTTAGAATACCACTACCAAGCACTACGACCAGTGCAGACCACACCCAAGAAGTTACGATTAAAACTGAGGGATTGTGCATTTGAATTACACATCCCACCAGCTAGTATAGATGAATAAAATAGGTGGTTATTGTGTTGTTTTTTTTTTTGTTTTTTTTTTTTTTAAATCATCATATATATATATATATATATATATATATGTGTGTGTGTATATAAAATTTTCTTTTCTTTCCTTCTTTTTTTTCTTTGTTTTTCTTTTTATTCCAGAACAAACAAGGAAAATAAGATTGACTTTTTAAAAAAAAATAAAAATAAAAAATAATTAAGGAAAAAAAAAAAAATTTTTTTAAATAAAATATTAAAAAAAAAAAAAAAAATGCAGAAAAAAATAATGAAAGAAGTTAAAAAAAAAAAATGTTTGAAAAGAAAGAAAGAAAAAAAAATTAATAATTTAAAAATTCAAATAAAGAACTTGCCCCTTACAGATTTCCAAAATCAGTCACCTGACTTTGGCTAGTTTTTACATATACATGCATCATTTTGTATGTATGTATGTGTGTGTATGTATGTACATATATATGTGTTTGTGTGTGTGTCTTGCACACACACATATACATGCATTTTTCTGATAATTCTCTTTTTCATTAAAGAAGAGAGAGAAAAGTTTTAGATGGGTTATTTATGAATAATCTCATCAAAATGTTTATAATTTTTTTTTTGTTTTTTGAAGAAAAAAATCAGCAATGAGAATAAGAAAATCCTATGATAAAAAAAAAAAATCAAATTACATTTTTTAACCCCTCCCTTATCTTTTGTATGGTTCAGTCATTAGCTACAAACATGAATTCAGCATAAATAAATTTATTTATTTTTCACCTTAATCCCCCCTCTCCATATTTTTTTTTTTTATTTTCTTATTTTAATTTGTATTCTTTATTAAAAAAGAAAAATGTCAGGTCTTTGCAAATAGGCCAAGTGTGTGTGACAATAGCAGCTATAGTTTAAACCAACACTGAAATTTTTAAATCTCTCATGTAGCCTACATCTTTAAGTTTAAACTATTTAGGAAAAAGTTAGACTCAAAAAATAAAGATAAAAAAAAATCAGTTTTTTTTTTTATATATATATATATATATATATATATATATGGCGATTGAAAGAACTCCCTATTTTATGTATGATGGACCCTCCCATCCTATAAAAATTATAGTTAGGTGTGAGAATCCATACATAAAATAGGGAGTTATCAATCACCTTGTGTATGTATATATATATATATATATGGGGTGCAACAGAAATACTTCCACATTTTAAAGGTTGGCAAAAAAGACCAAGTTTACTGCTATTAAAAAAAAAAAAAAAAAATACTTCACTGTTGTTTAAACAAAGAACTACAAATTTTATTCATTTGGTTTTGGAAATAACATCCTCCAAATAGTGGCCTCTATTCACCATACACTGTTGTAGACGATTTCTAAAGTTTTCCATCACCCAGCAGTTCAAGGTCTTCTATGTGGCTTTTAGTTTAAGCACTGAAGCTGTGACCCTGAAATTCTTGACTCGTAGCAGTATTGATTTTCGATCCAGGGCAGCATCATTCTGATATTGCATGAAATGAGCACAAAATTTCTCTGTCCAATCCATAATTACAACACAGTCTTAAAAAAAAATATATTTGGACAGCAAACAAATGATGTGCACTGATCGAAACTATGAAGGGGTCTGGAAAAAAAAAAACGGTAAGACATTAGCGAGATGAAGACACCATTGTCACTTGGCCAAGTTCGCTAGCATTACACATGTGACAGCCTAAAATGTGGAAAGTATTTCTGCCGTAGCCCTATATATATATATATATATACATACATACATACATATATATGTCTTTTTATTATTTTTTAGTTGGGGGGGGGGGTCAAATTTTTAAAAAATTTTAGTTTTGTGAATGATTTAATATATATATATATATATATATATATATATATATATATATATATATATATATGCTTTGTCTTCATGCTGTTGCATCGTAACAGACAAAAAATTTAAACACAGGTTTTGAACAAACTATAAAAATTAAGTTTTGAAGTCATTTGTTGAAAGTATTTTGTTTTTTTTTAAATCATTTTATTTTTAGGTGTAAAAGTCTTTTTTTGTTATTAATTTTATTTTAAACTTTTTATTTATTTTTTTTATTTTAGTTGGCTGTTATATACTTTGAAATCTCTTAGAAAATCCCCTTTGCTGGATGATAACCTTCTACCTTGTATTTTTCCCCTAGACGCCATCACATCTTTTTGCTAGAAGTCCTTTTGCTAATAACAAAAGATCAATCATTTTGAAAGAAAATATTGTTTGTCTTTGCTTATATTTGAAGGCCTTGTCTAACACGTCGACTGCCACGTCACATAAATATGTTGGTGACCTGTCATTTCAGTATAAGTCATGTCTCCACATACTGGTGACAGTTATATTATCACTTTAAGTTCCTTTGCCAAATATTGCAGACACTAGGGGACAGTGCAAGGGTCTCGTGCCTCTCCTCCTCCCCCAAATCTACTACATCTCAATTTTCATAAGGTAGTATTCTTATAAAATACAAATTTTTTGGAACCTAATTATGTACAATCATAATGGGTCAGATGCTGTTTAGGGGAACAATTCAACTAGAAAAATTGAAAATAAATACAATTTAGAGACATGTCAGTGGATCCATCTTAAATAAATCAACAATGGTTTCTGGCAATTTTTAACTTCAACTTGAGATTTTTCATGTTAAGTTGAATAATTTTAACATATTCAATTTTATTATGCAGTGGGATTTTTTTTTTTAACTTAGCATGAGCAAAACAAATTCATGGATTTGAACAGAAAAAAAAAAAACTACGTAAAAATCTGTAAATTGTTCATCCTTTAATAGTTATGCTTAGTTTAATTTTCAATGTATATAAATGTAGGTAGAAAAAAAAAAGAATTGTTGATAAGATAGTGAGGGTCACAAAACACTGCCTGGGCCCCTAATCAGGCTTGGGTCCCTTAGCTTAATTTTCAATGTATATAAATGTAGGTAGAAAAAAAAAAGAATTGTTGATAAGATAGTGAGGGTCACAAAACACTGCCTGGGCCCCTAATCAGGCTTGGGTCCCTTAGTTTAATTTTCAATGTATATAAATGTAGGTAGAAAAAAAAAAGAATTGTTGATAAGATAGTGAGGGTCACAAAACACTGCCTGGGCCCCTAATCAGGCTTGGGTCCCGTACAGTTAAATGGCTCAGGTGTAGTACGCACCATCCTTGGAAGAGACTGCATATTTCTATATAAAGCAATGTCTGTGGCTTCTCTTAACCATTATTGAATGCTTTAGTTTGTTTTTCTTTTTTTAGTCATTTTATAGTCAATAAACAATGCAAGATATAAATATTTTATCTTGGATATCTATGGGAAGAAAGAAAAATACTATCAGTAACATTTGTAAAAATTTGATCATTTGCATTTGGTTACCAATTTATAATTATAAAATAAGTTTATAGCCGTTAAATAGTAATGCATGTATTGAATACTTAGACGTTATTTTGTACGCATATCAAATGTTATAGAAACTTGAAGATACTGTCTCTCATGGTGAAAGATTTAACTTGTCAACTGCTGTGTCATCATATATTGGTGACTTGGCATTTCAGCTCAAGCCACGTCTCCAGAAACTGGTGACAGTTATATTATCTCATTAAGTTGCTTTGCCAAAAGTTGAAGACACTCGATGAATATTTCTATTTAAAGTAATGTCTGTGGCTTCTTGGAAAAATTTTACAAAATGCATCTAGTATTCTGGTTCTCTTAACTTTACTTGATGGCTTTATAAATGTATAGGAGGGTTTCTTTTCTTACAGTGGTGCACTACGTGCCACAAGGTCCCTAAACGACCCTCCGCAGGTTTTGAATTCAGAGTTGTCTATCTCCTAAACCAGTCGCCATCCAAGGCTATTATAGAACCCAGTCTGTCCTGCTATTTACCCATAGCCGGAGGGAGAAGAAAAGGGTATTAGCACGTAAGTGATTGTAATGGATTCGAGTGGGATTTGAACTCGGCTCTCCATTTCCTCAATCCGAGCTGCTAACCGTTACTCCACCATGCCTCTGAAAAAGAATATTATGTACATAAGAAAGTAACCATCACCAGTTGGTGACATGGCTTCTGGGGTTAGAAAAAAAGTAAAAACACTAATTGGTATGTAACATATTCTTTTACAAAATAGTTTAAAAAAAAAAAAAAATATTAGTGACAACTCCTCCCACATGATCCTATACTGACTTTGGGTTGGCAGTCAACGTGTTAATAAGGTAAAAACATTTAAGTCATTAGTATTGGTTTCCTCACTTCAGATTATTGTTATCTATTTATGACAAAGGTGCTATCGTCTCTTAAAGAATCCATTACAACAAGTTACTTTCTCAGTAAGTTATTATTTATGGGAAATAGTCATTCCTTACATACTACACTAGGGTATGAACAGATTGTTGAAAAATAGATGTGCCTCATATTGAAATATCCCTTATAATTTGGGACACCATTAACTTTTAAGACTATTGAAGACCAACTCAAATATCCGATATAATTTGAAAATAAGAATGACTTTTTTTTTTTTTCCTCCCTGCATTTAATTTTTTTTTTTTTTTTTTTTTTTTTTTTTTTTTTTTTTTACAAATATTTTTAAAAAAATTTTGTCTTAACTTCCCAAACCAAAAGAATTAAGTTTCCGGTTCCTTCTAAAGTCTACTTCAACTCTATATTTCTAATGTCTCCTCCGCCTAAATAAAATAAAATTTTATTTACTATTCTTTTTCTTTTTTTTTTTTTCTCCTCAATAGGAGTAGAGAGGTACACCTATTGCTCGGTTCACATTCTTACCTGGTTTTTTGAACAGTTTATCCTTCGTTTCCTGTTTAGAATTGGGTTTCCAGTTCCTTCTAAAGTATTCTCATTCTTTTTCACTCCCAGTAACCCCTTGCATCTTAGTGGCATTAACGCCTTGTTTTGGGGTAAGTTGATAAAAAAAAATAAACCTATTCTGTAAACAGTTAAGTAATATGATGTGGGGTTGGAACTAAAAAGTAGTCATTTTTACAGCTCGTTTTATTTGTTTATTTGCCTTATCCAGTCCCTCTATAATATTAATAGTATATTATAACAGCAACTTGTTGCCTTCTGTTAGAATTACTATGACCAAAACTAAATTCTTATTTGTTAAAATTCAATTTCTATATCGGCCAGCTTAATGGGCATTACCAGTTAAGGGTTTGAACCATAGACCTCAGGAATTCTTACCAGTGAAAACTTCCCAGGTATTATATTTACCTAATATTAATGGATAATAAATTGTGGGAAGAATGAATTTGTTTACACCCCCACCCAATCCTCATTTCTTAACACACCATCTTCATTGTATGTAAATAAATTTTCTTGTTCAGATATTTCTCTTACTTTCATGTTTCAATGATGTCAGATCAAATTTTTATTTTATCATGAAAAAAAAAAAAAATGTCTTAGAAAATCACATTTTGTTTTTCAGTTTTAAATCATTGCAAAAAAAAAATTTTTTTGCTCCTACAAAAATTTCTCTTATGTTGTCGGAGCAAATATAAATATATTCTGTTTAAATGCTTATTTTTGAGATTTCATTTTTATTTTCAGGGTTTTATTTACCCCCACTACAGATTAAATAAACGGAAGACTTTATTGCCAACTAGTCTAGGAGAAATATTGTAACACGGTGATGAGTTTTATTGGTGCACAAAAGCTGCAAATGATGAATTCAGGCAGTGAAAGGGTTAAACAGATTTAAAAAAAAAAAACGCTAATTAAGAACTTAAAGAAAGGACATTGCTAAAATATTAATTGGGGGCATGTAACAGAGTTTTACATCACTAGAAGTGTACTTTTGGATAACCCTAAGGGTCAAGCATTTATTGAAATGCAATGTGTCAAAAAAATGAAAAACATGCAAGTAAGGAAGGAGAGCCAGAAAGAAAGAAAAATAGATTCATTTCATACTAAACCATATCCCATACTCTCTTCATTTAATATTAAACCATTTTCATACTGTATACATTTCATATTCACCATGTCCCAAAGCCAAAACTGGATGTGAAAGTAACTTTTGAGTAACCCCAAGGGTCAAGCATTTATCAGAGTGGAATGTATCAAGCCAGAAGTTGGCTGAAAAATTTTAAAATCTTTATCTTGCACTTAAACCTATCGCAATGAACGTGTTCACTCAGGAAAACTCCATTCCTTGAGCAACTATTGGGATGTAAACTCAACCCTGGCCTCAAATGGAACTTGTACATACACGATACTGGAAAAATGGTCAGTTCCTTATACCACTTCAGTAAGTACCTGACTCGTATCCTCTACCTTTACAAAAGCCAGATCAGGTCGAAAATGGAGTACTCCAGCAATAGGAAGAGATGTGTTCGCCTATCATCCAGTCCACACCCCTCCTTGGTCTTTGGAACAGGAGTAGAGGTTTATGTGCAGATGATGCCCAGTCTTCAAATTCCAGTTTCAATAGTCCAAAAGTGTGTCCATGTTATTTTCCACCCTACAACCTCTTTCCCATAGACAAAATGTCACAAGGCTTTCACTGTTCTATCACTATTTCCATGGGAAAGGTTCAGATGAACTATATCCATTCATTCCAGCAGTTCTAACCTTTACAGCTAAAAGTTACTGGTCTGCACATTGTATTACCAACCTCATTCCCTTCATATTCCATTGGTGAAATGGAAGTTCCACTTGAACAGCTTCCCAAAAACCACTACTTTGTGGAACCGACTCCCAAGAGGATGCTTCCCCGATCACTATAATCTTAACCTGTCTATGGTGAACCGTTATCTTCCCCACATATCCACATAAATTGTGCCTCTTCCTTTGTAGCCCTCTACCTGCTTTGTGGAACCGACTCCCAAGAGGATGCTTTCCCGATCACTATAATCTTAACCTGTCCAAGTCTATGGTAAACCGTTATCTTCCTCCATATATCTCCATAAACTGTGCTTCTTATTCTATAAGCCTCTACCTCCAGTGTATAAAAATCTGAAATTTTATTCACTATTTAATTATTTTCTCCCCTCCAGCAATAGGGAGAGATAGATTCACCTATCATCCAGTTCACACCCCTCCTTGGTCTTTTGAACAGGAGTAGAGGTTTATCCCTTGTTTAGGATTGTGCTTACGGTTCCTTCTAAAGTCTACTTCAACTCTATACTTGTAACCCTTTTTCTTTCCTATGCTAACATAAGTCCACACAGTAATCCTCTATCTTGAGGGGCTCTCGTATTGGGTGAACATTAGTATTAAAAAAGATTTACAATCTTATGTCCCTTAACATGTTAAAGTGAATATGTTCAACAGGAAATAACGACATGTTAGCAGATTTTATTTTTATCCTGAGAACTCGATGTGTGTTGACAGGTAACTCCTTCTCGAGGAAGAAATGAAAATTCAAAATCATAATAGTAATTTTGCATCTCAAGAACAGCTAAAGGTTAAGCTGGATTCTCCATATAAACTAGTGCTTACAGTCAGCAAAGAATGGGCCGTGACTATCCACATCGGTGATGGAAACGGCTAAGCAGACCCGAGTCTCCCTCAGTTTCCATCATTGAGAGAGAACCTACAAAAAGACTTGAGCCATTCGTTGCAGTTACTAAGAAATTTAGGCCCCATACCATCAAGAGTTGCAATCAATCAGCAGTAGCAGATGACTTTCAGATTGAAAATTTGTGGAATGTTCACATATTCCTAGTATGAGGTCTAATCAAAAAGTATCAAGACTGTTGCTACGGTAACGGAGCTAAACTGTCGCACATACACACAAAATGTTTATAGCGGTGCTTGGAAGGAAAGTGAGTAGAGTGTGGGTGTCTCGAGACACTACAGAAGTCCCATCAGTGCCCATGGCTTATGCAGTAGTTTTTTTGCCACGGACAACATTCCCCAGATCCAACAACCACAATATTCCTCTGTGACTTTTTCTTCTTCAATAATCAAATACTACTTGAAAGGAACGAGATTGTAATATGTATTGGCAAACCAAGAGAATGTAACGAGACAGCTGAAAAAAAATGAGTTCCATCCATGAAGGCTTCCATCAATGGAAATGATGCTGTATAGGGTGTGGCTTCAAAGGGTGACTACTTTGAAGGAGATTAAATGATAACGAAGCTAAACTGTCGCACATAGACACTTCTGTTGTTTATAGCAGTGCTTGGAAGGAAAGTGTAGAGTGTGATTGTCTCAAGACACTACGGAAGTCCCATCAGTGATTTAACGATTTTAAAACTCCCTTTGGAATATAGCTAAATACCTGAAATCTGGTTAAAAAAAAAAATATTGTAACTGGTGCTATAAAAAGAAAACTACAACACAACCAATTCAGTGTTTAATCTTCAAAGTAGTCCCCCTTTGAAGCCACACACTTCCCCAAATATCCCTATAAACTGCTACTTATTGTGCAACACTCTACTTCGAGTGGCTCCCGAGCCTTGTACAGAGTGTAACCATACTTTTTTAAATGAAACAGCTTCCCTAACAAGGTGTGGCTACTACCCTATACTCCACATGGAATAAGGTAGTTTATACTTTCGTTTCTTCAAAAGATTTGCAACTAAATAAATAAACGGCAAATTCTGTCTGTCCGTCCATCCATGTGTGTGACTGAAACCCCTTTAACTTGGGTTCAGTCTTGATCTATATAGACATACCTTTTTGGAATCATGATGATCCCGGAATTGAAAATCTGCCCTTCCTCTGGTGGCTGACACATCCAGTATTGTGAGTTGTGTCTCAATGAGGAGGGAACAGTTAAAAATTTAAATTTTAAAATAACTGGAAAAAAAATTAGTGATTTTAAGTTTTTAATTTATATTGAGTTTAAAATAACACAAAAACTTTGTGAATTTAAAATTTATTTTTAAAATTCATTTTAAAATATCTCCAAAACTATGTGAATTGAGGAAATCAATTTTATTTCTTCAAAATGCCAAGGAATGAGAGGTTTCGTAACTTGAGGTTTTTTTTGTCCAGAATTGAACTTATAGCCTGAATTTGAGTTGAAGTGAGAGGTTTCACACAGTTTGTGATTTGAAGAACTTCATTTTCAGCCTGAATTGGAATTTCAACCCAAATCAAAATTTTGGCTGGAATGAGACTTACAGCCAAAACCAGAGTTAAAGTGAGGTTTGGAAGTTCCATGAATTGGATTGAAGAATTCAAAGTTATTTCTTCAAAATTATTGCTGTTTTCTAAGCTGAACCAGAGGTCCCTTTAGTTTTGGGCTAGAGCCCCAATTAGTCCTATGCGGGAACTAGTTTAAAAGTCCGCACTGAATGTGGCTTTTAAGGTAATACGTGATAAAATAGTAATTTTCAAATAGTTTAACTGATTTGAGAGTTAAATGTTTTTTGGGCTTATTTATTTAATATGCAGCATATTGTAATTTTTATTTTTAAATAGCATATCTCTTCAGGATATAAGCGATCATGACTCTCCACAGCTTCCCTTTTTTTTTATTTGCAAATTGCTAGAGAATCCAGATTATCCTGCTATTTAACGCATAGCTAGCAAAGAAATGGGTTCATGCCTTTTCTGCGGGTATTTACATGAAAGGGAAGACAACTGATTAGTTTTCTTATCACTTTTATGTACATTTTGAATTTGGCTAACTCAATAGAAAATTTACTTAATAATTAAAGAAAACATAATATGTAATTAATTATATTAATTATTATATATTAATAATATGTAATTAATTACATTAAAATATTATGACACCAGTTTGAAAAGCCCTGATCTAGTTTTACATTTTATTTTTAAATATCGGAAGAAACTTTAAGAAGAACACACAATCAAATATTTTTGCCCTGTAAAAATAGTAGGGTATACTGGGCTTCCTTAGCCTTGGTTGTCAAACAGTCGAAAGGAGGATAACTGAATCCAAAACTCCACTGTAAAAAAAAACTAATAGCTACGAAAACCAGAGCAGTAAACAAACTAGTCACGTTTGATTACCATCGTGTGGATCCTGAATTTTTGTCTATCAACTAAAGTGTCCCATACTTCCCCCCCCCCCCCTCTGGGCTGCATTCAGAATGAAAATTTGATTCCGCCTCAACAAATTTTATGTGATAAAAAGTACATTTAAAAGAAAAAGTTAGAGATGCTTAAAGGGAGATAACCATGGATTCGAGGTCTGAACATTATCATTGATAACTCTCTCCTCCAATTTGCGGACCCTAGTTAATATATAAATACTTGATATAATGCAAAAATATTACAAATGATAAAATGGGTCAATAATTATTTATAACTATTTATACAGTAATCAATAATAATGTTTTAGTATCTATATTTCTGAGATGAGGTATTATGTACACTATTTACATTATTTGGACTATTGTCCTCATCTTTGTCGCCATATTTATTACGTTTTGGCCGTTGTATGCTCCAGCCTTCTTCAAGTGGTTGGAATGTCGAACTGAACCCTTTATTTCGCTCACTGGGGTACACTGTTCTAGTTCCACGTGCCATGTCAAGGATACATGGCAGAGGGGATAAAGGCGTTGGTTAGATCCAGTGACAGGACCCAAAGAGTGTGAGTTCAATACCCAGTTAAGGCAGTGGAGAACTTGGAGAGGGAAATTAACAGGAGATAACTGATAAATGACATCCATTAAACATGGCACGTGGAACGAGAACAGTCTACCCCAGTGAGCGAAATAAAGAGTTCAGTTCGACATTCTAACTACCTGAAGAAGGCCGGAGCGTACAATGGCCGAAACGTAATAAATATGGTGACAAAGATGAGGACAACAGTCCAAATAATATAAATATTGTGCATAATATCTCATCTCAGAAATATAGACAGATACTGAAGAAGGCCAGAGCATACAACGGCCGAAACGTAATAAATATGGCGACAAAGATGAGGACAATAATCCGAATAATGTAAATAGTGTACATAATATCTCAGAAATATAGACAGATACTGAAGAAGGCCGGAGCGTACAATGGCCGAAACGTAATAAATATGGCGACAAAGATGAGGACAATAATGCAAATAATGTAAATAGTGTACATAATATCTCGGAAATATAGACAGATACTGAAGAAGGCCGGAGCGTACAATGGCCGAAACGTAATAAATATGGCGACAAAGATGAGGACAATAATGCAAATAATGTAAATAGTGTACATAATATCTCGGAAATATAGACAGATACTGAAGAAGGCCAGAGCATACAACGGCTGAAACATAATAAATATGGCGACAAAGATGAGGACAATAATCTGAATAATGTAAATAGTGTACATAATATCTCGGAAATATAGACAGATACTGAAGAAGGCCAGAGCGTACAACGGCCGAAACGTAATAAATATGGCGACAAAGATGAGGACAATAATCTGAATAATGTAAATAGTGTACATAATATCTCGGAAATATAGACAGATACTGAAGAAGGCCGGAGCGTACAATGGCCGAAACGTAATAAATATGGCGACAAAGATGAGGACAATAATGCAAATAATGTAAATAGTGTACATAATATCTCGGAAATATAGACAGATACTGAAGAAGGCCAGAGCATACAACGGCTGAAACATAATAAATATGGCGACAAAGATGAGGACAATAATCTGAATAATGTAAATAGTGTACATAATATCTCGGAAATATAGACAGATACTGAAGAAGGCCGGAGCGTACAATGGCCGAAACGTAATAAATATGGTGACAAAGTTGAGGACAATAGTCCAAATAGTGTAAATAATGTTTTAAATTTTGAAATTATATTTATTTTTGGCATATGAATTTTTTGAAACTGTTTCTATATTTGTGATAGATTTTCCATCATTCCGCCTCACCGCTTATCCTCATCCATCGCACCTATTGGTTGTGCTGCATCATTTGGGTGCCACTGGTATAAAAAAACAAAAATATAGTGTCCTCCAAAACTTGAAATAATTTCAAATATGAATATCTGAGTAATTACATGTCCCAGACAAATAAAATTAAATAAACTTCATTTTTAACAATAACGGATTTCTTAATCCAAATTCAAAGATAGTAAAAGAGATGTTGATTTTATAACTGATTTTTCAAAGCTTCACAACCATTCAATATGCACACCACCTGTGACATGACAGATGTCAAGTCAGAAGTGCAGCTCCTGCCAAATATGCTGTAGCATGTCTTGCATAACATTCTCCAGCTCCTCAGTATTTTCTCTGCTTAAGTTCCTCTAGGCTTGTAGGAAGTGGAGAGATATATACCCGTCATTTCAATTAGCCCCATAAAAAAAAAAGAAGGTATCAAGTCAGGTGAACGTAATGGCTATTTCAGCAGAACATTGTCATTATCACTGGCATGTCTGTTCTATCTTCCTGGTAAATTCGCATTGTGATGAGTTCAACCTAGTTTTAAACATTTTCTTAAAATTTCTTAGCTTTTCAGCAAGAATTGCCTGTTATTAGAATACAAATAATGTCAATTTTAGAACAATATAAATAGAAAACCTCATCTAAGAAATAGTGACAGATGTAGAAGGTGAATATAGCAATAAAGATGAGGACAACAGTCCATATAATGTGAATAGTTACAATAGCTCATCTAAGAAATAGAGACAGATGTTGAAGATGAATATGGCAATAAAGATGAGGGCAACAGTCTGTATAATGTAAATAGTTACAATACCTCATCTGAGAAATACTGACAGATGTTGAAGGTGAATATGGCAATAAAGATGAGGGCAACAGTCTGTATAATGTAAATAGTTACAATACCTCATCTGAGAAATACTGACAGATGTTGAAGGTGAATATGGCAATAAAGATGAGGGCAACAGTCTGTATAATGTAAATAGTTACAATACCTCATCTGAGAAATACTGACAGATGTTGAAGGTGAATATGGCAATAAAGATGAGGGCAACAGTCTGTATAATGTAAATAGTTACAATACCTCATCTGAGAAATACTGACAGATGTTGAAGGTGAATATGGCAATAAAGATGAGGGCAACAGTCTGTATAATGTAAATAGTTACAATACCTCATCTGAGAAATACTGACAGATGTTGAAGGTGAATATGGCAATAAAGATGAGGGCAACAGTCTGTATAATGTAAATAGTTACAATACCTCATCTGAGAAATACTGACAGATGTTGAAGGTGAATATGGCAATAAAGATGAGGACATCAGTCCGAACAATGTAAATAGTATAAATAGTTACAATACCTCATCTGAGAAATAGAGACAGATGTTGAAGGTGAATATGGCAATAAAGATGAGGGCAACAGTCCGAACAATGTAAATAGTGTAAATAGTTACAATACCTCATCTGAGAAATACTGACAGATGTTGAAGGTGAATATGGCAATAAAGATGAGGACAACAGTCCGAACAATGTAAATAGTGTAAATAGTTACAATACCTCATCTGAGAAATACTGACAGATGTTGAAGGTGAATATGGGAATAAAGATGACAACAACAGTCCGTATAATGTAAATAGTTACAATAGCTCATCTAAGAAATAGTGACAGATGTTGAAGGTGAATATGGCAATAAAGATGAGGACAACAGTCCATTTAATGTGAATAGAATACCTCATCTCAGAAATAGTGACAGATGTTGAAGGTGAATATGGCAATAAAGATGAGGACAACAGTCCATTTAATGTGAATAGAATACCTCATCTAAGAAATAGTGACAGATGTTGAAGGTGAATATGGCAATAAAGATGAGGACAACAGTCCATTTAATGTGAATAGAATACCTCATCTCAGAAATAGTGACAGATGTTGAAGGTGAATATGGCAATAAAGATGAGGACAACAGTCCATTTAATGTGAATAGAATACCTCATCTAAGAAATAGTGACAGATGTTGAAGGTGAATATGGCAATAAAGATGAGGACAACAGTCCATTTAATGTGAATAGAATACCTCATCTCAGAAATAGTGACAGATGTTGAAGGTGAATATGGCAATAAAGATGAGGACAACAGTCCATTTAATGTGAATAGAATACCTCATCTAAGAAATAGTGACAGATGTTGAAGGCGAATATGGCAATAAAGATGAGGAAAACTGCCTGAACACATTAAGTTCTATAACTAAGTAGTATGCAAAATTTGTTGCATCATTTTTCCATCATATTGTCATTTAGACTTACTTAAGTAATACACTGTATATTTATTTGAGGTTTAGACTATGAGTCAACTACTGTTACTGATAGCAGATTTTTCATACCATCTCTTATTAATCTAATGACATCCTACAAATCTTATTTAAATGCCTTTTTCTCTTATTATTTTTAATTTTTTTTTCCATTTTATATTTTTATTGTTACAATTGTCCTAATAACTCTTTGAAAGGTCAGAGATCAATTTTACACTGTATCAATGTCACTCACTTCTAAATCGGTAAGAAAATCAATAAAGAAAAAAACGGTAAACATCTCCTCCCCAGTCTTTTGAACAGGAGTAGGGCTTTATCCCTTGTTTCCTCTTTAAGACTGGGTTTCCAGTTCCTCCTCAAATCTACTTCAAGGCTATACCTCTAGCATCTCCACCTGAACTCTGAAATTTGATTTATTAATTATTTATTTATTTTTCTCCTCAAAGGGAATTTTTTTATAAATTCGCCTGTCGTCTGGTTTACACCTCACTAACACTTGATCTGGTATCTGTCTATATTCCTAAGATGAAGTATTGTAACTATTTACACTATTTACATCACTCGGACTGTTGTCCTCATCTTTAGTGCCATATTCACAACGTTTCGGACAGTGCACGCTTCAAACTTCTTCAGGTGATATTCATTGGAATTTTGAACCAAACCCATTATTTACTCAACTGAGTAGATTGTTCTAATTCCACATTAGACTGAAACCAACTAAATCAATATTGGGTTTCTGGTTCCTTCTAAAATCTACTTCAACGCTGTACTTCTAACGACTCCGCCTAAACTCTGAAATTTGATTTACTATTTATTTATTTATTTTTACTCTCAGAGTAGATAGGTTCACCTTATACCCTTTATATTCCATTGGTAAGATATAAGTTTCACTCGAACAGCTTCTTCCTAACCCCTTGTGTCTTAGTGGCATTATCACCTTGAATGGGGTGAATTGATTTAAAAAAACGAATCAGTATTTTTTGATTCTGACAAATGGTCACAAATGTTGTGTCTTGAGAAAGGTCTAATATAAATTAATACCCCCACAAAAAAAAAAAAAAAAATTATTATCTATTTTTTTATGAGTGGACCAGTCTACTTTAGTAGTTCCAAATTATTTCCGGAAGAATATACCAATTTAAAAAAGTATTTGAAATTTTTATGGCCCCCAATCTTGGCTTCAGTTTCTTTCCACTGCCCTAAGGTGACCTCTTTGTTTATTTTCTATAAATACTTTCCTGGTAATTGTTTGGATGAGTTCTTTGCAATGTGGCTAGTTTTTAAATTGTTGTTATGGGCTGAAGAGTATAATTAACTGGACTCTATAGCCTTGGTTTGAATCCCAGTCTTCCGTAGAAGGAAACAGTAACCTACTAAGGGAAAAATCTTCTGCCTAGTCAGTCATGAATTGAAAGAGACATGATCGACAAAGCGTGTATTCTGTATGACACTTGAATGACATTAACTCTTCTCCCCCTCAGCTATGGGTTGAAGAGTATAATTAACTGGACTCTATAGCCTTGGTTTGAATCCCAGTCTTCCGTAGAAGGAAACAGTATCCTACTAAGGGAAAAATCTTCTGCCTAGTCAGTCATGAATCAAAAGAGACATGGTCGCGTAAGTGTGTATCCTGTATGAGACTAGAATGACATTAACTCTTCTCCCCCTCAGCTATGGGTTGAATAGCTGGATTGACTGGACCCTATAGGCTTGGTTTGAAACCAATCTACCATAGAAGGAAACAGTATCCAAATGAAGGAAAAATCTTCTGCCTAGTCAGTCATGAATTGAAAGAGACATGATCGACAAAGCGTGTATTCTGTATGACACTTGAATGACATTAACTCTTCTCCCCCTCAGCTATGGGTTGAAGAGTATAATTAACTGGACTCTATAGCCTTGGTTTGAATCCCAGTCTTCCGTAGAAGGAAACAGTAACCTACTAAGGGAAAAATCTTCTGCCTAGTCAGTCATGAATTGAAAGAGACATGATCGACAAAGCGTGTATTCTGTATGACACTTGAATGACATTAACTCTTCTCCCCCTCAGCTATGGGTTGAAGAGTATAATTAACTGGACTCTATAGCCTTGGTTTGAATCCCAGTCTTCCGTAGAAGGAAACAGTAGCCTACAAAGGGAAAAATCTTCTGCCTAGTCAGTCATGAATTGAAAGAGACATGATCGACAAAGCGTGTATTCTGTATGACATTTGAATAACAATAACTCTTCTCCCCCTCAGCTATGGGTTGAAGAGCAGAATTAACTGGACCCTATAGCCTTGGTTTGAATCCCAGTCTTCCGTAGCTGGAAATAGTATCCTACTGAGGGAAAAATCTTCTGCAGGTCAGTCATGAATCAATTTTGTTTGTAATTTTCTTGCTTTCTATTGCTTTTGTTTACGTAACTTTATATATATATATATATATATATATATATATATATATATATATATATATATATACCAATCTCATTGCAGTAGAAGAGTAAACAAAGGTGTGAAACCCTCAGGTGAGTGAAAGACAGTTTGATGAAGAGAATTGATGCTTGTTTTATTGCAAGGCGTGCACTATTTGAGCATCTTTTATGATTATTATCAATAAAGGCGTTTTTTATGTGGGTTTTTTTTAATGAAAACCTGGATGGTGCCCAACTTCTAGGATACCTTGTATATAAACATAACACTGTTAACTTATACTAGTGTAACCAAATGCATAATAATTACAAACATGATGAAACAACACTCAAAAAATATAATAGGTAGAAATGTTAATTATTTTTACTTTTTGTTTTTGCTTAAACTTTGCATTTTCTACTCTCTCGTTGATTTTTTATCACTTGATTTGATAGTTTAGGTGTTAGTTCTGTCAAAAAGGCAGTATAAACGTTTTTTATTGTATGTCAAATAATAACGTCATAATATTCACGTATTTTAGGCTTAAATCCCGATTTATATTTTCATTTATTTGTTTCTGCTATCTATATGACTATAAAACTCTTTGAATTTTGTTTGCTTGTGTGTTTGCTCGAAGTCATATATAGAGAGTGGGTAAAGAAAGATGTAAATTTATTATCGTGTAAGAAGCGGGGAGAGAAGGAAGTGGAGAACACACGAAATCCAGCCACAAACAAGATACACACAATTGTCATCAAGGTCCACGCTACTACCGCCAAAATATTGTGTGGATGTAGTGGAAGACATACCACATGGCTTATTTGGGCCAATTAGAAAGTAAATAAATAATTTAATTTTGGAGCCAATTTTCTTATGAGAAAGTGTCTAAAACACACGAAATCTGGTCCTAAACAGGATATGCACAAGTGTCATCAAGGTCCACGCCACTCTCACTTGTGAATTTCACGACCTCCTGCTAAAAGCAACAGCCCTGACAAACTTCAAAGAGACCGCTTCAGACTACAGCAACACCGCCCACAGTAAGAAACAAATTCTATCTCTTGTATGATTTAAAAATATGATTTGTTTATACAGTAAGTATTTTTATTTCAACTTTCTTCAGTCATTTTTTTAATGTTGAAAGCAACTTCAATGTTTTATAATCTGAACCTTCAGTGACTCAACGAGTCATGGGTTGTATACTTTAAACAAGCAAAAAAATACTAAAAGTGTTATGTAAATAAATATAAAGTTTGATAAAATCTCTATCTATAAAAGGCAGGATGTGTGTGCGTGTGTGTGTGTGTGTGTGTGTGTGTGTGTGTGTGTGTGTGTGTGTGTGTGTGTGTGTGTAACGAATGCACGGTTGCAATTTTTGACAGATTTGCACCAAAATTTACATGCACATGCTCCAAGTTAGCGGGAAGCCCAAGACCGACTTTGCATTTCCCAACTCCCATCAATAGTGGAAATAATCGATTTTTTCATGCTTCTACGGCAGTTTTCATGTAGTTTGCGGCCATTTTCTACTGGCCATATAGCTATAGCTGGCTGCCACGAATAGACAGGAAGATTCTATTGGTCAGCGTGAGAGCCAACAGCTGACTGACATGAATGTTAACTAGCATGCTAGCATGCAAAAAAAATCGATAGCTGCATTCGTAACAAGTGGGAAAAATTTAAATCTGCATGGCACTTTACTCGGATTGGCTCATTCGTTTGCTTAAACTCAACGTTGATTCTGATTCCGCAGAACTGGGTTGGGTGTGAAAAAGTATTTGTTGTTAACATTCGCTTTTTCCAGTTACGAGTCCTTTTTTAAAGCTGATCGCTTTGTGTTCATTTTGTTTAGTTCTTTTTTCGTAACAGATATAATGTTTAGTATACAGCTTATAAAAATTCGCAGTGTGAGATAGGCAAGAAGTAAGGCATGTAGCAACATCAGCACGACAAAGGGCACTCCTTTAAAGGCAAGGAAGGGCAAAAATATTTGAAGTCAAGTGATAGCGATTGCTGTATGAGTTGTACGATTTTTGAATCAAGCACGGGCAACAACCGGGCTATGCTGCTAGTATTATATAAATACATACATACAACAATTTGTTTCTTGTTAACAGTTAATATACTTCAATCTTGACAATGGCTAAATGTATAACCGAAAGTGCTTGGAAAGAAAGAACGCTTGGAAAGTTTTTATATAATTTATCCTCCAAAAAGAAAAAAATTATAAGATCACATGAGAAATTGTATAAAAAACTAAATCAATGCATATGTTTTTAAACTAACTGCAAATAAATGTATTTTTAAAATATCTCTACTTTCACAAACTCTTCATGAAACTAAATGTAACTAGTAAACACAACAAGTTTTTAGAAAGAATAGAGTTTAATGTTTCTGTTGTAAATTCTCAAGAACAAAAAGTTGTATAAATTCATTTTCATCATATGTTTAGGTTTTTTATGTCATTCTAATCACCGTTTTTTAAAACAAGAAACATTGCTGAGGAGCGAAGATAGTTTAAGTAAACACGGTGTCAATGGAAAAAAAAGCCGTCTTTTTGACACTTCGTGTTTTGTGGGCATGAAGGTCCATGTTTGCCTATTTTTTTTTTATAAACAAGTGTACGGAAAGTGCAACACTGAAATCCGAAGGCACATTAGGATAGCGAAAGATGCCTTCCAAAAACTAAGCCAAGTATTTATTAAAAAAACCATGAAAATATCACGAGACTCAAAGAGAAGAGTACTGAACTGCTACGTGATATCTGTCCTCCTGTATAGCATTGAATGCTGGACAATCTCACAGATGAAGTAAAGACTTGAAGCAAGAGAAATGTGTTGTTCTACACAAAGATTCTGGGAATACCATGGACCGAACATGTGAGCACGACAAAGTGCTACAGACAATGACAACTAAAAGTTACAATTATACTTAGCATCGGGAATAGACAGCTGAAATTACTGGGCACATAGTGCGGAAAGAGGGCTTGGAAAACTTGATACTCACAGGATAGCTATGTATAGTATTAAGAAACAGGAAAGTTTCATTAGAAACAAAGTAAACTCTTATGTAATATCAGTCCTTTTATATAGCTGTGAATGGTGGAAAATCACCTCACAGATGAAGAAGAGAGAGACTTGAAATGTGGTTCTACACAAAGATTCTGAGAATTCCATGGACTAAACATGTGAGCAACGACAATGTCCTAGAGGCAATGGAAAACAAAAAGGAGATACTTAACATCAGGAAGAGACAGTTGAAATTTCTAGGGAACATAATGAGGAAAGAAGGATTGGAAAATGTAATACTCACAGGACAGATTGAAGGCAAGAGAGACAGAGGAAAACAATGGTTAACTTACCTGGGAGATGTCTTTTCCTATTCCAATGCACTTTTGGATTTCAGTGCCACATTGTCTGCCATCTGCTAAAAGACTTCCCAGATATTTAAACATTTGCATTTGTTTCATGTTAATCTCTCCAATTCGTAGTTCATGGATCTTACCCTTGTTGACTACCACACATTCCATCTTCTTACAATTGATGATTAGTCCTTTCTTCTCACTTTCCTTTTGACACCTTCTCGAGGAAGTCCTTTAGTTTTTTTAGTGTCCTTTAGTTTTTTCCTGTGTCAGTTCACAAGACAGTGTCATGTTGGTAGATTGTCCAACATTCACTGCCATACAAAAGGATTGAGACTAGACAACAGTTCAGCACTGTTTTCTTTGTTTTTAATGAAATTTTCCTGTTTCTCAATACTTTGCTTAGTTTTTCAAAGGTATCTTTCGCTATTCAAATGTGCCTTTGCATTTCGGTGTCAGATTTTTCATCTATTGCATAAGTTATCTATATTTCTCAAAATGTGTGTGCGTCTGTGTGTGATCGGATGTTGTTTATACATTGCCACAGTTTTCGTCCAATTTCGATGAAATTTTTTTGTTTGATAGATAATTTTTCAGTGCCGTTTTTGAGTTCAAATTGCTGGTGACAATGGCTCTCCACTACTTCTTGTCTATTATAACTCGCAGCAACTCTGTCCTTGGATAAATTGTTTAAATTATTACAATAATATTATTTATTATTATACAGTTAAATTTATATATATATATATATATATATATATATATATATATATATATAATTCTCAAAATGAGTGTATGTGTGTGTATATGTGTGATGTAATGGAAATGGAATAACCTGTCACCCCCATGAGTAACTACGCTATAGGTAGTAGCTACCTATAAGTATTGGTAAGTCAACAGACTACGGAGGCTTGCTGCGACCTGTTCCAGCAAGACGGTTGAACTTTCTGCCTTCGGGCAGAGAGGAACCCGGACGAGGCTCCGTCGAAGGGCAGAGTCTTGTTCGGGGAGGTTGACCGACCCGATTCTGTTTTTACAGTTTCTACGGGCATTTTTTGGCTGAGCCTACTGGCTTGGAATACCCATGTAAAACTCGACCTTGTGTCACATCTTTCCCTCGTGGGGGACAAGTAAATATCACTTGCTGCAACCTGTTTCAGCAAGACGGTCGAACTCTCTGCCTCTGAGCAGAGAGGAACCCGGTCGAAGCTCCGCCAAAGGGCAGAGTCTCGGTCTAGGAGGTAGACTGTCCCTGAACTCGTTTTTACGGGTTCCAATAGGGAATATTTTTGGCCGAGCTTATGGGCTCGGAAAACCAACGTTAAACCCGGCCATGTGCCACATGGATCCCTCGTAAGGGGGAGTAGCTATATATACTAGTTTCGACCTGTTCCAGCTAGATAGTTGAACTCTCTGCTTCTGAGCAGAGAGGAAACCGGACGAGGCTCCGCCGAAGGGCAGCGTCTTGTTCGGGGAGGAGGACTGACCCTGAAACAGTTTTTACGGGTTCAAATAGGGAATATTTTGGCCGAGCTTGCGGCTTGGAAAACCCACGTTAAACCCGCCCTTGTGCCACATGCAACCCATGTGAGAGGGTGGCTAAATATTACTAGCTGCGACCTGTTCCAGCTAGACAGTCGAACTTTCTGCCTCTGAGCAGAGAGGAACCTGGACGAGGCTCCGCCGAAGGGCAGAGTCTCGTTCTGGGTTGTAGTCTGACCCTGAACCCGTTTATACGGGTTCAAAAGGGGAATATTTTTGGTCGAGCCTACGGGCTCGGAAAACCCACGTTAAACCCGGTCTTGTTCCACATGCAACCATCGTGGGGGCGGGTAGCTAAATATTCTAACTGCAACCTGTTCCAGCTGGACAGTCGAACTCTCTGCCTCTGAGCAGAGAGGAACCTGAACAAAGTTCCGCCGAAAGGCAGAGTCTCGTTCAGGGAGGTAGACTAACCCTGAACCTGTTTATACCCATCGAATAGGGAATATTTTTGGCCGAGCCTACGGGCTCTGAGAACATATGCTAAACCCGGCCTTGTGCCACATGCAACCCTTGTGGGTTGGGGTAGCTAAATATACTAGCTGCGATCTGTTGAGTATGACTCAGACTTACGCAAGAACTACTGACCTTCCAGTAGTAGCACTCACTACTGGATTGAATTGCGATGATTTTGCACATAACATTTACTGTATTTCTTGTTTTGGTTTTGTACAATAAACCTTTACTTATTTATCCACTGAGTTTTCAAGTATATATTCTCATTAGCACGGAATATAACAGTGTGTGTGTGTGATCAGACGTCGTTTATGCGTTTTCATAGTTTTCATTCAGTTTCAGTGAAATTTTGTCTTGTTTGATAGATAATTCCTCAGTGCTGGTTTTGCGCAAATATCAAGGGCAAAATTTAATGTCTGTAAAAAACAGCGTACAATCGATTTAGGGATTTGAAATCTGACGCAAAAGATTATCAGAATTATAAAAAAAAAATTATATTATAAATAAAAATTATTGTATATTATTATTATGATAGTCTATGAAAGATGTTCTTTACTTGCAAGATTGAGAACGCAAATCGAACCTTTTCAGGGCCACCCTCCATTCAAATTGTTAACCCTCCCATTTGGGGATGTGCCTCAGTTGCACCCAAATGTTGTTAATAATATTGATTTTTGGGTGGGCTGAATTTAAACTTAAACTGCTCCAATTGAACAGCAAAAATTCCTAGAGATGAAACACCGGTTAAAGATGGGTTATACTGCTAGTGTCTTTAATAAGGCTACAAATATTTTTGAAAGTAAAAGGAATAAATCGAGTCCGGCTTTTCTTATTTTGGTTAGAAATGTTGAATTATATTTCTTTTTTTTTTTAATTTACTTATAAAAGGAAATATACAATCAATAAATAGTTAAGAGAAATCTAAGGGAGAAGAACCAGTTCAAGCATCTTGTGCCTCCATCCCCGAATCTAAGGTACGCTCTCCAAATCTGTGATATGGACCCCACTCTACTATATCTCAAGTTATTATTCATATAAAATAGAAATTTTATTGTAAAAAAAACATGGTAAAAAACATGCAATGATAACAGCAAAAAAATTGCAATATGAGCACTGGTAAAAATGGTTGCTGAAGAGATTAGGTTTATAATACCCAGAAATTCATACACAGATGTCTTTTATCCACTGTGCCATGTGTTCTTAAAGACACATGGCACAGTAGATAAAGGCGTTGGTTAGATTCAATGATAAGACCCAAAGAGTTGTGAGTTCAATACCTGGTTAAGACAGTGGAGAACTTGGAGAGGTGAATTAACAGGAGATAACTGATAACTGACATCTATTAGACATGGCATGTGGAACTAGAACAGTCTAGAAATAAGAGTTCAGTTCGAACCACCTGAAGACGGCTGAAACATTGTGATAAATATGGCAACAAAGAGGACAATAGTTCGAATAATGTAAATAGTGTACATAATACCTCATCTCAGAAATATAGACAGATACTGAAATATTATTGTAACCTAATTATGTACAATAATGGACCATATGCAATATAGGCGAATAATTTGACTAGAAAAATTTTAAATAAATATAATGTATCTAAATACGAATTAGAGACATATCATAATAGGTCATACCGTTTTAAATAAATCAACAATGTATTGCGACAATTTTTAACACCAACTTGAGATTTTCCTTGTTAAAAGGTCGAATAATTTTAACACATTCAAAATTATTGATAAAAATAGGGAATCTTATCGTGTTTTTATAAGATTTAGAATGAGCAAGAAAAACATTTATGGATTTGGACAAAAAAAAAATTACCCAGAAAATTCGTGAAAATTTTTCATCTTTTAATAGTCTGTTTTGTTTCAGTTAATTTGCAACGTATATAAATATAGGTAGAAAAAAAAGCAAATGTTGATAAGATAGCGTGGGTCACAAAGCACTGCCAATCAATCAAGCTTGCCCCCATCATATTTGGCCCCCCAGTTGGGGGGTTCAGCGCTAGTATACACTGGCCTTGTAAGAGAGTATAGAAGGCAATTATTTCCCCTTTGACAAATAATTTACTGTTATCTTAAGGGTCCCATAAAAGCCCCGTAACATTCTGTGGGTGAGAATATTCCATGGTCGCTTAACTCATGACGGAGACAGACACAAGATTCAGTGGCATTTTGACTGACTAGAAAGGATGATAGCAATTCCAAGATATCTCAGACAGGAGCCTAGGGCATATCACCAGGGTTCTGTTGTATCCCTCTTGGGGGCATTACAAATAAGATCTTCTTTCTATTCATCCCCTTCACAGACGGTTTACTTTATATATATATATATATATATATATATATATATATATATATATATATATATATATATATGCACATTTCATTGAATACGACAGACAAGGTGCTTTTATTTAGTTTTTTATACAATTTCTCATGCAATCTAATAATTTTTTCTTTTCGGATGATAAATTATATAAAAACTGTCCGAATGTTCTTTTTATCTGAGCGCTTTCGGCTATACATTTAGCCATTTTCAAGGATTCAATATTTTAACTGTTAAATAAGAAATAGTTTGTTGTATGTATGTTTCATTAAATGTTTTCATTTTTCAAAATGCAGTCAAGATATTGTGTCCATATTCAAAGTTAATATTATTAAGTGTTGGTTTTTTGTTTTTAAGGCTTGCATTATTTTTAGCCTTTTTTTGCATGTAGATGATGCTATTATATTTGTGTTTTTAACAAGTATGTTCCAAATAGTGTTGGGTAGGTCTCCATGAATATTTAAATGAGATCTAATTGAGCTATTGTCAGAAAGGTGTAGAGTGAGTCTGTGTGTCAAACATGTTGTAGTGTGGCCTATATAACTATTTATGAATTTTGATTGTTTAGGAATACAATTTCTTAATGGGCATTTAAATTCGTAAATAATATTTGCCCTATTAAATTTTGTTCTAGGAGGTGAATTATTATTTTAACTATAAGATTAGAGGTTACCTGTACTATATATATATATATATATATATATATATATATATGTATATATATATATATATATATATATATAGTACAGGTAATAGACCCATTGGTATATAATTCAGGTGGATCCTAGTAATATCATATTAAAACTGATCCACAGAGCTCAATGTATTTATTATAACAGAGCATATATTTTATACAGCAAAAAATCTAAAATTGATATATATATATATATATATATATATATATATATATATATATATATATATATATATATATAATCATTTATTCAAAAATTATAACATAAACATGTTATAAAATCACTACAAAAATAGCCATTTTGTTTCAACACTTCTGGTGTCTTTTCAAGTGATGATGTTGATAAGACACCAGAGGTGTTGAAATAAAATGACTATTTTTGTAGTGATTTTATAACGTTTATGTTATAATTTTTGAATGAATAATTATATATATATATATATATATATATATATATATATATATATGCCAGCCCTCTTCAGCCCTAGACTGTCTATTTGGAGACAGTCTAGGGCTGAAGAGGACTGGCATAAGGTTGTGCTAGTCTGAAATTGACTATACTCACCTGAGGTAATTTTAGATTTTTTGCTGTATAAAACATATATATATATATATATATATATATATATATATATATATATATATATATATATATATATATAGCTAAGTTTCAGATAAGACATATGGAAGACCATCCTTCCACTATCTTCCCTTTTGGTTGTGCCACATAATTTGTATTATAAAAAAAATAAATATGACTTTCCTCTATGGTACCTTGATTTTATGAATTTAAGCATAGTCCTAGATTTTGCGCTCCAGTCAATTTTGCTTTTCAAAAATTTAAATACCATATCAATCGTTATCTTCTTAATTCCTGTTCTTTTATTGTTCTCTCTCCTTAATAATGTTTTTCTTTTTCTTAGATTTTTTCACACTCAGTATCCCCCCACTTTCATCTTAGTGGCTCTATTGCCTTGCTTGGAGAGAAACAATTAAAATTTCAATGCAATGTCAATCGTTATCTTCTGTCTTCTTAATTCCTCTTCTTTTATTGTTCTCTCTCCTTAACCATGTTTTCTTTCCTCATATTAACCAACACTCAGTAACCACTTGCATCTTAGTTGCTTTATTGCCTTACTTGGAGTGAAATGATTAAAGAAAAAATATAGACAACATATAAAGTATGAACACAAAGGATTGAATAGTGGCAGATTATGTCTGATAAAAAATGGGAGAAAGAAAAAAATCAATGAATCAGTGTGCACGAATAAACAATTATCTTCCTTTTTTTTTTTTTACAGGACAAATTTATTAATGTCCTAAGGGCTTTGAGGATCATGTGACAGCCCATAGTTGACGATAACCCATTGATGAGAATATTGCAATTGCTGATTAGCTTCGATAGTAGAGAGTTTCTGCACAAGGAAAGTAGGAGTGCTAACCAGTAAAGGCCCTGCCAATGAGAGAATACCAAACTAACTGAGGAATATAAATTCAGAAAACAATAATCTTCAAATAAGCACTGTACAGAAAAGACTCCCAAGAGGATGCTTCCCCGATCATTACAATCTGAACCACTTCAAGTCTCGGAACAACAGTTATCTATCCAACATGTCCTCATAATAAGCACTTTATACTTCCCCCCTTTACACTCTTATAACAACCTGATTTGGTAACCCTCTACCTTGAGTGGCTCTTGGGCCCTGTATTAGGTAAACAATGGTAATGATAGTATTAGCCATTTCCTTATAAGGAAACATTTGGCATTCATTAACCAAAAAGACAGTGCTGCATTCAGTTGAAATTTACAAAATCTTACTACTAAAATAATATTTCAGGAAAATCGGCTTCTCAAGCCCAGTAAGTGTTGTTGCTCTTTCCAGTATTAATTGGGGTTTCCTTCCTAACCTTTTATTTGAAGTTGTGTGGAATGTCAACATCATGATTATATCATTATTTTCTCTTCAAGTTACATGTGCTATCCCTTTTAATTGTTGCTGTTGTTGAAAGTCCTCAAGTGATATTGTTTCTACCTCTTGTTTCCTCCCTGTAGACCATTACAACAGATTCATTTAATAACTCTCTACCATGAAAGGCTCTTGGGCCTTTTATTGAGTGAACAATGGTAAAAACAATCTATAATCGTTAAACTGCCATTAAAACTTGCCTTGTCCACTTGAATTTCAAGGGAGACAACTCTGGCCACAGTTATTGCCCTTGATTGAATGTATATCTTTTTCAATGCTTTTTAAAAAAAATTGTCTGTATTATTTTATTTTTATATTTATTTATTTTTAACAAATTCAATCCAAGCAAGGCGATAATGCCACTATGACGCAAGTGGCTACTGGGTGTGAAAGAAAATGAAACGACTTTAAAAGAAACGGGAAACTCAATACTAAACAGGAAACAAGGGATGACTCTCTAATTCTGTTCAAATGACCAAGGAGAAGTGTTAACTGTTTGATAGGCGAATCTATAAATAAATATTAAATAAAATTTCAATGTTTATGCAGAGACATTCGAAGTATTGCTTTCATGTAGGCTTTAGAAGGAACCAGAAACCCAATACTAGACAGGAAATAAGAGATGAACCTCTACTCCTGTTTAAAAGATTGGGGAGGAGTGTGAACCGGGCGATTGGCAAAGCTATCTACTCCTATTAAAGAAAAAAATAAATAGTAAATTAAATTTCAGAGATTTAGGTGCAGATGTTAGAAGTCAAGAATTGAAGTAGTCTTTGGAAGGAATCAAAAACCCAATCCTAAAAAGGAAACAAGTGAAAAAAACATCTACTCCTGTTCAAAAGACCAGGAAGGAGTGTGAACCGGATGATAGGCGAACCTATCTACTCCTATTGAGAAAAAAATAGTAAATTAAATTTCAGTGTTCAGGCGGAGACGTTAGAAGTATAGAGTTGAAGCAGACTTTAGAAATAACTGGAAACCAATCCTAAACAGGAAACAATGGATAAGCCTCTAATCTTGTTCAAATGACTGGAGAGGAGTGTGAACCGGATGATAATATAATAATATTTTTTATATGTGAGTGACATAACTGTTATCTTTCAGAAAATGGAATCAAAAGACTGGGTTCAAATTCCAAGTGAGTCTGTGACATTCACTTTCCACCAATGAAAAAAGGTGTGAATCCATCTCTTTTCCTTCAGTAATAGTTTTACACACCATATTATGGGCATGTGGCTGAGTAGTTAGAATGTTCACTTTCTGACCATGAGACCCGGGTTTGAATCTCGACATAGTTGATTTGTTAGGAAGGTGATTTCTTGATGCTATCAGTCTGGAAGAGGCCACACGCTGGGATAGCTTCCTTCAGACTGATCCCAGCATGCGGCACCTTTGGACAGTGTCTGAAAACCATGCCGCAGGTTGACCCAAGCCGTGTGAGTGAAATTGGGTAGACAGAACCCTTGGGAGCCGTCGGCGGTTGTGCTAGCATGAAGTCACAAGTCATTGTGACCGAGGGTTTGAGCATGCTAGCTCTGTTCAAACTTGATCACACTAGATAACACACTCTCTCCCAGAAACTGTAACTAAGGTCCACTCAGCAGAGTCGCAGTATAAACCACAGGTGGGCTCTGTGGGTGTTGAACAAACACAAATGTGCCTGAGCAGACGTCTGCAGTGGGGATTAGCTAACTGCCCTAGTAGACTGGCATCCTCGATACGGGTGGCTGCATCATTTATATTTATGTGCCATATCCATTCAGGGTTTGGGTGATCATGGGGTCTCCACAAGTTCCTATCCTTTGATGTTCTAAGTGTTTGTCCTCCTCACTATTTCTCCTAGTCGCTGTTCTGTCATCCATTTACACACATACAATAAGTAGGTTACTTGCTGATATAATGGAGCGGTTACTAAGTTACTAAGTTAGATCAAGGCTGTACAACTTGTTCCCAGTATATCCGAAATGGCTGGATAGATTCCTGAAAAATTTGGATATAGATATAGTTATCTAAGCTCAATCTATTCTGACATTGTAAATAAGTATGCAGTTAGAATACCTTTCATTTTACGTACCATATTCTTTCAGTGATCATAGCTCTCCACAGCTTTCTATCTTTTGCTCCAAGTAACTTCCGACCTTTTAGCATACTTACCATACACAAATTTGTTAAGCCGATTACTCACTGTTTTCCCCTGTTTCTCTTGCCTTCCGTATGTCCTTGTGAGTGTCAACTTTTCCAAGGCTTCTTTCCTCATTATATATCCCAGAAATTGCAACTGTCTCTTTCTGATGTTAAGTACAAGTATGCTTTTTTTATTAAAACTTCCTCATTGCTCACATCTTCAGTCCATGGTATTCTCTTGCATCCTTCCATAAAGCCACATCTCTTTTACCTGAAATCTTTTCATTATCTGTGAGGAAATAATCCAGCATTTACTCCATCCTGGGTATGACGATAAACTACATCCGTGTCCTAGGTAAGACGATAAAAATATGTCCAACAGCAAGGCCTCTGATCAGGAGGTTTTGAGGAGCATGGAACCAGCTCTTAATTGCTGGTGTTCCCAGGTCCATCCTGACCCAGGGTGGTAGCACTTGTTAGGGTCCCAGCTATGGGCAAATAGTTAACCCTCAAACTGGGGTCAAAGCACTATGAAAGTGTAAAAACAGGTTTTAATACCAGAAATACTTTGTAAAAAATTATTACCAGCAATAAATTTTTGAAGAAAAAATATTACCAGCAATATTGTTGTATACCGTACCTATGAACACTAATGGGTATGTCCCAATCTGCATAAATATGTTGGACATTATTGTAAGTGGGGGTAATATGCTATCTAAGTAGTCCACAACTAGCAGTGGTTTACCTACTTCACGGCGCTGGCGAGTATTGTATTTTGTTGATGTTATAAAGATTACCATTTCATTTTCAACCTCCATTTTGGTTATTCCTCAACAAGTAACCTTTTCTAAGTTACAACAAATACATTATTACCAGCAATACATTTAAAAAAAAAATATTACCATCAATAAATTTTTGAAAAAAAAAAATATCAGCTATACATTTAAAAAAAAAAAAATTACCAGCTATACATTTTTGAAAAAACAATATTACCAGCTATACATTTTTGAAAAAAAATATATTATCAGCTATACATTTAAAAAAAATATTACCAACTATACATTTAAAAAAAAAAAATATTATCAGCTATAGACTTTTGAAAAAAAAATATTATCAACTTTACAATTTAAAAAAAAATATTACCAGCTATACATTTTTGAAAAAAAAATATTACCAACTATACATTTTTGAAAAAAAAAATTTATCAGCTTTACAATTTAAAAAAAAATATTACCAGCTATACATTTTTGAAAAAAAAATCCACCATCTATACATTTTTGAAAAAACAATATTACCAGCAATATATTTTTGGGGAAAAAAAATATTACCAGCAATAAAAATTTTGTCAGCATTAAATAACCCATTGAGGTTGACATGCCATAAAACAAAATAAACCAAACTAAACCAAACCAGCGTTTACTGTCATATAGGAAAGTAGGTATTACAAAACAGTTCATAACTCCCTTGTTTGTTTCAAAGGAAAATTTCCAGTCTCTTAATATTTTCTCATGATGTGCGGACAGTGTAATAGCTAGTGATGCTGAGTGAGAAATTGGAAAGCCAAGTTACGTTCACTTACATGTAAATAACCATGGGAAAGTTATTAATTCAAGTCTTCTCCCCCAGCAATGGGTTAATTAGTAGAACTTGTATCAGTAAATCATTATTATCTTCAAAAACATTCTTACTATCTAAAATTATTTTCTAGCTTTAACCCTTTGAGCCTTGCATTCCTGAACAATTTTAATCTTTCTGGCTTATTGAAGACAGATGAAGACCAACCTTCCCGTCCTTTTTGGCCTTGTGCCACATTTTTGTATTTTGCAAAATAAATATTACTTTCATCCATGGTACCTAGACTTTATGAATTTAAATCCAGTACTAGATTGGCAACTAGGTCTCATCATTTTACAGACAAAATGGTAAAATGCAACCATAAGTTCTTTGCAAACAGTATTTTTTTTCACACTTCTCACCTGGCGTTTTGCTTTGCAGCCAACTTTGATTTTCAAAAAGTTTAAATGTAATGTCAATCATTATCTACTGTCTTCTTGATTCCTCCTCTTTTATTGTCCTTGACAAATATTGCATTGCATTAGTTCTAATTGCATTAGTTTTTAGAATGTTGTAAATATACAATTATTCTTTTAAATAAACAGTCTAATAGTGTTTAATATTTGTATTGTAAATTCTCAAGAACAAAAAAATGTACAAATTCACTTTCATTATGTGTTTAGGTTTTATTCCAGTTCTAATCATTGAAAACAATAAACATTGCCGAAGAATGAAGGTAGTTATAATAAAAGCGGTGTCGTGAGAAAAACCATCCTTTTAACACCGTCTTATTGCATGTACGATGGTCAATGGTTGCCGAAAAGTTTTCACAGTGGATGCTGGTTTGAATAACCAAAATGACAGATACATTTTGGAGTTGACAATTAATCTTAAGGGCACTTTCTGAACTAAACATCATAGTCTTGGTTGCAATCAGTATTCTTTTATGAACTTGAAGAAGAAATGGGTGCTACTGCCTACTAGGTACTAAGGTACCCTATTTTGCTATGGTTCAAGAGTAACGTTGTGAGAACACAGGATGGTACTCACAGTTATACAGTTAAAAAACTTATGTTTTCCAAAGGTAACTTTGCTGGTTTCTGACTAGAGAATTTTTAGGTTTGTTTTGTTTTGATTTTACGGCATATCAACCTCAATGGGTCATTAAGAGGTGGTTCCACACTCCTGAAAACCTCCTGATCAGAGGCCTTGCTGTTGGATGTAGTTTATTGTCTTACCCAGGATGCGGATGTAGTTTATCATCTTACCCAGGACGGGAATTTTTAGGCCTCCTCCAACTTAGACACAAAACAGTTAAACTACATCATGAGGGTGCTTTGGAGCAGAAACATTTCAAATACATTGGTGTATGGATCAGTAATGAGAAGAATGTGCAGTGTGATGTAATGGATAATGGCTCAGCATGAGAAATCAGAGGGCCAAGTTCAAATTCTGGTCAGGTTTATAACATTCACTCATGCACAAATACCTCTGGGAAAGGTATGAATCCATCTGTAGCGGAAGAGATATCAGAAGGTTAAACTTTCCTGTTATTGCATGTACGATGGTCAATGGTTGCCGAAAAGTTTTCACAGTGGATGCTGGTTTGAATAGTCAAAATGACAGATATATCTTCGAGTTAACAATTAATCTTAAGGGCACTTTCTGAACTAAACATCATAGTCTTGGTTGCCGACTGGTCTACTGCAGAAAGAAATGGCAACCTACTGCAGAAAGAAAATCTGTCTCGTCAGTCATGTATGGAAAGATACATGATCGCCTAAGCGTGTATCACGCATGGCACATAACTGACTGACTAGATTGGCAATTAGGTCTCATTGTTTTACAGTCAAAATGGCAAGATGAAACCATAAGTTCTTTACTAGCAGTATCTTTTCTAACACTTCTCACCTGGCTTTTTGCTTTCTAAAAAGTTTAAATGTAATGTCTATCATTATCTTCTGTCTTCATGCTTCCTCCTCTTTTATTGTTCTTGCTTCTTAATAATGTTTTTCTTTTTCTTATTCTTTCACACTCAGTAACCCCCTTGTGTCTTAGTGGCTTTATTGCCTTGCTTGAAATGATTAAAAAAAAGGAAAAAGATCTATACTTATCTCAGATTATTTGTGTGAAAGTGAATGCAATGACTTCAGTTAGAATTACTTCTCTTGTCACTGATCTCACTTTGTTACCAATAACCAATATCTGTCTATATTTCTGAGATGAAGTTTTATAATTATTTATACTATTTGTGTTGTTCAGACTATTGTCCTCATCTCTGTTGCCATATTCACAACGTTTTGGCCATTGTAGACTCTGGCCTTCTTCAGATGACTGGAATTTCAAACTGAACCCTTTATTTCATTGTAGATTGTAAATTGTTCTTGTTCCATGTGCCATGCCTCCTCTGGATGTCTCAGTTATCTTTCTTTAACTCAACTCTCCAAGTTTATGCTTACCACTGCAGTAGCCAGGTATAAATGTGAATGTCAGTGTGTCACACTTTTTCAACTTTACTCCGAGAGGCCGTAGCCCAACATATCGTACCATTTTGGAATCAGGCCGACGCCGGGAGCAAATTAGAAACACTCAAGGCCAGATCCAGACCCGCAATCCTGAAATTTTGAATTCCCAACCGTGATTGTTTTCAGCAAATATTTTTACGTGATATTTTGCGATGAAATTTTTTTTGTATGACAAGAATTTTTATAACTTGGAAATGAATTTGGAAATAATAGAAATGAATTGCAAAATCCAGCGAAAGTCACCGATGAAATAAGAATAATCGTTTGTACGGAAAGTAAGGACCTACGTACATCTTTTTTTTTTTTTTTAAATTAAGTGTCAGCAGAAGAATTATCATTGAGCTTTTTTTTAAAAGATAATCTTAAATTTTAATGCAACACTTAACTGCTGCAATCAATTTTGGGTTCTCCTCTAGTTTATTGTTGACTATTGCATCTACTCCTCCCTACCTATTGTGATGAAGGGTCAATCAAGAGCCCTCTGCAAGGGCTAGCTTAGATGCCACTTGATAGTGTGGACTTTAAGCTAGTAGGACTAAATAAATCTGTAATTAATGAGTATTAAATAAGATGCATCCTTTGTGTTATGCCCCTGAATAAATTTCTGTGGATGATTAATTCATTTTCTATCTGTATGTAGGTTGTTTGGTCTCAATAATTAGTCTTTCCTGTTTTGTACCTGATCAAATGATTGTATGTAGTCTATGAAATAAGCATATATATCCTTCTGTATTTGTGATGCTCACTTGGATACGATTTTGATTACAAATACTATATTGCTGGTTTCAGTGCTTTTAACGAGAGCACACAGTTCTTAAATTATCAGGGCTTGAGAATTAAAGCATATTTTTAATCCTATGTCCCATCAGTAGGGGATCATAGCTCACCATAGCCTCCTTTATCTGCGAATTGCAATACCTTCTTGGGAAAGATAGTGGAGCAGTTTCCTGACCTCAGATCTCTTTTTTTTTTTTTTTATTATCCATGATTTATTTATTGGGAAAGATAGTGGATTGGTTTCCCACTGCCCTCAAAATGGTTTTAATAACATAGTCTTTCTGGAGGTAGGTGATCATTACTTGCAACAGATTCCTTTTCCTTACTATCTCTCAATTACTTTGCCTTATTGGGAAAGATAGAGAAGTGGTCTCCCATTGCCCTCAACCTGGTTTTAAATAACATAGTCTTTCTGGAGGTAGGTGATCATTACTTGCAACAGATTCGTTTTCCTTACTATCTGTCAATTACTTTGCCTTATTGGGAAAGATAGAGAAGTGGTTTCCCATTGCCCTCAACCTGGTTTTAAATAACATAGTCTTTCTGGAGGTAGGTGATCATTACTTGCAACAGATTCCTTTTCCTTACTATCTGTCAATTACTTTGCCATATTGGGAAAGATAGAGAAGTGGTTTCCCATTGCCCTCTACCTGGTTTTAAATAGCATTGTCCTTCTGAAGGTAGGCGATCATTACTTGCAACAGATTCTAGCTGAGCAGAAACCAACATTAAATTCATTGTGCAAAATATTTTCAACTTTTATGGGAAATGCTAATAGCATTGGTTATTTGATTTATTTATTTGTATATATATATATATATATAAATATATATATGTATATATATACATATATATATATATAAATATATATATGTATATATATACATATATATATATAAATATATATATGTATATATTTATATACATATATATATATATAAATATATATATATATAAATATATATATACAAATATATATATATATATAAATATATATATATAAATATATTTATATATATATGTATATATATATAAATATATATATAAATATATATGTGTGTGTGTGTGCATATGTGTGTGTGAGTGTGTGAGTGTGTATGTTTTGAACAATAGAAAATATTAAAAAATTAAACTTTTCAGACACACAGGGTTGTATATTAATATTTTTTGTTTTATTATTTGAATTAGGTTTCTTGACTAGTTTTGGCCAGCATGTCCATCATCAGGAGAAAAAAAATTCCTGCTTGTTAGCAGTGGACTACTACAGGCGTGAATGACTGTGTCTGAAGATAGTAAAGTTTATCTGTAGTTTTTTTTTTGTGTTTTTTATCGTTAATTTTGGTCAGTCCTTGTATTGTTGAAATGGCCTCTTTCAAGCTGTTTTTAAGATAGAGGCTGGGAGATTCATGAATCCTTGGTCATTTTGACAGTTTTATTGGTTGCTGGGAATGGGACGTGTGCATTAAGTGTATGTTATCTTTTAGTTCTCTGGGAGTGTGTGTGATTTGTGTATGTGTATATATTTGTGTGAGCGTGTGTATATGTACGAGACCTCAACACCTCTGCGAGAATGTCTGCCTTGTGTGGTTGAGAAATGTAGGTAGGGGATGATTTATGAGATTATATATTAATTCTATCTGTATTTACATTAGTCGGACTATTGTCCTCATCTTTGTCGCCATATTTGTCACAACGTTTCGGCCGTTGTACGCTCCGGCCTTCTTCAGGTGGTTGGAATTTCGAACCGAACCCTCTATTTCGATCACTGGGGTAGACTGTTCTAGTTCCACGAGCCATGTTTGATGGATGTCAGTTATCAGTTATCTCCTGGTAATTTTCCCCCTGAAAGTTCTCCACTGCCTGAACCGGGTATTGAACTCACACTCTTTGGGTCTGTCACTGGATCTAACCAACGCCTTTATCCACTGTGCCATGTGTCCTTCCAACCACCTGAAGAAGGCTGGAGCGTACAACGGCCGAAACGTTGTGACAAATATGGCGACAAAGATGAGGACAATAGTCCGACTAATGTAAATACTGTACATAATACCTCATCTCAGAAATATAGACTAATTCTATCTGTGTTGTTAAATTTGTTGTTAAGTCTGTCTGGACAAAATGTTTTAGGACACAAAATCCATTTGCCTTCATGTTCCTCTGGTATTTTTTTAAGGTTATCCTTTCTGTCTATTTCTATTTTTTCAATTATCGTGAATTTTGCATGGCTTTTAAAATAATGTTTTTCTAGGCGGAAATATTGTTCTACAGGTAATAATCTTTCGTAGGGAGCCAACTTGATCCAATTTCAAAAATTACTAATTCTGTAGTGAAAGGGCCATTCAGATTTTCCGACAAAGTTGTGGTAGATTTTGAAAGTAGATTTAGTGACTGAGTTAGTGAATGAATTGGTATGTCTAATGTGATTACAACATAGGTTCCTTATATATATATATATATATATATATATATATATATATATATATAAAAGTGGACATGGAAGTCAGCACTTAGAGGCGACAGTCTGTTTCATGCTAGTGCAATCGTCTGACAAATCAAAAACATGTCAAAAAATGCTACACAATTGTAGCATTTTTTTATATGTTTTTGACATAATATTCTAAAATAAAGAACATTGCTCTACTTTATATTGAGCCCTCTTTTAAATTAAATGTTACGAACATTGGAATTGTACTTTATTCATACTCATCTTACCTGGATATATATATATATATATATATATATATATATATATATATATATATATATATATAGAGAGAGAGAGAGAGAGAGGGGTATACCTGCTGGATGTAGTTTATCGTCATATACATAAAAGAGAAAGATATATATATATATATATATAGAGAGAATTAATACAAATATAAAATTTATCACTTAGCTAGTTTGTGTTAGCTTCAGCATTCTGACTCCAGAGTTTCGTAGATGGACCCTCCAAGAATCACTCCGTCCACTCGTCAGGGGTATCAACAATTGACTGTTTATATTTCTCATTTTTTTCTTTTATATATGCATTATTCATTGGTGCAAGCTTGATTTTTTTCCCTTTCATAGTGTGCGCGCATGTGTGTGTGTGTATGCACTCTCATGTGCCTACCTGAACGTATGCGTGTATGTGTAAAATGTTGTGGTCTTTTGTCCCATATATATATATATATATATATATATATATATATATATATATGTATGCACATTTCATTGAATACAACAGACAAAGTGCTTTTATTTAGTTTTTTATACAATTTCTCATGCAATCTAATAGTTTTTTTGTTTCAGATGATAAATTATATAAAAACTACATGCAAAAAAAGGCTAAAAATAATAGAAGCCTTATTAATAAAGACAAAAAAACAACACTTAATAATATTAACTTTAAACATGGACATAATATCTTGACCGTGTTTTGAAAAATGAAGACATTTTATAAAACATACATACAACAAACTATTTCTTATTTTAACAGTTAAAATATTTAAGCCTTCAAAATGGCTAAATGTATAGCTGAAAGCGCTCGGATAAAAAGAACATCCGGACAGTTTTTATATAATTTATCATCCGAAAAGAAAAAATTATTAGATCACATGAGAAATTGTATAAGAAACTAAATAAAAGCATCTTGTCTGTCGTTTTCAATGAAATGTGCATGAAAGAAGGATTGCTGCCTAAATACACAATATATATATATATATATATATATTTTTATATATATATATATTAAGTAATATATATATATATATATATATATATTAAGTAATATATATATAAATGTATATATATATATATATATATATATATATATATATATATATTAAGTAATATATATATATATATATTACTTAATATATATATATATATATATATATTAAGTAATATATATATATATTAAGTAATATATATATATATTAAGTAATATATATATATATATATATTAAGTAATATATATATATATATATATATTAAGTAATATATATATATATATATATATATTAAGTAATATATATATATATATATTAAGTAATATATATATATTAAGTAATATATATATATATTACTTAATATATATATATATATATATTTATTAAGTAATATATATATATATATATTAAGTAATATATATATATATATTAAGTAATATATATATATATATTAAGTAATATATATATATATATATTAAGTAATATATATATATATATATATTACTTAATATATATATATATATATTACTTAATATATATATATGTATATTACTTAATATATATATATATATATATATATATATATATATGTGTGTGTGTGTGTGTGTGTGTGTAATCCTAATGTGGGATATTTAATAACAAAAGTCACTTTTACTAAAGAAAAACAAAACTATGTGTGACGAACATGTCTTGGGATCTCTGAGAATAAGTGGGTGTCATAAATGAAATGAATTACCCTAGCCTATCACTTCCTGGCTTGAAACTTGAAGACAATCTGTCTGCCTCTCTGCTCGTTTTAATTTATCTATATATATCTGTATCAGAGCCATTTAGTATTGTTTTAATTCAGGGAGATTTATAAATTTTTACCCCCGCACCCCATATATATATATATATATATATATATAAATACACACATACAGATAGACATCGATGCACACATGAATAACTACATATATACATTCTTACATACGTGTACATACATATCCACCAAGGCATAGCGCCCTTTTTATGTATGTTTATCGATATCAATTGATATATATTTGTGCATATATACACACACAGACACAGACACACACACACACACACACACACACACACATATATATATATATAATAATATTTTTAGGTTTTAAAAATATGATTCCTTCGCTACATAAGAGTTCTCATGTTTCAAAAGCGAGAGCCGAGACCCCTAACATAATTTTTGAAGTTATGTAGAGTTAAGGTGCCTGGACCCGCTTCCTTGTCAAGCGAGAATTTAATAATAATAATAATTTTATAAATATAAGTAGCTATACTCGTTTGACAAAACCTTAGGCACTTTGGCTTGTAAATGAACAAGGGGGGAAAAAAAAGGATAAAAAAAGAAAGAACTAAGAACATGTAATTTAGGTGAAAATAATCGTCTAGAATCTAAGTTCAGAGTTCAAAGAAAAAAAACCTCCGATACGAGTAAAGTAAAATAACTAAGCAAAGTGCTCAATATGCTAAGTAGAGCAAACTAAGTAAGTAAACCTAAAGAGCCAGACAAACCTACCAAGGTTTCACCTATGTGGATTGTCGCGTAGGTGAAACCTTGGTAGGTTTGTCTGGCTCTTTAGGTTGACTTACTATATATATATATATATATATATATATATATATATATATATATATATATATATATATGATGGACTCTCCTGTCGAACTCGACGTATGAGGGTCAGGCTGATCAGTTCCCAGAAACTGAAAGCCCGACACGACACATGAGATTTGATTATAGTGGTGAAGGCTTTGTGCAGGGCCATCCACACTTTTTGGAGGGACGAATACAGGGACCTGGTGCAGCGAATGCCACAAGGCCCCCAAACGACCCTCTGCAGGTTTTGAATTCAGGGTTGTCCTTCTCCTAGACCAGTTGCCATCCAAGGCTATAGAACCCAGTCTGTCCTGCTATTTACCCATAGCTGGAGGGAGAAGAAGAGGATTCACACCTTTCCCAAGGGTGTTAGCACGTAAGTGAATGTAATGGATTCGACTGGAATTCGAACTCGGCTCTCGGATCCCTCAATCCGTGCCGCTATCCATTACTCCACCGTGCCTCCTATATATATATATATCATAGAGTTTTTTTTATATGTATGGGGATGGATTCACAAAAGTGAATTAATGTTGTTGTTATTCTTACTATTATTATTATTATTATTTAAGCCACTAGTTAATCATTTTTCTTTAATTTAAAAAAAATTCTATTTATACCATGTTGGTTTGAGAAAAGAGCATTTCTTTTAAGAAAGGAGATAATTGAAAAATCTCCAAATGTTGACGCAAGAAGTTTTATTTATTAACATTGTCTTTGCAGATATATGTATTTATATCTGAATTCTTACATTCATATATATATATATATATATATGAATGTAAGAATTCAGATATATATATATATATATATATATAGTTGTATATTTAGGCAGCTATCCTTCATTTATGCATGTTGCATTTAAAATGACAAACAAGGTACTACGGTTAAGCTTTTTTCTTTAATTTTTCTTGTGTTCAAACAAGAGCTTTCTTTTCTGGACAAAGAGTGTGTAAAAACTGTCCAAATGTTTTATAGTTCCGAGCGCTTTCGGCTATACCTTTAGCCATTATCAAGGATGATTCGATTTTTTCAGCTTAATTGAGTGTGTGCATTATGTGTATGTTTTAGTGTATTATAGAGATTTTTTTAATTTCCGAATACAGTTAGTACGCTGTGGCCTTGTTAGTAGTTAATATTGTTAAGAGTTGGCTTTTTCTTTTTTATTATTAAAGCATCCATTATTTTAAAACTTTTTTTACAGGTGGATGCACTTAATATATTTTTGTTTTCTACTAGTATGTTTCTAATGGAGTCTGGTAAATTTGTGTGCGTGTTTAAATGCGTTCTAATGGAGCTGTGGTCAGATAGGTGTAACGTAAGACGTCTGGATACGCATGTAGTTGTGCAACTGATGTAATTATTCATGAGTCCTGTTTGATCAGGAACATAGTTCCTTAAGGAGCATTTGAACTCATAGATAATGTTCGTTCTTTGTAATTTTGACTTAGCTGGTGTGTTGTTATTTTTGAGGATAAGGTTAGCTGTCTTAAATTTTTTATAGTAGATAATTTGATTTTTTTATTCGGGTCAATTGGGGTCGTGTATTTCTTTATAATGTGTCTTAGTGAAGATTCGTCTTGTTTGTAATTAATATGCATTTGGTTTTTGTAATAAATGTGTACGTGATTTTTGACTGTGTGTTCACTATCGTTATTACTTACTTTGGGGAGAAATAGTCTAATTTGGTGGTCTATAAGGTGGTTAGGGAAGCCGTTGTTGATTAGGGTTTACACACAGTTTGTCCAGAAAAAAAACATAACCATAATACCTTGTCTGTCATTTTTAATAAAACATGCATATATATATATATAAAACATGCATATATATATATATAAATATATATATATATATATATATATATGTATGAATGCAGAAATACAGATGTATATAAATATATATATATACAGATATATATATATATATATATATATGTATGAATGCAAGAATACAGATATATATATATATATATATGTATATATATATATATATGTATGTATATATATATATATATATATATATATATATATATATATAGGAATGCAAGAAAACACACACACACACACACACACACATATATATATATATATATATATATATAAAACTATGAAAAATAAAGAATAATATTTTTTTAAAAGCCCACATTACAACCCAAAAAGTTTGTGG
>OZ038516.1:66433774-66463774 GCA_964036315.1 Acanthosepion esculentum
TGGACAGAACATGTGAGCAACGAGGTAATTTTAAAGAAAATGTTAATAAAAAGACATTTAAACTTAGAATCATCAAGAGACAGTTGAAATTTCTGTGACACATGAGAAAAGAGGGCTCTGAGAATTTAACACTCATAGGATACATTGAACGCAAGGGGCCGAGGGAAACAATGAATAACCTACCTAATGAGTTTGTGCAAATGGATGCCAGAAGAAGGACCGGGTGTGATAAGGAGAGAAAAATTACTAAGAGCTAAGAAGGATAGGAAATTGTGGAGGGCCTTGATAGTCCACGTCCTAAAAGGTCACATAAAAGAGGAAGAGTTCTCAAATCCACTATTATTGTTGCAAGTTTATTTCCAATCTTTTTGTTTTTGGTAAAGTTAATCTTGAGTATTTATTTTCTCCTAACTATTTTTGTTGTTGTCACTGTTATAAGAGTTCAAATGGTGTAGATTTTGTTATTAGTTAATCTTCTTTGTTATTTTGTAGGTCTGATGAAGGGTCGTCCTCTTGATGAAGTATATCGCTTGAAGTCATTCTTGATCCTTTATCTGAGAAAAGAGTTGAATGCAGATGACAATTTTGAGTTTGACATTTATTTAAATAATGTTGCTAAAAAAATTGAGAGGAAGAAGTTTGTGTTTTTGTTAGTTAAAGCCATTTTCCTTGTAGCAGACGTTTTTAACCCCCTTTTTTTCTCAGACACGTAAGGGTAGGCTTTCCTGTTTTTGAGATTTTTTTGTTTTTTTTTCCGTTTTACTTTTCGTCTTAATTTTTGGGACAATACAATGTTACAATAATACTCTTTCGCAGAAAAACCAATTAGAAAATGAACATTTTTAGGGAATAGTCATAAATGCTTTTAAAGGCGTTTTTAGACATGTTTCTAATTTATTTTTAATTATATATTCGTTTATTTTCGTAGCATTGCAGAAAAATGTGTGTATGTGTATGCTATGCAGCATGTTCAATTCAATCAATAGTATGTGGATGTTATTATTATGTCAGGCAACACACACATGCACAATCACACACACATATCAACACACACAATACACACTAGTACACACTACGACAGAGAAACAAAACCTTTTTCTTTTTTTTTTATGGTAGCTTAGTATTCTTTGGTTTTTAGCTGGTACTATTCTTGCAAACGTTGCATAAAAAAATAGTCTTAGACTCCACAAGAGTAAAATTTACTATTTTAATCCGTGGCGTTGATAGGTAGCGTTGTGAAACACTAACACTAAAACAACTGTCATAAAGTAGGCAGGCGCCGACAAGGCAGCATCGATCCTGGGTTTAAAACACAAGGAGAGATTTTTTTTTGTTGCAACGTGTGCTTCTTCGCTCTGAGAACTTCTTGATTTGCCAATACAAAAAAATAAAAAAAATAAAATAAAGAAAACAAACAATAATTCTAATAAAATAAAAATAAAAATGTTCAGAGTACCGTTTTTTAAGAATCAGAAAAATGAATTTAGATGATTTTTTTTTAAATAATCAAAATGGGACACCATTTTTATAAAGAAAAATAATAAAGAAAGGCACATTCATTTTGGGACATCTCTAAGTAAAGAATTCACTTTTTTGCGTATATATATATATGATTTTATTCATTAAAATCCTAAGTAAAAATACGTTTAGAGACATCATTTATACAGAGAAAAATAATTAAAAAAATAAACATTTGGGAAATTGCTATAAAAAAAATGTGGGTAATAAAAACAGTATGAGTGCAAGGGTGAGGGTAAGAGACACTTATAGAGAGGGAGAGGGAGAGTTACTATTCGTAATTGAGAGAGAAATAAAGAGCGACAACCAGTGTGGGTGTGCCACGTCGTGAGAAAGAAAGAGGAGAGACGGCTGATGACTCACACAGTGAGTGGGATTTCTGATTATTACATTTCATATAGAGAGTGATTTAATGATTGATAAGCAAGTGGGAGACGGAGGGAAGGAGCGCTGAGAGGGAGAGTGGATTGTGTTAGTGGACATAACGACAAAATGCGTTGACAGCGGGTAGACCCCCCAGGACTAAAAAAGGCCCTTAGAAAAGAAAGTCCTGACCTTTGAAAGTAGGGACCGCCACCGTTGGATAGAGGACTCCCTAAAGTTGATCCTGGCTTCATTTCGGAAATAGTAGTCCCGGTAGTAGCGGAGAATTTCAAAGGTAAATGCCGGGAATCGGATTTTTACATCTTGTGGTTGAAATCGGATTTTTACGGATATATCGTCTCTCTATTGTTTCTTTCCTTCTTTCTTTCTTTCTCTCTCTTTTTTTTTTTTTCCTTCGTTGGAATTAGAGAAAGGATCCCACATTGAAAAAGGAGCCTGGAAAAATTTTTCTAGAGCCTAACACTTGTTTATTTTATTTATTTTCTTTTAACTTACCTGTTTTATGGAACACCTGGATACATTGATAACTGATAAATGTCAAAAAGGTAAGTATGTGTAAATAAATAAATTTTTAATTTTTGGTGCTGACACTTAAGATCCCACGCATGAAAAAACTGGAAGTCCTTTACTGGAGTTTTCTTTACTTGTATATATATATATATATATATATATATATATATATATATATATATATATATATATATATATATATACGCACACACACACACAAGTCCATATATATATATATATATTTTTGCAGGTCTGAAAGATTGAAGGCTATTTTTTTTTTTTATAGCTTTCATGAAAGGTTATTTTATTTATTACCTATGGTATTTTAAGTGCTTGATTCATTAATTATATATATATATATATATATATATATATATATATATTCAGTAGTGTTAGAGCTCTATCACTGGTATTGAGCACTTTCCACTAAGTACTGTACATAACAAAATAATAATATAGAAAATTAAAAATAATATATAATATTTTATTAATTAAATTGTCGGGTAAATGACAAATTTAATTTGTATTATTAAATTACTAATCAGTGAGTGTGTAGTACTGTAGTACTTAGATTTTAACTTTTTATTTTAAGTAATAGTTAGAAAAAGACACTATCTACCATGCACTGTAGTGTACTGTAAATAAATGTTTATTTAATTTATTTATTTATTTTTTATATGAGTGCTTATTATTTTCCCACGCTTTATTTTATTTTTTTGGTGGGGGGTGGGGGAGTGCTTCTGACAGTCTTGAAAATAATGCTTCAAGAAAGAATAAAACTCAAAAGGAAGACTGATATTTCCTGTTGTTTAAATAACTATTATTAATTTATTGAATCAAAGTACATATCTTCCATAAAGTCTATATATCTTCCTTTTCCTATATAAGAGTGCTCTATAACATATTTTCAAATACGCATAAAATAAAAATCGCATATAAGTGGAAGTATTTCGCTATTTACTTTTCTTCATCAGATATTCCATTTGCAAAATTTCTGTTTAAAGTTTTCCTCATTTTTCCTTAAAAAAAACTAAAAGAAAGGTCATCCGGGAGGAATTCTACTTTTTTTTTTTTTTTTTTTTTTAAACTACTAGTCTAAAAAAAAAGGCTTACTTCTTTTTTTTTAATATGTATTTTTCTTTATTTTTGTGTTAAAACAATGATTATTGTTAAGAGTTGGAATAAATAGGCCATATTCTTTTCCACACACAATCTTCATTGTTTTCAAGCTCATAAACAACTGATTTTTTTTTATATGACTTCGTTTGCAAAAACTTGTATTTTCTTTGACAATAGAGCATGACGTTGATTTAGAGACCCTTTTAAATTTTTAGAGCTACAATGTGCTAAAAAAAGTAATGATAAAAAGTTACTCGTTTCCTTTTAAAAGAAATTCTAAAATGCAAATCTCATATTTTAAATTAAAAAAGAATAAATTTCGACATTTTTATTTTTTTTAATTTTTTTTATTATTTCATTTGGCAAATATTTAAATTTTTTAAGGGCTTAAAAAAATGCAATCCCGGTCCTTTTTATGAAGGGGACTTTAAAGATAACATCACCGCCTGCAAGCCCGTTACTTTTTATTTAGCACTTTAATTTTAAAAAAAAAAATACAATAAAAATATTTTTAAATACTAATCACTGACAAGACAGGCGATAAACCTGCCAACAATCACATGGAAATAAATATAATATCTTATTTTCATTTTAAAAAAGAGAACGATTAAAATAAAATTAGGGGTCTGAATCCACACCCACAAAAAATTACTTTTAAAAAGTTAAAAGAGAATATCTTATTTAAAAAGCAACAGGAGATATATGAAGAAAAAGAATCAATCGGTCAATATTCCCTTCATTTCTAATATACTTCTGTCTATCGATCCAAATATTCCAGTGCCAGGTGGTGCTGAAAAGTTCTCGCCCTGACATTTTTCCCAAAACGAAAACCTGACCAAAAAAAATTGAATTTCATTTGGAATTCCTTTTTGGGTCCAGACGAGAACTTTTCAGCACTTCTTCGTGTTAATTTCCATGTCAGTTTCTTCATATCTATTCGTTATCATTATTATTATTATTATCTATCTACATATAATTCACTATTTACTTCTTTATCTATCTATCTATCTATCTACGAATCCAGCTTCTGCTTCATTATTCCCAATCTTCAGTATTTTTTCTAGTTTCCTTGTATTGTATTTATTTTAAAAATCTATCATCATAGTCATTTTTAGTTCTTTTTTTTTCCATATCTCTCCTCTCCAATATTTATTAATTATCTAATAATCTTTATTATCTCACTCTAGTCTAAAGTTTAGAGTGAGATAATAAACTTCATTTTCTTTCTCTTTCTTTATTGATAGTTCTGGTTTTTCAATTACTCATTTATCTTTTCTTTATTCATTTTTCTATATATAAGTCATTATTCATTTATTTACTCCATATTTCTATATTTTTTTATTTATTTATATTTATAGCTCTTTATTCATATCTATCTATCCTATCTATCTATCTCTCTCTCTATATATATATACACACACACACCTTCATCCATTTTTCTTTAAAGATATATATATGTAAGAAAGATATATATATTAAAGATATATATATATATTCATTTCTCTCTCTCTACACACACACACCTTCATCCATTTTTCTTTAAAGATATATATGTAAGATATATAAAGATATATTTATATATATATTAAAGATATATATATATTCATTTCTCTCTCTCTCTACACACACACAGACACACACACCTTCATCCATTTTTCTTTAAAGATATATATGTAAGATATATAAAGATATATAAAGATATATATATATATATATATATATATATATTATATTAAAAATATATATATATTCATTTCTCTCTCTCTACACACACACACACCTTCATCCATTTTTCTTTAAAGATATATATGTAAGATATATAAAGATATATAATATATATATATATATATATATATATATTATATATTATATATTCATTTCTCTCTCTCTACACACACACACCTTCATCCATTTTTCTTTAAAGATATAAGATATATATATATATAGATAAAGGTAATGATCTTTACTTTATCCATTTATATATCAGCATGCATCCATATTTTTATCCTGTTTTCTTTATCCGTTTTTTTCTACGTATCATTATCCATTTTTATATCTATCTGTATCCATATATGTCCCTCTGTGTGTCTCTCTCTTCATCCGTTTATATCTCTCTTTGTCTTTATTCATCTCGCTCTCTCGCAAAATCTTTATTATTTATTTATTCATTCTCTATTTGTTCAACATGTTCCTATCTGTTCATTCATTCATTATCTATGTTCGTCATATCCATCTTTGTCGTCTTCCTCTTTTTCTTCATTATTTCTCTCTCTCTTAACTTCAGGTTTGTTAGGGACAGGGTGTATGTTTTTTTTTTTTTTTTTTTTTTTACGTCAATACCGCAATTGGGGGAGGGTCTCCATCCCAATATTAACACACCTATCCATTCATTACAAAAGAAAAAAAAATAACGAAGGTCTTTCCGTCCTAAGCACCTGAAGCGAGAAATAATGTCATACAATCAGTTTTACTTATTCGTCATTTTCTTTGTAAAGATTTAAAAAAACAAAACAAAAAAAAAACAACTACCTGAGGATAACATTTAACGCGGGGGTCAAACTTTTTAAGATTATAATTAATTAAATTAAATTAATTGGGATGGTTGTTGCTATCAGGAACTATTATTATTTAGAAGAATAAATATTTTTTCTTTCTTACAGAATAATTTGTTTCTCTTTTAAATATTGGCCTTTTTTCTTTCTTTTTTTTTTTTTTTTTAAGTACTGTTTTTCTAATGAAACGTTAATTATTAAAGGTGGTGAATAATTTTCATAAAAAAACATCTCGGAAATGAATGCAATTTCAATTCCAAACCATTTCTTGAATAACGCCTTTTTTAGTTTTCTCCGAGACATTTCTTTGAATAATAATTATTATTAATTTAACTTGTATTTAATTTAATTAATTAATATCCGAGGCTAAGTCAAGTTCGTTAGCCTGGCACGTTCTTAATCTTAGGAGATGAATTATCATCTGGAATTTTTTTCATTGTACAATTAATATTCACTTCGTGTAATTAAATATTCACAACTGAATTAAGTGCCTTAACAAAATGGAGATTATGTTGAAAAATATATTTTCTGTTTTAAAAGTTATTTTAATTTTCAACTTTTCCTGTAGATTCACTACTTACCTATGTACATATTTTTTACACACAAAAATGCACATCTCTCTTTAGTCTTATCTACATGCATTTAAAAATTATTTTAATTAGAGTCGCTAAAGGACCAAAAAAAAAAGCGTGTTGTTTTTTTGTTTTTTTCTTTAGTTCTTTAGTAGGCTTAACTTTGCCATGTCATAGGAGTAGAGTACCCAATGAGGATCGAACTCTACATGCACATAACGTGTGTATATGTGTATATAAATGTTAGCTTATGTATGACATCGCCAAGAAGACTTTTTCAAGGTTAAGCAGTTCCTTATTTTTGATATGTCAGTCGATCTTTTTAATTATTATTATTATTATTATTTAATTTAATTAAGTTAAAATGTTTTTCTTACCATGTCGGCACAAATAAATCTTGTCTTGTGTGCCTGAGTATAAATTTAAAAAAAAGAAAAAGTACATTAACTTTCTTTTTGAAACCGCAACAGGTGCTAGAGAATTTTGCTTTTATTTATTGTTTCTAATTATGTTTTTCTGGATTTCGTTTATTACCGATTTGAATTTAATTGCGAAGAGAAAGAATGAATGACTAAGAATAAGATCGTTTATGTATAAAGTTCTATTCATTCAAAAATGATAAAATGATAAATCTACCATAGGAAAATTAAAAAAAGAAAAAGCAAAGACAAAAAAAAGACCTTTTTACTCGATGATACAAACGTTCGTGAAAAAAAAAAATCGATAAACATAATTTCCGAGATAAAAATTCAATAAATCCGGTATAAAGTTATTTAATAAAAGAAAGAGGACATGACGTGGTCAAACAAAATTGATCGATTACCACCCTAATATACCCAGACTTGCATACGAAATTATAATCTACATAAGGTAAAGGAATATTGGTATTTAAATGATACTGGATTTTTAGTGTGTGTGTGTGTTGGGGGGGGGGGGGCAATAAACTGGATTTCGTTTTTTAATAAAAGAAACAAGACGATATTTTTCAAAAGCTATCAAAGTTAAATTATGAGGAAATACCTAAAAAAAAAAAAAAAAAAACAGCAAAAAAATGGCATGTAATTATTTTCTCTGACTCTTAGCAAAACTAAAGAAATCAAGATGAGAAGAAGAAAAATAAGAAAAACCCTCAACCTCCTATTTCCTGACTTAGTTCCATGTTGCACCTCGACTACGACAATTTATGGTGCACAGTGCCAGAGGTGTTTCACCTGACGCACAGCAAAGTGCAATCCGGGCTCTGCTTTCATACATTGATCATAAAGTGGTCGGCTCTCTTTCATGAGATGTATTTTCAGGTGACTCATATCCGGATGAGAGCCTTTTGCAATTTCCACTGAGCTGCAGTGGCTACTGATTGCTTCTTTATCTGGGGGATTACTGGCTGAAGGACATCTTCATCTTAAATGGTCATAAGAGGTCGGAAAAGAAGAACTGTACGGAAAAAAGCTTCAGGCTGTCAAATGTTTCAGGCTTCTTTTGCTTTGAATTGCTATGAGATGATGCTGAAAAGTTCTCTACCTGTTCATGAAAGAATTCCATAATAAACACACACACACACACACACACGTTAGCTATAGACACGCGTGTGTGTGTGTGTGTGTGTGTGTGTATATATATATATATATATATATATATATATATATATATATATATATATATATTTTTTTTTGTCATCCACAGACAGACTGTTTCGCTGTTTCACAGCTCATCAGTGTGGCTAGACGTCTGGTTGTCTCTAGCTAAGATTGAAACCTGACTGAATTTGCGTCAGTCGGAACTTTTCCCACTAAGCCGTCAGTGATGAAGGTGAATTTTTAGATTTAGATAAACACACAGTGACTGACAGTGACTCAGTTCTGCCGAAGAGTCGTGCAATATTAGCTTAAATAGTCAGTGTTTACAAATTCACACCTCAAACCAGAGAGCTCAACCGAAATTAATTTTTCAGGAGCCAATATATATATATTACTCTGAAAGTTATTTTAGTGCATACATGTGTACACAGATACAATGGCATGTTGGAGATATCAATTCTCAAACTCTTAGCAATCTTTTCCATTGAAATTTTTGGTTTATTCTCCACAGTGGCAAGCTGAGCATCTTCATCAATGTCAGCCGGGGCATGGTTGATTATTTTGTTTAAAATCACCCTGATGAAATTTGATAAACCACTTTATGACAGCCCAAAGGGCTGCTAGGGCACAATCCAAATAAACCTTCTGAATGTCTTTTTTTAAAATTTTTTTGTTGCATTTCTGACACTTGCTCTTTTCCAAAATTCATAAAGCATAATATGGTGAAAATACAACTTTTTATCCACCATCTTTAAGGCATTAATTTTTGGACAAAATGACAACATCCAGCAAAGTCTCTTGCAGCTGAACAATGCAAGGTTTCAATGTAGAATTCACCAGAAATTGGCACCAAAACAAATGTCACTGTCAAGTTGTGGACATTTTATATTAAAATTATATGAAAATTGGCACAAACTTTTGAAATTGTCTGCCTCAGTAGATTTGTGCTTGAGGCAGGAGTAAATAGTAGTGTCGTCGGCGTAGATACCGACTTGGGAGTCTATGGCGTCTGGAAGGTCATTTATAAATATGAGGAACAGAGTAGGGCCAAGGATGGAGCCTTGAGGAACACCAGCAGTAGTGGGATAGGAGTTGGAGAAGGATCCACTGAGAACAACCTTCAAATCCCGGTTTGATAGGAACGATTGAATTAGGTCAAACAATCGACCTGTGATACCATAACCCCGGAGCTTGTGAAGGAGGCCGGCATGCCAAACCCTATCGAATGCCTTGGAGATGTCAAGGGCCACGGCACGGGCTTTGCCGTTACTATGGATAGCTTGGTAGACAAATTCAGTGATGGCTGTAAGCACATCGGCAGTAGACCGGGCAAAGCGGAAACCATACTGCTTGTCTGAGAGCAGATCGTGGGATATCAGGGGAGTAGTCACTTCGGCGTTGATAATGGCCTCGAAGACTTTGCCGAAGATGGGAAGGAGACTGATAGGACGGTAATTAGAAGGGTTGGAGGGGTCGCCTGAAATATATATATATATATATATATATATATATATTTTGTTGTCAAAACATACATATGCTTTGCTAAAATTGAGCTTTATGTGGATCAGTTTTAATAATTAATATTATTAGGATCCACCTGGATTATATACCAACAGATCGATTACCTGTACTATATGTATGTATGTATGTGTATATATATATATATAATGCTCAAACGCTAATATTCCATGGTCATAATTTATTGCATTGGAATCGTAATCTCGATCCAATTCATCAGACCTACAAATTCAACGACTTCTTTTTGAATTTGTAGGTCTGATGAATTGAATCGTTATTACGATTCCAATGTAATAAATAATAACCATGGAATATTAATGTTTGAGCCTTTTACATTACATTCTTACTCTGTCCTGGACATTGAGTTCTACCTGGATTCTATCCTCTTGGAAATTTTTTTTATATATATACATATATAGATTCTGCTACAGAATCACAAAGAAAAGAACTGTACCAAATAACAGAAATCACATCACTTGAAGACTTCCAACAGCAGCAACAACTAAAATGGATAGCACTAAGTGAAAATAATGGCAAAATCATGATGTTAACATTCCACACTACTTCAAACAAAAGGTTAGGAAGGAAACTCCCATCAATACTGGAAAGAGCGATAACAGTTATTGGACTTGAGAAATCTGTTTTCCTAAGAAATTGTTTTAAGAGAAAGATTTTATAAATTTCAACCAAAAGTAGTACAGGCTGCTCAGTGAATGCCAAATGTCTTATAAGGAAACTAATATTCCTATTACTATTAGAGATTATGACAACAGATACTACACTTTGATCCTAGCCCGATGGCCAGGAAGTGAAGAAAAGTGTAACTAGCTGTTAAGCCAATGAATGTTTCTTTATAAGGAACAGCTAATATTACCATTACATTGTTCAAATGCCATCAAGTACAATTATTGCATTGATATCCTGGAGACATGATACTGGGAATTACACACCAAGTGTAGTCTTACGCTGGATTTGTTTGTGGATGACTGTTATTTAATAAAAATGGCAGTTAATTGGAATGTCTGTAAACTATTTGATTGTGGTTATTTTGGCCAACTGACATTTTATTAATGGATTTAAATCATTTCTGTTAAAATACATTACGAAAAGGAAAAAAAACAAAATATCCGTGTTTTCAAGCTTAGAGAAAATGAAAACGCGACAAAATAAACCTCCTTTTTTTTAAAAATTTATTTTTTTAATGTATCTATTCAAGGATAGTACAAATTTTTATGATCAGTTTTTGATGCGAAAAAAAATATGAACCTAAAGAGCCAGGCAAACCTACCTAGGTTTCACCTACGCGGATCGTCATATATATTTTTTCTACAGGTTAACTGAGAAATTTTTCATTTATTTTTATATATATATATATATATATATATATATATATATATATATATATAGACACACAAAATACCCTTAGCAGCTAGAATTTAGAAAACGTTTGTTGTTAGTAATTACTTTGTTTTCAATAAATTCATTTCATTTTTGCCTTAAAAAAGTCCACATTGGACAAAACGCATTGGTTGATAATACCGTTCTCCTACTGTCTTTTATCTTTTTGTATATATATATATATATATATATATATATATATATATATAACTTCTGAAATGGAATTAAGTCTGTCAACTAATTAATATGTATTCTGTTTATCCGTTGTTTTTATAGATATGATTTTTTTTTTTTAAGTAAATGCTCTGTTTTGTTTTTTAATTAAATAGTAGTAATTACATTTACTGGTCTGAATGTTTGAGAAATTTAGTAGAAAATGTGCTTCTCTGACAGGAATTGAACCTGTAACCCTTAATGGGAACCATCATTTGATCTGATGTGCTGTTAACCATTCAGCTACAAAGAAATTATAAACAGAAATTTGGACTTTGCTAAACAGACTGCTAACTGTCAGGTTGACCTGAGTGTCCACATATATACTAGCAGTATAATCTGTCTTTGACCGGGTCATTCATTACTAGGAATTTTTGCCGTTAAATTGGAGCAGTTTAAGTTTAAAGTCAGCCCGCCTGAAAATCAGTATTACTAACAGCATTTGGGTGCAACTGAGGCCCATCTCCAAATAGATGGGGGGGGGGGGGCTAAAAAGTAACTGTATAATAATAATATTGTAATAATTTAAACTATTTTTATTAAAGTTTGTATGAAAGATATATATCCAAGAACAGATAGTAAATAGTAAAACGTTGCTGAGAGTTATAATGGATAGGAAGTAGTGGAGAGCCATTTGTGTCAACAATTTGGTCTCAAAACTGGCACTGAAGAATTATCTATCAAACCAAAAAAATTTCATCAAAATCTGATGAAAACTGTGGAAAAGAATAAACAACATCCAATCGCATGTACACACAGTTTTTGAGAATTATAGATATAAGATAAATAAAATATACTTTAAATAATATTCATCTAGAGAATCAAGTTCAAGAATAAGTGTCGTGTCCGTGTGGTAGGCAATAGTCTCTTGTCTGCATTTTAGTATTGTTCAGAAAGCTGAAAGTTTAAAATAGTCTACTTGAACAAAACAACACTAATATACTTTGGACATTTTATGCACAATTTTGATCCAAGTACACGACACCTTATTCAAAAATCGAAAAAATCCAATAAAAAAATTAGACAGACCTTGTTGGTTCTATTTAATCAAATGTGTTTGAATGAATACTTTCTGTCCAAATATACCTTTTTATTTATATATTATATATCGGAGCCACTAGCGTATTTCATACAGAGAAAAATGTTGAAATTCCATTCCTTTCTGCTGTGCAATGATGGCCTTGAGGTAAGATATCTGACTGATGTCAAATCGGTCAGGTTTTGATCCTGGCTTGAAGCAATCTGACGTCTAGCCACACTGAGGAGCTGTGATACTGTGAAACAGTCTGTCTGTGGATGACTAATATATATACATATATTACAATGAATAAAAAAAAAAATAACACATTTAAAAAAAAACACATTTTGATTCGCATTTAATTTTTTTCGTCTCTGATGCTACCTGGATTTTACTAAAAAACAAAATAATTTCCATGCCTGAGGATGACTGAATGTACAGTTGAAAGTACTTACATATTAAAAAAAAGACCTTATACAGCTCATAAATATTAAAAACAAGGATCATAACATTCATCGAGTGACTTATAGGTTAATGAAACTTTAAAATTTTGTTCGAAGTGATTTCGCCATTTTATATCATTAACTTTTCTCTGAATGATTCATTGTAATATAAATTGAACTGCACCACATATTTGATTTAAAAGAACTGATCTGACGTGCAAATTTTCGGGATAACATCCGAGACATTACTCTATTTATTGGACAATTTAGTTCATGCCACATTGACTGATAAACTACAACAAAAAATTCTCAAATTGCCATATTAGTAAAAAAATGCACTCTTAAATTTTCAACCGTAGTGTTGTGACTGCACGCTCCAAAAGTTTGTATCCGTCAACAAAAACACATTTTAAAAAATAATACATTTCGATTCGCATTGTTTTTTCGTCTGCAATGTAATTAGTCCTGACCTGGCATCTCGGCCTCAGTCACTTTCCCATTGTCGTAATGTATTTTCCCTGCTTCTTTTCTATAAATACTTTCATAGTAATTGTTCTGATGAACTTTTGTCTATGGTACTTAGACTTTATGAAGTTAAGTGCAATACTAGATTGGCAGTAAAGTTTTCCATCATTTTACAGTTGAAATGGCTAATGGATGTAACCGTAAGTTCTATGCTAATAGTTTCTTCTATTATACTTCTCGCCTGTGGAACTTTCTTCTGGCTTTCTAGTCAACTTTTATCTTAAAAAAATTTAAATACAATGTCAATCATTATCTTCTGTCTTCATAATTACTGTCCTTTTATTGTTCTCTCCCCTTAAATGTTTTTTTTTTCTCATATTCTTTCACACTCAATACCCCCCCCCATGCGTCTTAGTGGCTTTATTGCCTTGCTTAGAGAGAAACGATTAAAATTTAAATGCAATGTCAGTTAGTTAGGTCCAGTGACAAGACCCAAAGAGTGTGAGTTCAATACCCGGCTAAGGCAGTGGAGAACTTTCAGAGGGAAATTAACAGGAGATAACTGATATCCATTAAACATAGCACGTGGAACTAGAACAGTCTACCCCAGTGAGCGAAATAAATGGTTCAGTTCGACATTCCAACCACCTTAAGAAGGCTGGAGCATACAATGGCCGAAACGTTGTAATAAATATGGCGACAAAGATGAGGACAATAGTCCGAATAATGTAAATAGTGTACATAATACCTCATCTCTGAAATATAGACAGGCAATGTCAATCATTATTTTCTGTCTTCTTAATTCCTCATCTTTTATTTATTGTTCTCTCTCTTTAATAATGTTTTTCTTTTTCTCAGATTCTTTAATACTCAGTACCCCCACCGCGTCTTAGTGGCTTTATTGCCTTGCTTGGAGTGAAATAAATCTAAAAAAAAAAATAATTACTTATGGTTGCCATGGTAACCAGTTACAGAAGATTACACTAAAACAAAAGAATTGTGTCTTTTTGGTAATCAATGTGATTATATATGAAATGTGGTCTTTTTTCCCCTTTTTTAAAGTGATGTTCACCCTGTATAAGGACCGAGAGCCACTTGGGATAAAGGGTTACAGCAAGAAGCAGTTTATGCGGACAGAAAGGGAAGACAAATGTTAACCCTAGACTTTAACAGGTTAATATTGTAGTGATTGGAATCTGTTCCACAGAGAAGTGGTTTGTGAGAAGAATTTGTTTGAGTGGAATTTCCTTGGAGGAAATGAGTGGCTTGTTACAATGTGATTGGCATGGGGTTCCATGAAATTTTGAACTGGTGGAACTAAGGAATGCTGTTCGTCCAAGCACTTTTCATGCAAGTAGCAATAGAACAGTGAGAGGCTTGCCACACCTCCCACCTGTGAGAGAAAGTGTTGGAGGGTAGGGAATAATTTACCACCCACAAGGCGTCTGAGACGCTTTTGGAATCCCTCGAGACTGGAAAATGAGGACTAGACACCTCCTGACCAAATATGAAAAAGCACATTTTTCTATATTAGGACTTCTTGATCTAAACTGGTTGACATTAATTCTATTTAAGAAAAAAAAAAAGTTAAAAACTGATGTCAACTGTAACTTGTGTACGTACTAAAATAACTATTATCGTAATATATACTTGTTTTATGGAACAAGTCGGATAAGGTACTATTATTTATTTATTTTAATGTTTTTCTTGTATGCATTTCAAGTTGGGCTAGACTTAGGCCTCCTACTGGTAACATGTAACCCAATACAACCTACTGGATTGATGGGTGGTTGGCACCAAATCCAGCTTCCCGACTAACTTGTCTGCTGGTGAGGAGAGTGGCATGTCACCCTGCAGGACAAAAACAAGACCTGTCAAAGGCGGGTGAGCTTCTTATAGGAGCGTGTATGTATGTATGAGTGTGTGTGTGTGTGTGTATGTATGTATGTATGTATGTATGTTGGTCATTGGTTTATCAAAGCTTTTAAATTTGAGAACATTCATGGCGATCTCAATTTCAGCTAATTCGCTTGAGTAATTCAACTCTCCAAGTTTTAGTTGTCTCTGCTGTAACCAGGTATTGAACTCAGAACTCTTTGGGTCAAGACACTGTATTACTTCAACCAAGGATTTATCCACTGGGCCATGTGTCTTTGGGAATCTCTAGAAAAAGCATGGCTTGTGGAACTAGAACTGTCTACACTGGTTGGCAAAATCCAGGGTTCAGTTCAAAATTACTACAAATATCACCTGAAGACGGCCAGAGTGTACAACGGCTGAAATGTGAATATGGCAAGAAAGATTTTCTCCTTTTTTTTTTTTTTTTTTTTTTTTTTTTGTAAATACCTTTTAGAAAGAAAAACACAAATTACTCGTAAAAAATTAAATTTTACCACCAATATATTTGTTATGAATAAAAATATAAGAAAATATTAAATTAACTTTACATAACAAATAATTGCAATTTTGAATTAATTTGCAATGTAAAACAAATGTGATCACAGCAATAAGGTTTTTAGTCCAAATGTAGATCGTGATAATTCCTCTATTCCAGAATATAAAACCGAAATTATGAATTTGCTTTTTTTTTTAACTGGCTGATTGTTTATTTCCGTGTTGGTTTATCAACAGATTCTCAAACCGGTGCCATACCTTTTAAGCCTATAAATGTCAACCATAATGTTAAGTGTTGTATTATACATAGGATTGCACTGTATTGATATTTACTAAACACAAGGCTGTGAGTACAGGGCACAAATGTCATAGTGACCTATGCAGGTAATGCAATAGTCAACATCCAGAAACAGAAGAGAAATTGATGAGTTCAAATTCCAGCCGAGTTTGTCACATTCTCATTTGTGCACATACCATATGAGGAAAAGTATCAATCCAGCTCCCCCCAGCTATGGATTAAATTGTAGCATAGACTGGGGACCTCTATCTTTTGGTTGGCAATCAGTTGACGAAAAGGACAACTGTGTTTTCAAAAATGTTATGTACAAGGGTTGGCTGAAAAGTTCATAGGCTTTTGTTGGCCAGTTGTTGTATTCTGGTACACTTGCATATCTTCGTTTACCAACAGGCATATCTACTTACATTCATATCTTGGTCAGCCTGTGAACTTTGCAGTCGACCCTCATAGACCTGGTAAAACATATACTGTAGGACCTTTGAAAAGATTGTGCCTTTCACAAAAACGTGTTTGGATGAATACTTGTATATATAATTTACACACACACGTTTCAGCCGTTAAACGCTCGGTCCTTCTTCAGGTGATTGGAATTTCGAACTGAACCTTTTTTTTTTTCATCTACTGGGATTGTTTTAGTACCACGTGCTATGTCTCTTCCGGATGTCTAAGTTATCTCCCTTTAAAACAACTCTGCCGTAGTCAGGTATTGAACTCACAACTCTTTGGGTCAAGTCATTGGATCCAAGAAACACTTTTATCCATTGAGCCATGTTTTGTTGTGGAGGCTTTACAAGTCTGAACTTCCATGAAGAGTATTTTGAAGCACATAATTACGAGGGCCGGCTTGAATGTTCATCGGCTGACCAATATATAAATGTAAGTAGACACAACATTTAGAAGACTAAAAGACATTCGAATGGTTGGGCAGATGATGTATTCTGGTACACTTGCATGTCTTAGTTTACCAACTGGTGTATCTAATTGCATTCATATCTTGGTCAGCCTGTGAACTTTGCAGCTGACCCTTGGAGATATGATAAAATGTATACTGTAGAGCCTTTGAAAAGATTGTGCCTGTCACAAATGTGGCATGAGGTTGTGGACTTTATGATCTTGACCTGAAGCCAAATGAAAAAAAAAAAAGGGTGTGTTAGATTTGTTTGCAAAGTAATGCTACATGATGAGGGGCTTGTGAAATAACAGGGGTTCAAACTCTGGCTAAGACAAGAATGCATCTGCATATATATCTTTTGTACACTAAATGGATCAATGATGATCATCTTTTGAACAAAATATATTTCCAAATTAAGCAATGTTAATTTTACAAATTGCTCACGTTTCATAAATTTATGAAAACACACACACACACACACACAGACACACACACAAAAACCTTATCTCTTGCCCTCTCTATCCTTATCTCTTGCCCTCTCTATCCTTATCTCTTTCTCTCACTCCTCTGTATACTTACCTCTCTCCCCCTCTGTATACTTACCTCTCTCTTGCTCTCTCTCACTTCCCTTTTCTCTCCTTATCTCTCTCTCTTGCTCTCTCTCGCTTCCCTTTTCTATCCTTATCTCTCTCTCTTGCTCTCTCTCGCTTCCCTTTTCTATCCTTATCTCTCTCTCTCTTGCTCTCTCTCGCTTCCCTTTTCTATCCTTATCTCTCTCTCTCTTGCTCTCTCTCGCTTCCCTTTTCTATCCTTATCTCTCTCTCTCTCTTGCTCTCTCTCGCTTCCCTTTTCTATCCTTATCTCTCTCTCTCTTGCTCTCTCTCGCTTCCCTTTTCTATCCTTATCTCTCTCTCTCTCTTGCTCTCTCTCGCTTCCCTTTTCTATCCTTATCTCTCTCTCTCTCTTGCTCTCTCTCGCTTCCCTTTTCTATCCTTATCTCTCTCTCTCTTGCTCTCTCTCGCTTCCCTTTTCTATCCTTATCTCTCTCTCTTGCTCTCTCTCGCTTCCCTTTTCTATCCTTATCTCTCTCTCTCTCTTGCTCTCTCTCGCTTCCCTTTTCTATCCTTATCTCTCTCTCTCTTGCTCTCTCTCGCTTCCCTTTTCTATCCTTATCTCTCTCTCTCTTGCTCTCTCTCGCTTCCCTTTTCTATCCTTATCTCTCTCTCTCTTGCTCTCTCTCGCTTCCCTTTTCTATCCTTATCTCTCTCTCTCTTGCTCTCTCTCGCTTCCCTTTTCTATCCTTATCTCTCTCTCTCCTGCTCTCTCTCGCTTCCCTTTTCTATCCTTATCTCTCTCTCTCCTGCTCTCTCTCGCTTCCCTTTTCTATCCTTATCTCTCTCTCTCCTGCTCTCTCTCGCTTCCCTTTTCTATCCTTATCTCTCTCTCTCCTGCTCTCTCTCGCTTCCCTTTTCTATCCTTATCTCTCTCTCTCCTGCTCTCTCTCGCTTCCCTTTTCTATCCTTATCTCTCTCTCTCCTGCTCTCTCTCGCTTCCCTTTTCTATCCTTATCTCTCTCTCTCCTGCTCTCTCTCGCTTCCCTTTTCTATCCTTATCTCTCTCTCTCCTGCTCTCTCTCGCTTCCCTTTTCTATCCTTATCTCTCTCTCTCCTGCTCTCTCTCGCTTCCCTTTTCTATCCTTATCTCTCTCTCTCCTGCTCTCTCTCGCTTCCCTTTTCTATCCTTATCTCTCTCTCTCCTGCTCTCTCTCGCTTCCCTTTTCTATCCTTATCTCTCTCTCTTTGCCCACTCTGTCACCTGTCTCACTCTATTTAGCACCGTTCCCCCTCATCTCTCCCTCTGATTATTATTCTATGTAACAAATATTTCCAACATAATCTCTTTTCTTAGCAGTGCACTAAAGGAAGTTCTACTCGATAGATCACAAAGACTAGATTTTATGAAGTGAAAATGTCTGCAGCTAATAACCATCTAGCAAGCTATGTACTTATTGATCTACACTACATAGAACCATTATATAGCTATTGATGTGCCATAAACAGGAGTATCAGTGATAACCTGATTCCGTGAAATGTTTTTAATGTTAACAGCTGTCACTGGAATCCTCCAATCAAGTCTGTATACTGATTGTCACAGATTTGTATTCAATTTGAATTAGTGGCCTTTATAAATGAGGCATGAGAAAAAATATATAAACAAGGCAGTTGAATGAGAGTGGGGAAAAATTCAGTTGCCTAACACTATTCCTAATGCTCTCACATAAAATAATAGCTGGCCACTCGCATTCGAAGATACCCATCTATTAGGACAGCTAGTCAATCCCTATTGCAGACACTCGCTCAGGCGCATTTGTGTTTGTTCAACACCCACAGAGCCCACCTGTGGGTTATACTGCAACTATGCTGAGCAGACCTTAGTTACAGTTTCTAGGAAAGAGCGTGTTATCTAGCATTATCAACAAGGCCAGCATGCTCAAGCCGTCAGCCACGATGACTTGTGGCTTTGTGCTAGCACAGCTGTTGAAGGCTCTCAAGAGTTCTGTCTACCCAGTTTCACTCACAAGACTTGGGTCAACCTGTGGTATTTCAGATACTTTCCAAACATGCCGCATGCTGAGATCAACCTTGATCCATTCTGATAACATTGAGAAGTCTCCTTACTGAGATATTGACCATGCTGAGATTTGAACCCGCGGTCTCATGGTAAGAAAGCAAACGTTCTAACCACTTGGCCATGTGCCCTTTCTCTCACATACATACATATAATTTCAGCAATATATAGTAAGTGCTCCGTAGAATGCCTCCTCAGTGTTGTCTTATGGGGTCGTTGAAAGTTTCAGATATTTTGGACAACAGACTTCCTCTCCTATTGAACTCAGCCATGAACTATTGCAATCCTGGCTAGCATTCGAGTTCTGCCTAAGCCTCGTGAATTGGTTTTTAGGGGCAGTCACTGGATTTTCTACCAATCTGTTGATTAAGATATTTTCTTGTTGGTGTTCATTTTAACCAATGAGTAGCTCAGTTTTAATTTTCCTCTAATCATTGCAAACTCTATATATATATATATATAAAGACATTTTTATGTTTAACATTCTTTTTATAGATACAAGTATTTCAGTAAATGCTCTGTTTATAATAAACAGTATTAAATAACATTTACCAGCCTGAATGTCTGAGAAATCTTCATAGAAAATATTCGTTCCCCGACAGGATTCGAACCTGTATCCTATACGTGACCATCATTTAGCCTGATGTGCCTTAACCAATTCGGCCACCGAGGATCGTTCGGTTGGCAAGGTCGAATTTACTGCTTATAAACTTCTATCTTCCATGAATCACTCAACCGAACGATCCTCAGTGGCTGAATTGGTTAAGGCACGTCAGGCTATATGACGGTTCCATATAGGATACAGGTTTGAATCCTGTCGAAGGACGAATATTTTCTATGAAAATTTCTCGGACATTCAGGCCGGTAAATGCTATTTAATACTGTTTATTATAAACAGAGCATTTACTTAAATACTTGTATCTATAAAAAGAATGTTAAACATAAAAATGTCTTTAAATAATTGTCGGACGTTGTCCATTTCATAATATATATATATATATATATATATATATATATATTTATTTATTTCAGAATATTAAAACATGTTAACAATCACTACACAATTACAATTGTGTTTCAACACCATAAATGTGTTGATGTTAAACTACTTGAAACATAATTGTAGCGATTTTTAACCTGTTTTAATATCTTAAATTTGAATAATATTTACCTCTACACTGTATTGATTTATCTTTTAAATGAAATGTTACATATAGTGGAATATATATCTTCAGGTAAAATGAGAACAAATAGAGTACTATTTGTTCTCATTTTACCTGAAGATATATATATATATAATATATATAACTGGCACAACCACTTGAATCCAATGTGCCAGTTTACTAGGGTGGCAAGCTAATCCCCATTGCAGATACCTGCACAGGCACATTTTTGTTTGTTCAACATCTACAGAACCCACCTGTGGTTTATACTGCAATTATGCTGAGCTGACCTTAGTTAAAGTTTCTGGGAGGGAGCACTTTATCTAGTGTAATCAGCAGTCTGAACAAAGCTAGCACGCTGAAACTCTCGGTCACAATGACTTGTGACTTCATGTTAGCACAATCACTAACGGCTCTCAAATGTTCCATCTAACCAATTCCACTCAAAAGGCTTCAGAAGACTTTGGTTCAATGCATGGTATGGTTTTTAGGCACTTTTAATACAACTTTCATAATACATTTTAATACAACTGTTTCCTGCTCTAATCTGTTATATAAGTAAACATTGAAATCAACACTCTATCTCTGATATTGAGCAACTATATCCCATAAACATAGCAGACCTTAAAATGCTATTTTATATAAATTAATCTTTCACTTGCCAATAGTTTAACATCGCCTGAAGAGATACATTTATGGTGTCGAAACATAATTGTAATTGCGTAGCCATTTTTAACATATTTTAATATCCTAAAATAAATAATATTTAAGTCTACTCTGTATTGAGCCATCTTTTAAATTAAATGTTTCGTACAGTGGAATCATATTCCATTTGTTCTCATTTTATCTGTGTGTGTGTGTGTGTGTGTGTGTGTGTGTGTGTGTGTGTGTGTGTGTGTGTGTGTGTGTGTGTGTGTGTGTGTGTGTGTGTATATATATATATATATAATAGCGCAGCCACTTCAATCCAATGAGCCAGTTTACTAGGGTGGCTAGCTAATCCCCATTGCAGATGCCTGCTCAGGCACATTTTTGTTTGTTCAACACCTACAGAGCCCACCTGTGGTTTATACTATAATTATGCTGAGCAGACCTTAGTTAAAATTTCTGGGAGGGAGCACTTTATCTAGTGTAATCAGCAGTCTGAACAAAGCTAGCATGCTGAAACTCTCGGTCACAATGACTTCATGTTAGCACAGCCACTAACGGCCTTCAAATATTCCATCTAACCAATTCCATTCAAAAGGCTTGGTCCAATCCATGGTATGGTTTTTCGTCACTTTCTAATTGCCTGGAATCGCCTTCTCCAGGCCAATAACATCAAGAAGTCACTTTCCTGACAAATCGACCATGATGAGATTCAAACCCAAGTCTCATGATCAGAAAGGAAATATTTTAACCACTTGGCCATAAGATTAACTTAGCCCATTTCATAATATATTATGTCATTTGTTTACATTGGCCCTTGCATAGAGTATTGCTGCTATATATAGTCCAGTGCCCCTTCTGTTTGTCTCAAGGTTCTTGATAAGATCTAGAGATGGATATGCAATGTAATTGGCCCTGATATGGCATCTCGTCTGCAGTCGCTCTCTCACAGACTTGCCGTCACCTCCCTCTGTCTTTTGTACAAATACTTTCGTGGTAATTGCTCCGATGAGCTGCTTTCGCTGGTTCCCAGACTTCATGAATTTAAGCGTTCTACTAGGCTGGCATCCCACTCACACCCTTTCACTGTCAAAACTCTTAAATGTAGCCATCTCTTCTACTTTAATAGCTTCATGTCTCGCACCTCTCACCTGTGGAACTCCCTTCCCTATTCCTGTTTCCCTGATAGCTATAATATTCAACTATTCAAATGTAATGTCAATCGACGTCTCCAGTTTCCTTGATCTATCCCCTATCCTTCTCTTCATCCTTTCCTCTATCACTCCTATCTGCTCTCGCTCCACCTCTCTGTAACCCCTTGCGTGCTAGTGGCTTCCTGCCTTGCTTGGGGTGAAATGCTTAAAAAAAAAAAAAGATACGCTTTGAGCATGTATGAGCGTTCGAGAGAAATCATGGGAAGAGTGTAGTTCAAAAACAGTAATTTAACCTTGCTAACCAGATGCTTCCTCTGCAGCTAAATGATATAGCACGTCAGGCTATATGGCGGTTCTATGTAGAATACCGGTTTGATTCTTGTTGGAGGACACATTTTATTTTGAGATTTTTTGGGCAGACCAGTAAATGATGTTAATACTGTTTATTATAAACAGAGCATTTACTTAAATATTTGTATCTATAAAAATAACATATAAACAAAAAAAATTCATATATATATTAGTCGAACCTAATGAGCCAGACAAACCTACCAAGGTTTCACTTAGGCAGATCGTCAGGGTCAGCTGACCCTGTCGATCTGCCTAAGTGAAACCTTGGTAGGTTTGACTAGGTCTGCTCTACGTTTGTATCGAGCTCTTTAGTTAGTTGTTTACTCGTATCGGGGTTTTTTCTTTGGGCCTTGAACCTGTATCTGTGCGATTATTTTCGACAGACTTTCATGTTCCTGGCTCTTTCTTTTTTAAAACCTTTTTCCCCCTTCAAGATTGATTTAACTATTGGTAAATCAAGAATTTGATGGTTTTTTGACACGAGTATAGTTGCCTATATATATATATATATATATATTATTAAATATAACTGACAACGAATGTTATGTTTTATCATGAGCTGTTCCAAGGGTCATATAACAGCTTTAGTTTCGAAAGAAAATAAAGACAAAAACTGTCCAACATTTGGATATTTCTTTCTTGTAATAGTCGTCGATGAGTCATCATCAGAGTGGTTATATGCGCATAACGAGAGATGTGCACCGTCAAAGATGACATCCTGTTTTATTTATGTAGAAGTTTGCTATGTGATGATAATGGTCGTGGAATAGCAGATGCAGGTCATTAATTCATAATGCAATTCTATGACGTACATCACCACGTGTGGGAAAGAAATGTTATCAACAGAACAAATATCGAGATGCAATGTAATATGTTGTGACTCTTTTGAAATGTAATTTTCTTGAGTTTGGGTTGCTTTGATTTAACGTAGATGGCCTCCAATATATTCTTTCTTCTTACTGTGTTTGTGAGTGTGAGAGAGTATTGTGTTATCAACAAATACCTGTCTAATATTATGTACATGTCTATGATTTTGTAAGAAATGTTTAATGGAACAAAGATCAGAAAGGTGACGGGTAAGTCTCTGGGAGAGTGTGGTTGTAGTAAAACCATTGTATGTAGTGAGTTTATTATTAGTATCAGAGATACAAACTCTGAACTGGCATGCAAATTGATACACTACATTGTTTCTTTTGTAGAGGATTTAGTTGTGTGGCTGTAGAATTTATGAGATCAATTGTTTGAAGTTTATGCTGCAACCACGTTAGACACATGAATTCATTTACTAGCTCAGTCACTAAATCTACTTTCAAAATCTACCATGACTCTAACTGTAGAAGTCGTAACATAATTTACCTCCTAGAATGCACACTATGCCGGAAACAATATGTAGGAAAATCTGAATGGCCCTTTCACTACAGAATTTATAATTATCGCAATCGAATTAAGTCGACTCCCCATGAAAAATTATTACCTGTAGAACAACATTTCTGCACAGAAAAATACGACTTCAAAACCTATGCCAAATTCACAATAATTGAGAGAATAGAAAAGCCCAAAGCAGATAACATTAGAAAGATTTTAGAGTTCCATGAAAATAAGTGGATACGACGTTTACATACGCTGTTTCCAGCCAGGCTAAACCATAAATTTAACAATATAGATAGTAGTAATACATAACCCTACAAATCAAAACCTACCCACATTTCTCACCCACACAAAACAGACATGCTTACGGAGGTGTTGAGGCCTCACACTTATACACACACTAATACGAATATACACACTTACACGCATCATACTCACTCACTCACTAATGAGCCAAATGATAACACACACCCACAGCAATATACACGCTTACACATATCATACTCACTCACTCCCTAAGAACTAAATAACACACACACACACACACACACACACACTTAACAGAGACACATCCCCTCTCCAGGAACGAATAAATCTGCCAAACTGACCAAGGGAATTCAAAGCAGCATGAATCTTATCTCAAATGACAGCTTAAAAGAGACTGTTTCACCAACACAAGGAATGTTAATAAACTCATGTTAAAAAGATAAAAAAACAAATAAAAACTACAGACAAAAGTTCATTCTCTCCATCAAGTCATTCATTTCTGTAGTTTACTGCTACTAGCAAGCAAAAATATTTTTTTCTCCTGATGATGGCCATGTTGGCCAAAACTACTCAAGGAATCTAAATGAAATAATAATAATAAAAACGAAAGAATATTAATCTACAACCCAGTGTGTCTGAAGATTTTAATTTTTTTAATAATTTTTATCGTTCAAAAAAAAAAAAAAAATATATATATATATATATATATATATATATATATATATATATATATACACACACACACACAGGGTGTATCAAAAATACTTTTACAAACTTTGGGGGCGGGTACTTCACATCAAAACAAGAACAAAAAATCATTATAAACATATGTACATGAATGACAGATGTAACCTAGTCTACATGGCAACAGTGCCATCTGCCATAAACTTTCTTTAAACTTAACTCAAAAACAAAGTATTTCCAGACATGTTTATATGAATTTTTGTTATTATTTTGGCATGAGGATCCCACCCCCCCAAAGTTTTTTTTAATACACACTGTGTGTATGTCACTCTCTCATATGAGTGAGAGGTGTGTGTATATGATGCACTTCATCAGACTAAATTAACATTCTTATTAATGAAATTAGAGATAGGTAGAGTGGGGGGAATATAAATGAAAATGTTGCCAAAAATTATGCATGGAGATGAAATTTGAATTGAATCTGGATGCAACAGTTCAGCTGATTGCCTTCACTTTAATAACACGAGTTATTTTTTTTTTTTTTTTTGTTCAGTGTTGCTTTTAAATACCTAACATTGTGACAACAGAAGGCTTTTTAAGAAAGGTGAAATGCTGTAAAAACCTGAACATAAATTTACCACAGGAGACTCGGAAATCAGTGCACTTTCTATACATTCTTGCCTCAGTAAATTACTGTGTCTGTTTATTAAAGGAGAATTATTTTTCATTGGCCAGATGCATTACAATGAATGACTAATGCACGGAGTTGCATTATTTTGTTAAAGATTTCTTGTGTTAATATAATCTTTTATATAAATTCCTGAAAGTTTCTCCTACCTAGATACATAACTGAACCAACACCATTTAGCTGTCTTTTACTTTTGGTTTTGTTTTCATCATGGTTGTTTTTAAATATCCCTCATTATAACAGTAGTAGTTTTGTGATGCAAATTTAGTGAGGAGAATTCTGAAATTAGTACACTTTCAATACATTTTCACCTTAACAAATTGGGGTGGTAGCACCTGTCAGGGTCCCAGTTATGGGCAAGTGGTGAACCCCCAAACAAAAACAAAACACTATGAAAGAATAAAAATACATTTTTATAGTAAAAATACTAGCATTTTATTTTTATATAAAGTTGCCAACAAAACCTATTTACGTTAGTACGACCAACAATACATATTATCTGTAGTTGAAGGCATGCAATTGTGTCCAAAATATTTAGATTTCGGCATCAGATAACCCATCGAGGTTGATATGCCGCTAAACAAAATCAACGTCCTGGGTATGACGATAAATTACATCCGCATCCTGGGTGAGACGATAAACTATGTTCAATAGCAAGGCCTCTGATCAGCAGGTTTTGAGGAGCATGGAACCCTCTTCATTGCTGGTGTTTCCAGGTCCACCCTGACCCGGGGTCGTAGCACCTGTTAGGGTCCCAGCTATGGGCATATAGTTGATACCCAAACTTGTGTAAAAATAGGTGTTAATACCAGAAATACTTTGTAATAAAAAAAATATTAACAGCAATAATTTTTAAAGGAAAAATTATTATCAGCAATATTTAAAAAAAAAAAAATACCAGCAATACAAACAGTTATACATTCTTTGAAAAAAAAATATGACCAGCTATAGATTTCTTCAAAGAAAAATATTCCCAAAAATAGATTTTTGAAGAAAAACATATTACCAGCAATAAAAATTTTGTCGGCATTAAATAACCCATTGAGGTGTTGATATGCCGTAAAACAAAATCAAGCAGTATAGATTAGCAGAATTTAATTTTACAAAGTCTGCAGTACTTCATATTCTTATAAAATCTGCATCAGCATGATCTCTCCATTTCTCTCCATCCTTTTATTTGTCAGTGCATGTGGCTTTGCTGTAAGCAAGCACGTTAGGGACATGTTTTCTGGGTGTTTACAGCAGCCCAGGTCCATAGACAATTCCGTTATTGGTGTTGTATATCATGTTACATAGTATCAATTAGGCTTGTCGGTAAGAATCTTAGATCTAAGTACATTCTGCTGCACACAATGTGCTCAAATGTCTTTCTGATGTACGTCTTGTTATAGGATTAGTGCATTTGTAAATATAAACATATTTTTGTGTGTCTCTCTGTGTGTGTGTAAGCAAACAGTCGAATCTGTTTTTCTTAATATATGATTTTACGTGTCTTGTGAAGTTGGAGATGACACAAGGAATCGGTTAATTTATTATTTTTTTTTCTCTTCTACAAGTATTTTTCTTACTTTGATCATGATTATCCTCTTATAATTGTTTCTTGTTTCTTCCTTTGTTAGTTTGCATAATCGTTACGCCCTATCAATGTCATAAATAACGGACTATTCCATCTTGATCTCATGGAAAGAGGGGAGAAGATACTACTTGGTTTCAGTGAGAAAATAAAAATAGGTAGAAGTGTTTAATGGCTGTTTCAGTGAAATGGAAAAAGTTATCAATTTCAAATTTTTTCATTTGTACCCCCTTCTTAAAATAACGACTAACATTCATATTTATGATTGTTATTGCAATATTTTGTTAAAGTTGTTAAGCTCAAATACTTAACAATGCAATAGGGAAATTTCTATGGATATTTTATTGCCATACAACTCACCATGAGTTTACTCAATCATTAACTTAAGATTCATCAGAAAATTCCAATAGGAAACCATGACATTTTCAGGGGTATTCCTTCTTCTCCTCCTCCTCCTTCTTCTCCTCCTTCTCCTTCTTACTTTGTATGTACATTACATCCCACCAATACCTCATGAATAATGGACTGTTCCATTTTGATTGTGAGGAAAGATGGAAAAGACATATCAGAGATGCTGTTTGCCTTCAGTGAGGAACAGAGAAAGAAAGGCAGAAATAGAGAGAACATAGAGGAGATGATAATGTTTCCATGAGTTTAACATCTGCTTCAGTGAAATGGAAATTTTTATAGATACTTCTAGTTATTTTTTTTTTTATTATTATTGTATTTTTGTCTTTCTGATTATTGTATATAATCGTGTATTTTATGATCAGTTTTTATGCAAAAAATAGGGAACCACACTATACACAGGTAAATTTTTTTTTTTTTTCAAGACATTAAAAATCCTACATTTTCAGTGACCACTTGCGCTATAGACAGGGAAATTTTTTTTTCTGGAGGGGTTAAAATTTATGCAAAAAAATTCTGGAGTCTCACTCCTGTCACATGTGTCACAAAACAGTGTCCTGGGTAAGACGATAAACTACATCTGACAAGGCCACTGATCAGGAGGTTTTGACGAGTGTGGAACCACTTCTTAATTGCTGGTGTTCCTGACCCTGGGTGGTAGCACCTGTTTAGGGTTCCAGCTATGGGCAAATAGTTAACCCCCAAACTGATGTCAAAACACTATGAAAGTGTAAAAATAGGTTTTATTAGCAGCAATAAAAATCTTGTCAGCATTAAATAACCCATTGAGGTGTTGATATGCCATAAACCAAACCAAATAAAAATAAGATAAAGAGAAGGAAAGGGTACAACTGAAGACCAACTAAGTTTTACAACAAAGAAAAGGGTTTATTTTAATTTTAGTTTTTATGATTAGTGGCAAAAAGGACAGAAAACGACTTACCAGCTTTTAATCTCTTGGAGAAAAAAAAATTACCCGTGTATAGTGTGGTTCCCTATTTTTTGCATAAAAACTGATCATAAAATACACGATTATATACAATAATCAGAAAGACAAAAATAAAAAAACAAGTTAGAAATACTTTAAAATGACTTTAGTTTGGCGTTGCTGGTTTTTTGTAGTATAGTTTACATGTCCGGTAAGCAAATAGTAGTAAATGGACTGCTCTCAAGCAGATTGGCACAACAACTGACTTTGCCAGCCAACTCGCTTAATTTTGGTGCCAACCAATAAATATGAATACCTAGATGAAAGACCTCCAATTGTAAGGTCATCCGGTCACCTGAAATGATCTGGCACTTGGAGAAGTTTACTTCATAAAAAATAGATTCTCTTAACACTATACAGGGTGCGATGAATAAAATGTTGTCAAAATTATGCGAAAATGAATATAATGCCGACATCTCATTTTAACAGATATTTACCAAAATGATACAAAAATATCTTGAAATACTAAAGAGTAAATTTATTCAATAAAATCACCATTGGCTTCAACCACAACCTCCAGATGACTTCGGAATCTCCTGCATCTCTTCTGGACGGTCTCCTTATTTAAGTTGGTGAATGCTGCCATAATCCTTGCTATCAGTTCATCTTTGGTCTTACAAGGAGTTTTTGTTGGTCTCTTGCTCAACTGGACCCCGTGCATAATAATCAGTTGCAGTCTGGGGTGTCATATGGCCTGATATAAAGGGAGATGTGGTCGCAGAAATTATTTGACAGTCGTGACTGGGTTTCTCTGCTTGTGTGACATGGTGCAGAGTCCTGTTTCCAGCAGCCACCCTTTTGTCCCAGAGCAGTACTACCTCCTCAAGGCACTTGATGTAGGCATCCATGCTGAGTCTGAGGCCCTGTGGAAAGATTAATGGAGGCATAACATTGTCAGCTCGTAGTTGATCTAGCAAGACAAGCTTGCTAACCATTACACCACGTCGAAGTGCCCAAATGGTTTGCTAAGTGTAGCTTAGATGTGGCACAAGGCCGAAAGTATGGAGCACCCAGTGGGGATCACTCACAACTCAGTCATAATTGTTCTAGCGAGACAATCTGCTAACCATTACACCACATCGATGTGCCAAATACATTACATATAGTGATTTTCCAAGCGTATCTTAGATGTGGCACAAAGCCGAAAGTATGGGGCACCCAGTGAGGATCGGACTCATTACTCAATCGTAAATTCTGATGTTAAGTGAT
>OZ038516.1:66478774-66483774 GCA_964036315.1 Acanthosepion esculentum
AACCATGAGTAAATCCTTTGAATATATTTATGTTTACATTATTATCATTATTCATAATAAAAAAAAAATGAATTTAGTAAACTTACTATTTTTAACTTGTATAAACTTGTACAGTTTTAAAATCTAACTAAACCAATTATTTTGATTTATTGAGATAAATCCATAATTATTTTTCAACTCCATTTTATTAATTTGTGCTAATGGGAAACAGCAGACAACAACAATGCTTATTATGAATAATACAAAAAAAAATTCACACCTCTGAAACATGTTTGTGATGTGTCTATATTTCTGAGATGAGGTATTATGTACACTATTTACATCATTCAGACTATTCTCCTCATCTTTGTCGCCATATTTATTACAACGTTTCGGTTGTTGTACACTCTGGCCTTCTTCAGGTGGTTGGAATATCGAACTGAACCCTTCATTTCGCTCACTGGTGTACACTGTTCTAGTTCCACGTGCCATTTTTAATGGATGTCAGTTATCGGTTAACTCTTGTTAATTCCCCTCTCCAAGTTCTCCACTGCTTTAACCGGGTATTCAACTCACACTGTTTGGGTCCTGTCACTGGATCTAACCAATACCTTTATCGACTGTGCCATGGTACAGTGGATAAAGGCGTTGGTTAGATCCAGGATAATATCAAAAGAAATTTACTTAGTATGGATTCTATTATTTACAATTAAAACCTCAAGACTGGCATCTCAGCTTCAGTCACTTTCCTGTTGTAATGTTACTTCTCTTTTCTCTTTCGTGGCAATTGTTCTGATGAGCTTTCCTCCTTGGCACCTTGAGTTGGAAATTAAATGTAGTACTGGATTGGCAACTAGGTCTCATGATTTTATTGTTGAAATTGCAAAGTGTAAGCCTCAGTTCTATTCTAATAGTTTTTCTTACTCTTTATTTTTGAATTTAAATCCAGTACTAGATTGGCGGCAGGGTCTCATCATTTTACAGTTGACATGGCTAGATTTAACCATAAGTTCTATGCTAAGTTTCTTCTCTCACACTTCACACTTGTTGAACTCTCTTCTGGCTTCTTTCCCAGCAACTTTGATTTTCAAAAAATTTAATGCAACGTCAGTCGTTATCTTCAGTCCTAATTTCTGTGTTGTTGTTCTCTCTCTTCCCTTAAGTGTTTCCTTTTTTTTTTTCTCTCTCCTCATATTCTCTCGCTCGATAATCCCTTATGTCTTATTGGTTCATTGCCTTACTTGGGGTGAAATGATTTATAAGTTTTGACACTATTGAAGTTTTTGTAGAAGGTCTTGGTGGGAATAGTAATATTATCTGTTTCCTTATAAGGAAACATTTGTGACTTATTGACTAAGCAGCCAGTGCTACTTTTGGTTGAAATTTATAAAATCTTCCTATTAAGACAATTTTTCAGGAAAATAGGTTTCTCAAGTCCAGTAGCTGTTATCGCTCTTTCCAGTATAGATGGAGGCTACTTTCCTAACCTTTTCATGAAGGTAGGTTTCTCAGGTTCAGTAGCTGTTATCGGTCTTTCCAGTATAGATGGAGGCTACCTTCCTAACCTTTGCAGGAAAATAGGTTTCTCAAGTCCAGTAGCTGTTATCGCTCTTTCCAGTATAGATGGAGGCTACCTTCCTAACCTTTGCAGGAAAACAGGTTTCTCCAGTCCAGTAGCTGTTATCGCTCTTTCCAGTATAGATAGACTACCTTCCTAACCTTTTCATGAAGGTAGGTTTCTCAAGTCAAGTAGCTGTTAACGCTCTTTCCGGTATAGATGGAGGCTACCTTCCTAACCTTTTCAGGAAGGTAGGTTTCTCAAGTCCAGTAACTGTTATCGCTCTTTCCATTATAGATGGAGGCTACCTTCCTAAACTTTTCAGGAAAATAGGTTTCTCAGGTCCAGTAGCTGTTATCGGTCTTTCCAGTATAGATGGAGGCTACCTTCCTAACCTATTCAGGAAGGTAGGTTTCTCAAGTCCAGTAACTGTTATAGCTCTTTCCAGTACTGATGGGGGTTTCCTTCCTAACCTTTTCTTTGAAATAATGTGTAATGTCACCATCTTGATTGTCATTATTTTCTCTTCCAATTACATGTGCTGTCCATTTTAGTTGTTGCTGTTTTTGAAAGTCCTCAAGTGATGTGGTTTTTCTCATTTGGTACAGTTTTTTGTGATTCTGCAGTGCCAGTTGATAAGGTCCTAAGAAGTATGGTCCTCACAAAGACCTACATGGCAACATTCGTTTGAAGCCCTTTTTAATCATTGATCTGAGGAAGCAGTTGATTTCTGAACAGGTTTGATACCATATATAATATCTATGTGAAAATTTTGATTTGATGAGCCTATTTAACCCTTTGCCTGTCTAGGGCATTTTCATGTGTACTATCCAAACATTCATACTGGTTTTCGTATTTATAACTATTGCAAGGCAACTCAGCTTATTTGCTAAATAGAATTTGCTGATATATAGTTTTTCACATAATAAAAACCTGTGCATCACATGTGATGCACAGAGCGTAGTGTAAATAATTTACAATTTGCACAGGTTTTTATTATACAAAACACTGTATATCAGCACATTATGTGATACTATTTGTTGTGGTGGTGGTAAAATGAAAGAAAGTTTTGTTAAAACATAATTATGTACTGAGAGACATTGAAACAAGAAGGGTTAATACCGAAACCTGTGGGAAGAATTGAGGATTTAATTCGCACATAAACGACTTAATTTGTATGTTGAGCCGTTTGGACAATGGAAAAGTAACCCAGACTTGGGAAGTGTTGATTGAAGACAGCTGCAAATGCAAGCTGTAAAGCGAAAATTTCATTTTTTGTAAACAAAAAAAATAAAGAATATATATATATATATATATATATATATATATATATATTGAGTAGTAATAAAATTAAATGTTTTTCTGCCCACTATTGCCCGTTTTCACATTTATAACTAATGCAAGGCAACTCGGCTTATTCAGCAAATAGAATTTGCTGATATATAGTCTTTCACATGATAAAAGCCTGTACATCACATGTGATGCATAGAACATACAAATTTTAAGTTATTTACACTACACTGAAAAAATAGATGTCTTTCATTTGAGACCTTACATTATCAGTCAAGCATCTTGTGATCATGTATGATGCACAGAATATTAGATTAGGTCTTTCCTCAGATGTCCTGCTCAATACTGGACTCTTTACTTAAGCATCCTTTTATTTACCCCTCTTTTAAAATCATGGCTCGTGTGCACCACATATGATGCACGGACGTGAAAATCACATGTCCTGTGCATCCTATGTGATGCAAAGGACAGGCAAAAGATTAATGACATGACTTGATTCTGAAGTTGATTTTGTTGCTACCTTCCTATCCTTTTCAGGAAAATAGGTTTCTCAGGTCCAGTAGCTGTTATCGCTCTTTCCAGTATAGAAGGAGACTACCTCCCTAACCTTTTCAGGAAAATAGGTTTTTCAAGTCCAGTAGTTGTTATTGCTCTTTCCATGTGAAAGGTTATAATCACTTCAATAAAGTGGAAAAATAGATGTCTGTAATTTGAGACCTTACATTATCAGTCAAGCATCTTGTGGTCATATATGATGCACAGAATATTAGATAAGGCCTTTCCTCAGATGTCCTGCTCAATACTGGACTCTTTTACTTAAGCGTCCTTAGTTTTACCCCTCTTTTAAAATCATGGCTCGTGTGCATCACATATGATGCACGGACGTGAAAATCGTGTGTCATGTGCATCCCATGTAATGTGCAGGACAGGCAAAGGGTTAAGAACATAACTCCATTTCTGAAGTTGATTTTGTTGCATCTTATGCTACTGGATGAAAGTGCTCTTAGCACAGCCTATTCTCTGATCCATTTCCTTTTCTCCTCCACTTAGGCAGTCATTCAAGTGTCATACGTAATACACGATCGGGCAATCATGTCTCTTTTGATTCATGATTGACTAGTCAGAAGATTTTCCTGCAGTAGGCTGCTGTTTTTTTTTTTTCTGTGATAGACTGATTGCCAAACAAGGCTATAGGATCCAGTCTATCCTTCTAGTTGAGGGAGAAAAGATGTCGCAGTTAGCTCCTCCTCAGTTCTTTAATCCTTCAACAGGGGTCTCCTTTCCCTGGCTATAAATACTGGCTGACCCTTCTCTCTCTTTTTCGACCTAGGCCTTGGGCAGCTACCTCGCGCGGAGACGAGGTAAAATCTTTCTTTTTCCACTCACACCAATATGTGACCTCTCACAGACACAGCGTTTCCCAAATTCTGGGAACGCCCTAAGAACAATACAATTACGTACGAACATTTACAACACATACACATAATTTCTCCATACAAACTCTATGTAACAGTCCATGTCTTTGTTTAACTTGTTTTGTTATTAATATATTTGTTTACCCATGTATATCGGTCTTGTTTGTTTTCTTTGTCTTCTTTGGACTTAATTAAAGTCCGACATTCTTATGTAGCTGGACCCGCCAACAGGAAAGTTTAACCTTCTGATATCTCTTCACATCTCCCCCCCCTCACGGTCCGCTACAGATGGATTCATACCTTTCCCAGAGGTATTTGTGCATGAGTGAATGTAATAAACCTGACCAGAATTTGAACTTGGCCCTCTGATTTCTCATGCTGAGCCATTATCCATTACATCACACTGCACATTCTTCTCATTACTGATCCATACACCAATGTATTTGAAATGTTTCTGCTCCAAAGCACCCTCATGATGTAGTTTAACTGTTTTGTGTCTAAGTTGGAGGAGGCCTAAAAATTCCCGTCCTGGGTAAGATGATAAACTACATCCGCATCCTGGGTAAGACAATAAACTACATCCAACAGCAAGGCCTCTGATCAGGAGGTTTTCAGGAGTGTGGAACCACCTCTTAATGACCCATTGAGGTTGATATGCCGTAAAATCAAAACAAAACAAACCTAAAAATTCTCTAGCCAGAAACCAGCAAAGTTACCTTTGGAAAACACAAGTTTTTTTAACTGTATAACTGTGAGTA
>OZ038516.1:66496274-66503774 GCA_964036315.1 Acanthosepion esculentum
TCAACGGTTTCACTTGCACACCGGCCCCACCTCACTGAAAAATGCTGTAGTTCTTTGTAACCCTAGTAATTTCGACTTTTTCTAAAATCATCTTCAGAGGTAAATTATACAGACAAAACATGATATTGTAACTGCAAAGAACTGTTTGTGTAGTTTTTTTTTTTTTTTTAAGCTTTTCACTTCAGGCAAGGCTGGAAGCCACTAGCACACAAGAGGATTTGGAGCGAGAGCAAATAGGAGTGTTAGAGGAAAGGATGTGGAGAAGGATAGAGGATAGATCATGGCAACTGGAGATGTCGATTGACGTTAAACTTGAATAGTTGGAGATTATAGTCATCAGGGAAACAGGAATGAGGAAGGGAGTTCCATAGGCGTGAGGTGCAAGATATGAAGCTATTGGAGTAGAAGAGACGTCTACATTTAACAGTTTCAACAGTGAAAGGGTGGGAACGGGATGCCAGCCTCGTAGGACGCTTGAATTCATGGAGCCTGGGAACCAGCGATAGCAGCTCATCGGAGCAATTACCATGGAAGTATTTATAAAAGAGACAGAGAGTGGCGACTGTGCGTCTGTGAGAGAGAGAGAGACTGCAGACTAGAAGCCAGATCAGGGCCAATTACATTGCATACCCGTCTCTGGATCTTATCAAGAACCTTGAGGCAAACAGAAGGGGCTCCAGACCATATATGGCAGCAATACTCCATGCAAGGGCGATGGTTGATTTGTAAATTTGGAGGATCGATTCAGGGGAGAAGAATTTCCTGGCCCGGCACAGGGGGGCCAACTTTCCTTGCGGTGGATGAAGCAATCGACTCAATGTATTTGTTCCATTTCAGGTCAGCAAGACAGTGTGAGACCAAGCAGCCGCAGAGAGGAGCTCTCGAGAAGTTGAGCTTTAGATAGAGTTAAAGTTAAAGTTAACCAGCCAATTGCTGCCCCAGTTCACAACCGATTGAAGGTCCTTTTTGAGACGAACAGCCAGGTTAATTTTGTCAGTGGCACTAGATTTGTTTCTGAGGTAGGAATGCTAAATTTTAAAAAAATCTACATCCTGTTGTTATAGTGATTTTTTTTTTTTTTTTTTTTTTTTTTTTTTTTTTTTTTTTAAACCTGCGTAAACACACACTGTTACAGTTATTTTAGAATTTTAAAATTTTATCTGTTGTAGCAATAGAATTTATACAAAACAAGCGTTGCAATATAAGGGAGCTGACAAGGAATTGGTAGAAATGAAAAATGGTATTAGTATCTGAAAATATATGCATTTTAATATGTTGTTGTTATATTCATAATAAATGTTGTTGAGTGTTGGTTTATTTTGATATAGAGAGCCTTGAGAATTTGAAATTTTTGTTTGTTATTTTTGTGGTGTATTTACATTGTATGAAGTATTTTCCTGTATTGTGAAGGTGGACAGGAATGTGTTTTTTATATGTCAGGCAATAGAACTTGCATCCAACAAATGAAGTGTAAGTTGTCTTTATAATGTTGCAGTCATCAAACCAACATATGTACTTTTTGTCTGATACAGTCTCCCAATGGACATTTAAACTGATATACAAATGTGTGTGTTTTCAAAAACAATAGTTGATGGAGAAGAGTTATTGCATATGATTAAGTTGGTTGTATTAAATTTAGTATAATATATAATTACTGTATATATTCGGGTAATGCACGATCTCATGTATCGTGCGACCTCCCCCTTCCCGATGAATTTTCTCTTATAAAAAGTGATTTTATCATGTGCCTTGTGCATCATGTGAGTTCCTTTTTTGAGAGACCAAATTACAATCTTTTCCTCTATCTCTTTATCCCATCTTCTAGTTAATAAAATCATTTTTAACTTATTTATGTATCTTGGGTATTATGCGAGTTCCTTTTTTGAGATTTCCATGTTTCTAGCTTTGTCTATATGTTTTCTGTGTTGACAATGGGTTTAAGATAGGAACTAGAATCCGGAAAAAGTTTTAAATAAATTCGATGAATTTTCTCTTATAAAAAGTGATTTTATCATGTGCCTTGTGCATCATGTGAGTTCCTTTTTTGAGAGACCAAATTAAAATCTTTTCCTCTATCTCTTTATCCCATCTTGTAGTTAAATAAGTTAAAAATGATTTTATTATGTATCTCGTGTATTATGCGAGTTCCTTTTTTGAGAAACCAAATTACAATAGACTAACCTCTTTTCCTCTATCTCTTTATCCCATCTTCTAGTTAAATAAGTTAAAAATGATTTTATTATGTATCTCGTGTATTATGCGAGTTCCTTTTTTGAGAAACCAAATTACAATACACTAACCTCTTTTCCTCCATCTCTTTATCCCATCTTCTAGTTAAATAAGTTAAAAATGATTTTATTATGTATCTCGGGTATTATGCGAGTTCCTTTTTTGAGAGACCAAATTACAATAGACTAACCTCTTTTCCTCTATCTCTATATCCCATCTTCTAGTTAATAAAATCATTTTTAACTTATTTATGTATCTTGGGTATTATGCGAGTTCCTTTTTTGAGAGACCAAATTACAATAGACTAACCTCTTTTCCTCTATCTCTATATCCCATCTTCTAGTTAATAAAATCCTTTTTAACTTATTTATGTATCTTGGGTATTATGCGAGTTCCTTTTTTGAGAGGCCAAATTACAATAGACTAACCTCTTTTCCTCCATCTCTTTATCCCATCTTCTAGTTAAATAAGTTAAAAATGATTTTATTATGTATCTCGGGTATTATGCGAGTTCCTTTTTTGAGAGACCAAATTACAATAGACTAACCTCTTTTCCTCTATCTCTATATCCCATCTTCTAGTTAATAAAATCATTTTTAACTTATTTATGTATCTTGGGTATTATGCTAGTTTCTTTTTCGAGAGACCAAATTACAATAGACTAACCTCTTTTCCTCTATCTCTTTATCCCATCTTCTAGTTAATAAAATCATTTTTAACTTATTTATGTATCTTGGGTATTATGCTAGTTCCTTTTTCGAGAGACCAAATTACAATAGACTAACCTCTTTTCCTCTATCTCTTTATCCCATCTTTTAGTTAAATAAGTTAAAAATGATTTTATTATCTCGTGTATCATGCGAGTTCCTTTTTTGAGAGACCAAATTACAATAGACTAACCTCTTTTCCTCTATCTCTTTATCCCATCTTCTAGTTAAATAAGTTAAAAATGATTTTATTATGTATCTCGTGTATTATGCGAGTTCCTTTTTTGAGAGACCAAATTACAATAGACTAACCTCTTTTCCTCTATCTCTTTATCCCATCTTCTAGTTAATAAAATCATTTTTAACTTATTTATGTATCTCGTGTATCATGCGAGTTCCTTTTTTGAGAGACCAAATTACAATAGACTAACCTCTTTTCCTCTATCTCTTTATCCCATCTTCTAGTTAAATAAGTTAAAAATATAAAAGGGAATGATAAAAGTGTTGTTAGTAATGCTATACTTGTTACATAACATGTACAGCCATAAACAACCAAACCAGAAACAGATGAACACCTTATAAACATAAACAAAGGAAAAGTTGCATATTCACTATGTTTTTGTTTTATAATACGATACTAATATGTGAATATTACATGCATTACTATTGGATATTTACTTAAGACTTTTTTACATCTTTATAAATTATTATAATAAAAAATAACAAAAAGAAAATGAAAACTATTCTTGCAAAAATTCATTATTCATTGAAAAGTTTTTTCTTCAGCTTATAATGTCCTTGATATATATTATTTATAAAAGCAATAAAAAGCTTGTCTAATTAAATAATGTCAGATTTATTATAGTTTTTATTTTACTATTCTGAGCCGATTTTCAGGAAAGCAGTAATTATTTGAAAAAAAAAAAAATTAGATGATTTACATTCTCCAAGGAGTCCTGTGTTTAACTAATAAAACAAATTTGGAGGATGGAATTTAATTTCTAGAAATGTTGTGAAATTAAGTAAGTGTGGGGGTAACAGATGTTTAAAAAAAAAAAAAAAAATTCATAAATTTATGAATAATTCATGAAAATTTCATCAAATTCTGACAATTACTTGATTTTTTGCAAGAATTTTCCAATCAATGTGTTATTTTATTGGAAAAATGCACTAAAATTTCCATAGTCAGCTCTGTTACACATAAAAAAACAAGATTTTTAACCAAAATTTCCAATGTGTTTGAAAGGATTAAAAAACATTTAAAATAATAAAAAAATACTTTGGTTTTTCCTTTTAATAATAATATAAACATTTTGACAGACGCTGAAACTTTTTATCAAGTGTGAGGCCTTTTTACATCATGCTATGCAGTTTTTAGCGAAAAAGTACAGGTACCTCTATATATATATATATATATATATATATATATATATATATAAACACACACATATATGTATCTGTATAGAAAATTATGAAATTAGCTGATTCCACTACATTGATTTCAACTTTTTGGTATCTTCAGGCAATTTCAGTCAATTGATTTTCTAATGCTTTTATTTTTTTAAAAGATAAAAAAAAATTTATGAACATTTATTTATTTATTTTTTTAAATGAGTAAGCACACAAGGTGTGGTAGAAGGTGAAGATGAGGAGAAAAATCAAATGTGTTGGTGTTAACACCTGTAACCTTTCGTCAACAAGAAAAATTAGCTATAATAACATTTCCAGACCAAAATCTGACCTGTTGTATACATACTGAAAAGTTCCTTTTCAGTTCATTTGAAGTGGGATAAAAAGAATGTATATATATTTCATTTAATCCCCCACCCACACATTTCTAATAAACTTGATTTTCCCTCTCCTCCACCTTGTACCACATCCCACGTCATGCACTTATTCATTTGTTTTTTTTTTTTTTTTTTTTTTTTTTTTTTGGTAAATATAGTGTTCATAAAATAATGGGTTATGAAATCAGTTCACCAAAATTGAAGATACAGAAAAGTTGAAACTAAGTGGAATCGGCTGATTTCCTAATTTGCTACACTTAAAAATTCTATATGTTAAATTTTTATGTTTGTATGCGTCTTGATCACTTTTTTTAATACTACTGTTCCCTGGACTAATTCAACTTGTTTTGAAACCTCCTTCCAAGCAGACCGAACAATTCCAAAAAGTTTTGTTGACATGTTTTTAAAATGGGGTACAGAATCCCAACAAAGTTTTCAAGTAATTTGACAAATGGAAAATATTTCATTGAAAATAGATTTGATTATGCGTTTCACCATTCAAAGCTTCATCAGATCCAAAAACAAAAGAATGAAATGCATGTGTATTCTTAAATAATGAATCTTCATATTTTCTCTACCTAATGATTTTTAAAAAAGGCATTGATAATTATTCTGTATCTTTTCTTTAGAATTCTTAGTTACAGTATCTATAGACTTTGTGTTGGATTTAGAAATTTAACTATCTATCGAAGTCTGTTCCGTACCTGTCTATCGAAGTCTGTTCCGTACCTGTCTATCGAAGTCTGTTCCGTACCTGTCTATCGAAGTCTGTTCCGTACCTGTCTATCGAAGTCTGTTCCGTACCTGTCTATCGAAGTCTGTTCCGTACCTGTCTATCGAAGTCTGTTCCGTACCTGTCTATCGAAGTCTGTTCCGTACCTGTCTATCGAAGTCTGTTCCGTACCTGTCTATCGAAGTCTGTTCCGTACCTGTCTATCGAAGTCTGTTCCGTACCTGTCTATCGAAGTCTGTTCCGTACCTGTCTATCGAAGTCTGTTCCGTACCTGTCTATCGAAGTCTGTTCCGTACCTGTCTATCGAAGTCTGTTCCGTACCTGTCTATCGAAGTCTGTTCCGTACCTGTCTATCGAAGTCTGTTCCGTACCTGTCTATCGAAGTCTGTTCCGTACCTGTCTATCGAAGTCTGTTCCGTACCTGTCTATCGAAGTCTGTTCCGTACCTGTCTATCGAAGTCTGTTCCGTACCTGTCTATCGAAGTCTGTTCCGTACCTGTCTATCGAAGTCTGTTCCGTACCTGTCTATCGAAGTCTGTTCCGTACCTGTCTATCGAAGTCTGTTCCGTACCTGTCTATCGAAGTCTGTTCCGTACCTGTCTATCGAAGTCTGTTCCGTACCTGTCTATCGAAGTCTGTTCCGTACCTGTCTATCGAAGTCTGTTCCGTACCTGTCTATCGAAGTCTGTTCCGTACCTGTCTATCGAAGTCTGTTCCGTACCTGTCTATCGAAGTCTGTTCCGTACCTGTCTATCGAAGTCTGTTCCGTACCTGTCTATCGAAGTCTGTTCCGTACCTGTCTATCGAAGTCTGTTCCGTACCTGTCTATCGAAGTCTGTTCCGTACCTGTCTATCGAAGTCTGTTCCGTACCTGTCTATCGAAGTCTGTTCCGTACCTGTCTATCGAAGTCTGTTCCGTACCTGTCTATCGAAGTCTGTTCCGTACCTGTCTATCGAAGTCTGTTCCGTACCTGTCTATCGAAGTCTGTTCCGTACCTGTCTATCGAAGTCTGTTCCGTACCTGTCTATCGAAGTCTGTTCCGTACCTGTCTATCGAAGTCTGTTCCGTACCTGTCTATCGAAGTCTGTTCCGTACCTGTCTATCGAAGTCTGTTCCGTACCTGTCTATCGAAGTCTGTTCCGTACCTGTCTATCGAAGTCTGTTCCGTACCTGTCTATCGAAGTCTGTTCCGTACCTGTCTATCGAAGTCTGTTCCGTACCTGTCTATCGAAGTCTGTTCCGTACCTGTCTATCGAAGTCTGTTCCGTACCTGTCTATCGAAGTCTGTTCCGTACCTGTCTATCGAAGTCTGTTCCGTACCTGTCTATCGAAGTCTGTTCCGTACCTGTCTATCGAAGTCTGTTCCGTACCTGTCTATCGAAGTCTGTTCCGTACCTGTCTATCGAAGTCTGTTCCGTACCTGTCTATCGAAGTCTGTTCCGTACCTGTCTATCGAAGTCTGTTCCGTACCTGTCTATCGAAGTCTGTTCCGTACCTGTCTATCGAAGTCTGTTCCGTACCTGTCTATCGAAGTCTGTTCCGTACCTGTCTATCGAAGTCTGTTCCGTACCTGTCTATCGAAGTCTGTTCCGTACCTGTCTATCGAAGTCTGTTCCGTACCTGTCTATCGAAGTCTGTTCCGTACCTGTCTATCGAAGTCTGTTCCGTACCTGTCTATCGAAGTCTGTTCCGTACCTGTCTATCGAAGTCTGTTCCGTACCTGTCTATCGAAGTCTGTTCCGTACCTGTCTATCGAAGTCTGTTCCGTACCTGTCTATCGAAGTCTGTTCCGTACCTGTCTATCGAAGTCTGTTCCGTACCTGTCTATCGAAGTCTGTTCCGTACCTGTCTATCGAAGTCTGTTCCGTACCTGTCTATCGAAGTCTGTTCCGTACCTGTCTATCGAAGTCTGTTCCGTACCTGTCTATCGAAGTCTGTTCCGTACCTGTCTATCGAAGTCTGTTCCGTACCTGTCTATCGAAGTCTGTTCCGTACCTGTCTATCGAAGTCTGTTCCGTACCTGTCTATCGAAGTCTGTTCCGT
>OZ038516.1:66508774-66541274 GCA_964036315.1 Acanthosepion esculentum
GAATGTCCCACACTCCCTATCGTCTATGGGGACTGGCTATATTAGTAGCTATATATAGTGAGCACAGGATATACCTGGGGGCTTGATTTAGGAATTATGAGCCTGCCACCCGATCCCTGTTTTTCAGTATTGTATTCTCTTTTAGAATAAGACTCTCATTCTTTCATCTACATGCGTGTTGCTGTTCCTTCACTTGAGTATCACCATTGTCTGTTTGTAGCCTCTTTAAGCAGACAACAGTGATAAAAACCAGTTGCAAGTTTAGTACTACATTTAAATTCATGTGGTCAAATCACCAAGAGGGAAAGTGCATTAGAGCAATTGCCAAGAAAGTGCAATGAGTTGCTTTCCTGGAGGCTAGCATCAGCCATGCTAACGGAAGGCAAAAAAAAAAAAAAAAAATGCCTCCCTCTGGTGATTAAAAGATAGTAGATTCATTTTGGAGGCATTCAAATTCATACACTTTTCTTTGCCCCAGTTAATGACTCACCTATTGGAAGTCATTTTTGAGAGCATCTGCCAGTTTTGTACACTCACACACAAAATTTATTTATTTATATATATATATATATAATTATTATTACTATAATAGAAATAAGCAGCTTTTAAAAAGAGTCTGCTGTGAATGCACACTGGAAAGAAAACATGCTGAACATTATATAAAATGGTAGAGCTCATTCAAATTAAGAATCAGCTGTCAGGCAGACAGTGTCTGACCACTACAAAAGTTTGATGTTTTCACACAATCATCAGGCTGTTGGCAGTTGTAGAGTGAAAATGGGAACTTTTATTCTTCCAGACAAGCCCAAGAGAGTGGTGGGGAATGGATGGTGTGCGTACACTATGAACACACGAACCAAACTCTCTCTACCATATTTTTGTATATATTTATAAAAGAGAGGTACCGCAAACTTTTTTGGTTGTAATGTGGGTTTTTAAAAAAATATTATTCTTTATTTTTCATAGTTTTACAACACGTGTTTCTGGTCTCACAACCATCTTCAAGTAAAGGGTGGAGATTTCCACATCTTCAGGTAAAGGGTGGAGATTTCCACATATTATTAAAAATAATTAATTTTTTTCCTTTGTTTTTCAATATTAAATATTCTCGATATGAGACATTCTCTGTTTTTGTGTTGGTCATTCGAATGTCCAACTTTCTTTAATATTTAAAGAAAGACATTAAAAATACAAAATTATATTTAAAAACAATCCTAAAATATATAGATAAAGAGGTGTAAGTGATAAAAGGAATGAGATTTCTTAGAACAGGGAACAATTATAAGATATAATTAATATGGTGTAAAAATGGAAATATAGAAATTAGAATTAGTTACACATTCACATTTGAAGAGTTAGAGAAATATAGTAGTTCATAGAGTAAAACTATATTATGGAAATTTGAATTTGTTTTTATGTCGACATCTTAATACTCATTCATTCCTTTGATTCAATAGTTGGCTTTGATTATTGCATTTTATTATTATAATTTTACACCTATCTCTAGGACTGTTAGGAGTATGTGTGAAACATATAATCTTCCAATCTATTTGTAGGTTCAAACCTTTCTCCTTCAATTCCCAAAATTTCTTTGAAAGAGATGTCTGGTGTTTTAATTTAAGGTTGGTAAGATTGCCTATGGGTATAAAATCTCTGTTTCCATTCCCTGATGGAAATTCCCATGTAAACATAATTTTTCATATTTTCTTTGTGGGGAAATGGTTGCTTGACATATGACCTTCGTAGATCTGCATTTGCCCTCTACTGGACAATTTTCTTTATATCTACAATTACAGGAGGGTTCAATACCAGGTTTGTTGTTTATCCCATAGAAAATTCTTAAAATATAGTTATGTAAGTTGATAATTTTATTCATGTTATTGGTACAGGAATAGCTAATTTTAATTGTTTTCCTATTGAAGATCTTACTTAGAGGGTTTTAATGAAAATGCTTATTTATTAACTTTAGAAAATACTGTTTGTTATTAATATTTGATAATTTGCAGAATGGAGGGGGTTGAACCATATAATTTTTCTTTTTTTTCTATTTCTGTATCTACATTTCATTTTAGATATTTCACTGTTACTTATGGCGGTTAGATAAGTTAATTTATTTTTAAAACCACTTTTATGGAGAGCATTTTCATACAATTCTTTATTTTTATTAAAAATGTTTGTCAGACGATAATCAACAAATCATAGTGTTGACAGTGGTGGGCACCTGTCTCACAATGGCATTGGGGTGGTTAGCGTTAACATTAATATAGGTGAGGGTTTCATTGTCTTTATGGCACTGTTATTGAGGTTAAGGAAGATTTAATACTACCAATCTCTAATTGAAACTGTTATACCATTGGACCATCTTGTAAAAAAAACAGGGGAAGTAAAAATGTTGGTAATAATGAAGACTAGTATTCTATTCTAGTGTTTAGAGTAACCAAAGACCTATTTTGTAATTTAATACCTACCTTCTACTTTTACGTTATTACAGCTCAGGTTTTCAGTTCCCCCAACATATGCCTATAAAAACAAAATTGAAATTGAGAGGAAAACCTCTCATCAACAACAATGGTTATAATAACTTACCTACCAGCAATTAACCTACCAGCTTTTTACACTTTTGACCAAGGCCAACAAAGTGGATCAGTATCTATCTTTTCTCAGAATACTTTCATTAAAAAAAAAAAAAAACACAGATGTGAGATCAATGTGAGTACAACAAATACTGTAATAAAAAAAAAAATTATATCTGGTTACTCTATCAAAGTGTATGTACAACATATTAAGAACTTAGTTGAAATATCTTCAGTATATATTGCCAAAATTCTATTTTCATTTTTAGGTGGCATTAGGAGTGTTTAGTTTCCACTAACATCATCCAAAATGTGATGGCTGCCAAAATGAGAATATATATTTTTTAATGATCTTAACACTGGAAATGAAAGAAAATAAGCTATATTTTGGGGGATATTAGTTTATTTTCATTTCTTTTATAACCAATACTCACTAAAAAAAATACAGAATTATGAAAAATTACATAAAAGATCGTTTATAATTATAGGTTTCAATGAAAAAATAAAATAAACTCTGTTATTAATTTCTAAAAAATTCTGCTTTACTGAAATTTTTGGATTCCCAAGTGTTTATTACTGTGATTGATTTTGGTGATTGACATTTTCTTTTTGTATAATAACTTTTTTTATAACTTGTCAATAAATTTGGAAATGATTTTTTTGCGAAATCCAATGAAAGTCAACCATGAAATAAAAATTGTACAGAAAGTAAGGACCTACATAAATCAAATTGTCTTTAAATTAAGAGGCGGCAGAAGAATTATGGTTGAACTTGTAAAAGTTAAGCTTCATGCAATACTTGAATGCAGCAATCAATTTTGAGTTCTGTATTTTCTTGTTGCCTATCACATCTACTCCTTACCTATTGTGATGAAGTTTCGATCAAGAGTGCTCTGCAGGAGCTAGTTTAAATGCTACTCGATAGGGTAGCTTTTAAGTTTATATATACAGGGTGACCCCAAAAAACGGGAATTTTTGAAGTGCGTATTGCGAGACAGTGACCTTGAGCAAGTAAACATTTTGCCATTTTATAAAATTCACAGTATCCCAGCTGAGATCTTGCAGCAGTCAATGAGGAATCTCAACAGCAGATTTCAAGAATGCATTCATACAGGAGGACGCCATCTATAGGACGTAATTTAAAAAAAAATGAAAATTCCATCATTGTTTCTTAAATGGCATGTTTTAAGGTTTCAATGAATTAAATATTTTTCTTCCATCACTCTTGATTTTATTGGATTGTTAAAAAGTTACCGTTTTTTGGGTCACCCTGTGTGTGTGTGTGTGTGTGTGTGTGTATGTATGTATGTATGTATGTATATATATATATATATATATATATATATATATATATAGTCATCCAAAGACAGACTGTTTCGCTGTATCACAGCGAAACAGTCTGTCTGTGGATGACTATAAACCATTTTTAATAAAAATAAAGAATCAGTGTGGCTAGACATCTGGTTGCCTCTAGCTAGAATCGAAACCCAACTGAATTGGCGTTAGTCGGGGATTCTACCACTAAGCTGTTGGCGTACGGCAGGGAAGAAGGTGAATTTAAGCGTATTTATTTTTAGATAAACACAGTGACTGAGAGAACTCGATTCGATTTACTGAAGAGTTTTGTATTATTAGCCGTAATAATCACTGTTTATAAACCCACATTTCCTAAGGAAAAAAGAAAATAGGAAAACTGTAGTTTTAGCCAACCCGTTTCATCCAACTGTAGACTTTTTCAAGGCAAAAAACGAAATGAATTTATTGAAACAAAGTATCTATAAACAAGAAACAGAATGTTGATGAATTTAGAAATACTACTGTATATTCATATGGTCAACTGAAAAATTATGTCAATTACTTTGAAGAGAATATTTTCACATGTAGAAATATTGTTAGTAGTGTTCTGTCGAAGGATTCAAACATTTCTTTTGATTTCTTGGTATATTTGTTGTGTATGTTGGCTTGGGAGTCTATTGATTCTGTTAGGGAAGGTCAGATTGGGGGTGGAAAAACTAGGGAGTATATTTGCATAATATTCAATGGTGGCATTCAAAGATTTTTCTTGTGAGTAAACTACGTTTTCTTGTGAGTAAACTACATTTTCTTCTGAGTGTAGCATTTTTAAAATCAAAAGTTTGTTTGAATTTATTTCTATGTCTGGCCAGTTTTTTATCAAAGTATATTGTCTATCAGGCGACATTTAAGTTAGCTCCTGCGGAGCACTTGATTGGACATTTGGTTTGTTCAGGAGTTTGAGAGTCCCTAAGTCTTTGCATATTCTCAGCATTGGAAGCTCTCATGTCTGCCATTTGATCTGGGTTTTCATTTGCATGAGACTTTTTTTTCCTCATTGCAGCCTTGGCTGTTTGATTGTAATCTGGTCGTCTGTTGGAGATTTCTTTTTGCGAGGCATACTGCTGCCGTATGTGATAGGCAATAATAAATTTCAGAACTCAAAATTGATTGCTGCATTTAAGGATTGCATTAATATTTAAGCTTACCTTTTAAAAGTTCAACGATAATTCTTCTGTCGCCACTTAATTTAAACTAGTTCCTGCGGAGGGCTCTTGATTAAGCCTTCAGTTTGTTCAGGAGATTTAGAGTCACTAAGTCTTTGAATATTCTCAGCATTCAAAGCTCTCCTGGCTGCCGTTTGATTTTGGTTTTCATTTGCACGGGACTTTCTTTTCCTCGCTGCAGCCTTGGCTCTTTTGATTGCAATCCGGTCCTCTGTTGACGGAGAGTTCTCTTTGCAAGGCATACTGCTGTCGTATGCGATAGGCAACAATAAACTACAGAAGAACTCAAAATTGATTGCTGCATTTAAGGATTGCATTAATATTTAAACTTACCTTTTAAATGTTCAACGATAATTCTTCTGTTGCCACTTAATTTAAACTAGTTCCTGCGGAGGGCTCTTGATTAAGCCTTCAGTTTGTTCAGGAGATTTTGGTTTTCATTTGCACGGGACTTTCTTTTCCTCGCTGCACCCTCGGCTCTTTTGATTGCAATCTGGTCCTCTCTTGACGGAGATTTCTTTTTGCACGACATACTGTTGCCGTATGCGATAGGCAACAATAAACTATAGAAGAACTCAAAATTGATCGCTGCATTTAAGCATTGCATTAATATTTAAACTTACCTTTTAAAAGTTCAATGATAATTCTTCTGCTGCCACTTAATTTAAAAACAATTTGATGTACGTGGATCCTTACTTTCCGTAAAAACACTTATTTTTATTTCACAGTTGACTTTTGGTGGATTTTGCAATTAATTTTTATTATTCCCAAATTTATTTCCAAGTTATAAAAATTATTATCATACGGAAACTTTGTTGCAAAAATAAAATCACATAAAAAATCGCTGAAAACATTTGCAGTAATGAAAACTTGGGAAACATGACATATTGAAAGTTAGAGAGTTGTGACACATTGACATTTACTTTATTTATATATATATATATATATATATATATATATATATATATATATAAATAAAATACTTTTACAAACTTTGGGGTGGGTTCCTCACACCAAAACAAGGACAAATTGCAAAACCATTTGACATTGTGTGGCAGTGTTTGAAAGGGTGTGCCATTCAATGATCTGACAGGTGCATGCACTTGTTGAGGTCTTTTGGACTAGGTTTATATGGCTATTTTACCTTGTTTTGGTGTCAGGAAACCCCACCCAATGTTAGTTTGTTTTTTTGTTTGTTTTGTTTTGTTTTTAAAAAAAATGAATTTCATGCTAGATTGTACATTTAACAGCATCTACTGTAAACTTTTAACTTAATAACTCAAAATTAAAGCATTTGCAGACATATGTTTATATGGATTTTTTATTTTGGTATGCCTCCAAAACCTGCCCCCACCCAAGTTTGTAAAAGTATTTTTGAGATACTGTATGTATGTATGTATGTGTATATATATGTATATTTTTATTTTTTCTTATTCTATATATTTGTTTTTTTTTCTTTCAGAAAACACAGATCTCATTCTGGAAAGAAAATTACCAAAAACCTGAAATATCTGGATAGATACGACTGGATTACATGACTTCGGACATTCATGTCTTCATCTATCCCCTAATTATATAACATACCAAAGCCCAAAGTCTGTCCATGTCACTTAAGCGAAAAATCTACTCACATACATTTAAAACGTGTTTATGGACATTCAAAGTGTAGGCACTTAGAAAAAAAAAAAAAAATTTCAAATCACTTCAAGGCTCCCCCTCCCCTTCTCCTTATGGGAGGTCATCCTCTCTCTTTGTCTCTCTTCCTCCTCTTCCTCCTCATCCTCCCTCTTCAGTTATTGGCTTGGACCCAGCCAGCAACAAATGTTGAAGACAGCAATAGAGGATGCAGTGCTGGCACTGCAGCAACTGGCAGTGGAAGTCCCACTGCAACTGGCAGTGGAGGTCCTGCTGCAACTGGCAGCGGAAGTCTAGCAGGAAAATCTCAGAAAAGGCGTTCCGAGGATGCGGGCCAACTTAAATGTTCAGGTAAGCAAATGTATTTAATAAACATATTTTGCAATCTGTATGTGCTCTTCCTCTCAACTTCTAAATCTTAAACCTCCTATTTCTCGGCAGGTTTCTGTTTGCCTGTGCTGCTAAAGTTTCTTTTTATGAACCCATTTATTAGTAGACTGATGATATTGTAATGAAAAAAAAAAGCCATCGGCATTAAATGACCCTTTGAGGTTGATATGTCGTAAAACAAACAAACAAACATATTGTAATGAGATCTCCTCTTGGACCAACATTTGCACATTATTATGGGTCTCTCCAAGAAAATATAGTCTTTAAAAGGCTTGATGAACTTAAAATTTGTTAGATATGTTGATAATACTAGTTCTGTACCAGTTGCTTTATTGATGGTAAGACAATCAATTTTAAAATCTAAATTGTCCATTTAAAATTCTACATTTATTAGAAAATATATTCACTTTAAATACTGCATAAAAAAGGCCTCAAAGAGCTGCACATTTCAGTTTTTTTTTTTTCTTTCTTTTAATCCACCTCAAACAAGACAATAAAGCCACTAAGACACAAGGGGTTACTATGTGTTAGAAAATATAAGAAAAAAAAAACAGTCAAGTTAGTAATAAAAGAACAGTAATTAAGAAAATATAACTATTGATATTGCATTTAAATTTTTGGAAGCAAGATTCCGGAAGAGTGTTCCACAAGTGAGAAGTGCGAGAGAAAAACTGTTAGCATAAAACTTACGGTTACATTTAGCCTGTTTAACTGTAAATTGCTGAGACTTTACTGCCAGTCTAGTACTGCACCTACATTCCTAAAGTCTAGGTACTGTAGAGAAAATCTCCTCAAAACAATTAGCTACATTATGGCAGTGGGAAAGTGTTTGAAGCCAAGATGCCAGATCAGGAGCAATAACATTGCAGATTCTTATTTGGATTCTCTTTTCCTATTACTCAGGACATGATGCCAGAAAGAAAGAGAAATTAGCCCTCACAATATAGATGTCCATTCAATTTCATTCAAACTGTGTGTGTGTGTACATGTACATTTAATGACAGACTTCAAAATATTTCTGCTAAATTTAAAAAATAACTTTAAAAAATCATTCTATTACAGGATAATTTTCTTAAGGTTTTAAAAAAAAAAATAAAGTTGTTTTTTTTTTTTTTTTTTTTTTTTTTGTTTCCATCTTTGATTTTATTGCTTTGCTTTGGGTTGAGGTTGTCCAGACTGAGAGGGAGAAAAATGCATATGCAGATTAAATGGTACAAGCATATGACAATCACTCACATGCAACATGGGCGTAAGCATACACTTATGCAGTTTCACATGCAGATGTTGTGATGGACAGATAATTAGCATTTTTTTTTTTATAATATAGATCTTTATCCACTGTCTTGACTAAATAAAAAAAAAATTCTAAGTCTGTTTTCAAAATTACTTGTTTAATTAATATTACAAATTCGTCCTGGGTATGACAATGGACTACATCTGGCAATGAGGCCTGTGATTGGGAGATTGGAAGTTTTGAGGCAAATATGCAGCATTTGATAATTTTGTGGCAATATGTGCTTAAAGGTTTTAGACAGCTTTGATCAACATTTCTTTTTATGGCTAGCCATAAGGAATTGTAAATGTAAAATTAACCTTTCCCTTACATAAAAAAAAATAACAATGATAATATTTATTAAGAATTTATTACAGGAAATATCAAGTTTTATGGCCACATTGACAATTAAGTATTTAGATACATAATAAATAAAAAAAATATAAATTTTGATGCTATATTCAATTTGTTGTTAGATATTTTTCCTTTTCTCCTTTGTTATTGGCAGCATTTTAGAATATTTTGGCTGCAATGCTAAGTTTCCTAAGTTGAACAAACTGAAGCTATTTCGTTTACGCTTTGTTACCTCACTTTTCCATTGTTGTTTTTAGATCACTTTCTTCCAGTCGGGCAATAGAGAAATTCTGAAATTTAGAATGATCTTATTCCATTTAAAAAATAAAGCCTAAATAAAAGGAATATTTTAGATTAATATGCGACCAAAAAGAAAATGCTTTTCACAAAAAAACCTTAATGATTTCACTATAATTATGTAACAATAATGTAATGATATTCCACAGACAAATCTACGGTTTATGTTACCTCATCTCATTGCATGGTTACGAACTATAAACCTAAATTGAGCTTGAAATATTGTGTCATCGGCTCTAATTTTTTGTAAAATACTTGGATATAATGAATAATTTGCAGTGAAAAACGCAATTTTCAATTTTTTTTTTCTTGAATATGCCCCTCCTTTGCCAACATATAATATGGGAAACAGTGTTTGTGTTCTTATTTTTCGATGTGGCATTTTTCTTTTGTGTTAACTTGTGAGAATGCAGCACACTCTTGCCCAGATTTAGGTACATACTGACAAAATCATGGATTGAAATGTAATGTGGAGTGGTCATTGGCTGGTCAGTGAAAAGCTTGAGTAAGGATCAAATATCTTTACAAAAACCTCAAATAAGCAATGCTAATGAGTTTTATGAAATTTTTTGCTTATTGGAAATTTGTGTCTGCAATGATGCACAAAAAAATAAATTTGTATAATGGACATACAATTACAACTCTATCTTGTAGGTTAACTTGACATTTGTCTGATCACTGTGACATTTGTACTCATGTGAATGAATTACTGTATAATACTTGGACTCCCTCAGTAATTTTTGATTTCCAAAAGCTATCTTTAGAATTTTAATAAAACCCAAATATATGAAACTAGATTTATGCAGTCTCTTTATTTTTTTCAAGAATTGACAGCAAAAGAATTAAACACCATTTCATTATATTGTTTATTTATAAGAATTACTAGATTATAAAAATATGTGAACCAACTACAATGAAGTGTTTATTATTTATGATATTCTACAAAATTAACTCTGAACACAATTTTTTTCATAAATCTATAAAAATGTCTAAACTATAGGTACAGTCAACAAACATATGTCAATTGGTAAATTGTGTTATTTGTAAATATATTGTTTTTATGTTAAACCCTTTTTATATGCGGTTGTTTTAAGTTACTATTTCCCTTTAGCGGTTTCAGCGCGACCCATCTCGTAAGACTTTTTCCTAATATTCTTTTTTTTTTAACTTTATATTTATACGAACTTTTCGCATTTTGTATATTTTAATCGGAATCATAACACATACATAGTGTATTTATAGAGTTTTTTTCTCTCGATTTTTGCTTTAAATCGTTTGTATATTATTTTATCTTATTAGTTTATTGGGTTTACTTTTAAGCGATTTTTATATATATATATATATATATATATATATATATATATATATGTGTGAAGTACAATACTTATTATATTCCAGGAGCATTTCGTAGTCTACTGTATTTAAACGACTTTAAATTTGTAAATAGTTTTAAATCAATGTTAAGGAATATTATATTGCTTAATTTACTTTATCGATTTTCTTTCTAATTTTATTTTTGTGTGTACAGGAAAAGAAACATACTCTATGTTCATGGACAATTATTTAAATTTAGCGAATATATCCAATCCAGTAACCTGTAATAAATTTTAAGAATCGGGCTAAATGATAAAACGTGATAGTAGGGTTGAGTTTAAGCCCCCCCCCCCCCAAAAAGCACATATAAAATACAAACGGCAAATATTTAAACGATAGAATACTTAGGGAAGGGATTAAACTCAGGAATATTAAGATTACCTCCTCGGTTATCCATTGAAGCAGCTATCCACCAAAAGAAAAGAAGCCAGTCCCCACTGCAGGCCAGTTAAAAGATAGTTCGCGCAGCTGATTGGTTGTACAAACATCCAATCGGATGTGCAGAATACGTGGTCTTTCTTCGTCTAATTCTTTAAAAAGGCCAGAGTAGCTGTTAGCGTTTCACTGTGAGGAGGAATCAGGGTTTGATCTCCCCTGATTGGGTCGATTTGGTGATGGGGAGTATGATGTTGAAAAACCCGAAACACCCTGATGAACCAAGTCAAAACATCACTGACGATCCCCTCGGGCGCCTACTTAAAAGCGTATTTTGAATTAAGTGTTTATTATTTATGATATTCTACAAAATTAACTTTGAACACAATTTTTTTCGTAAATCTATAAAAATGTCTAAACTATAGAATAAGAAAATTTAAAAACTCTCTATATTCAAGTATAAGCCAACTTCATATATAGTGCAACCACTGAAATTTTTGGCAAGAATTTTAACTTCTCCAGAAATAATTTACCTTTGTATAGTGTAACTTACCACTGAAAATACATGATTTTTAACTGCTGCAAAATTGTGTGACCCCTCCCTAGTTTTTGAATGAAAAACTGATCATAAAATCTCACAATATACTCAAGTATATACAGTAGAAATAATTGTCCATTTTATAAACATATACAGTGAGTCCCCCGTATTTGCGGTGGGTAGGGACCAGAACCGACCACGAACAGTTAGAATCCGCGAATACTTGTAACCTTCCCTAAAAGTGCTTATAAGTACCTATTTTGATTGTTAAAGCCCCATATGCCTTAAACTTTCATCCTAAACACTTTAGAAACATTTCAGATCCTTTTTAAAACATTTTTGAAAAATAGTATTGGTGACCATACATTTAGCGTATATTTTCTTTCATACGTAAAATAACCGTTTTTAATGATGCATAGATCGATACAACCATTGAAAATACTGTATAAAATATGGGTGACAAGACATAAAATATAAAGTTTAAAACATTTTCTAAATTCAGAACTGTGATGATGACCCCAGACTTAGCCTAAGCCACTTTTATGACCCCCAGCCGCAGCCCCTAACAAAGAACAAAGCCCAAGCTCTACGCATGTTTTTGCATTTGTTTTTACAATGAAGATGTACAATTCTGCCAATTTTTACCAAAAAAATGGACTGTTATGTTTTAAGTCACTTAAATGACAGGAAAATAACACAAGAATATTTTAAATATGTTCTATCGAAAAAATATGTGAATCGAGGGAGTTTTTAGCGAATAATTTGTGCATATGTTCTTCAGAAAAACACATGAATATCCGGGGTTTCCATGAATAATAAGTACATATGTTCTAAAGAAAAATACTTGAATGTCTTAAGCCGCAAATGCTGAAACGCAAATAGGCGATGGCTCACTGTCATATCTAAATGAAGAAGGTTATAAAAATATGTAAACCAACTACAATGCAGTATTTATTATTTATTATATTATACAAAAATAACTGAAATTAATTTTTTTTATAATTCATAAATTTATTATTAAAAAAAAAGTCTGAATTATAGAATAAGAAAATTTAACATTATTTACATTATTCGGACTATTTTCCTCATCTTTGTCACTATATTTATTACAACGTTTCGACCGTTGTACGCTCCGGCCTTCAAGTAGTTGGAATGTCAAACTGAACCCTTTATTTCGCTCATTGGGGTAGACTGCTCTAGTTCCACATGCCATGTTTAATGGATGTGAGTTATCAGTTACCTCCTGTTAATTTCCCTCTGAAAGTTCTCCACTGCCTTAGCCGGGTATTGAACTCACACTCTTTATCCACTGTGCCATGTGTCCTCAAGCCTCAAGGACACTTGGCACAGTGGGATAAAGGCGTTAGTTAGATCCAGTGACAGGACCCAAAGAATGTGAGTTCAATACCCGAGAACTTGGAGAGGGGAATTAACAGGAGATAACTGATATACATTAAACATGGCACGTGAAACTAGGACAGTCTACTCCAGTGAGCGAAATAAAGGGTTCAGTTAGACATTCCAACCACCTGGAGCATACAACGGCCAAAACGTAATAAATATGGCGACAAAGATGAGGACAATAGTTTGAATAATGTAAATACTGTACATAATACCTCATCTTAGAAATACAGACAGAAGAAAATTTAAATAAAAATGATTGTCCATTTTACAATGATCATAGAATAGATTAATGAGCCTCTTTCCATTAGAATTCAAACTAAAAGCAAAATCTCTGATGTAAAATAATCTGAGAAAAAAAATTTATTATATCTGGAAAATTCCCTTTTTTCAAAATTTATTAGTTACTCATTATGTGTTTATATAAATTTGCTTTTTCTTGTTCACAGTCAAACAATCTAATAAAATAAGCGGTCTTTTGTAGTCATTTTTTAAGAGAGACTATTAATCCACCTTAGTATGTTTGGGTTTTACTAAAATTCTAAAAATAGCTTTTTAAAGAATAAAAGTTATCGATGGAAGTATGCATTAATTGTGGCGTTAAGAGAAAATTTTTTGACATGTTTTTGTGGGTACGTTTGTTAAACTTTGCTCTCAATATTATAGCATTTATTGTCTTATGACCTTATCACATTGAAATACTGGTACACTCACCAAAGTTAAGCAGTATCAAGCTTGGTTAGCACCAAGATGGGTGACTGCTTGGAAATTCCTGATGCTGTAAGATTGGAAGTGCAGGTAGTGTAATGGATAATCGCTTGGAATTGTTAATTGGGGAGCAGTTCCAATTCCAGTTAGGTTTGTTCTATTCACTTACATGCAAATAACTTTGGGAAAAGGCATGAACCCATTTTTTTTTTTTTTTTTTTTTTTTTTTTTTTGAGAAGCATCCTATTGGGATTCAGTTCCACAAAGTAGCGGTTCATGTCTCCAACAAACAGCTCTTATCTCTTCAAGCATAGAATCTCCAAAACTTGTAAAGTTTTCCACTATGATTTGCTATCAAGACATGAACAGCAGGTCCTTTAACTTAAGTCACGTGGCAGAGATTCTGTAGAATTATTGGTTCAACACACCCGATAAGTTCTCAATAAGACTGAGATCTAGAGAATCTTGTGGCTAGGGGAATACAATGAGGTTTTCAAGTTCCTGAAACCATTCTCATTTAACTTATGCAGTTTTGGAATGGCATGTTATCCTGCAGGGAGGTGCTATTACCATTTCGCATATTGTTTAATAATGTTGAGGTTTGAAGTATACAAGAAATTGCCACTCATAGGAACAATAAGACTGTTTAGATCCTGTTTTCCTAGTAAATATTATTGTTTTACCTCTGTCTGCTTGTTGTTTTCCCATAATGCATTCTGGTGCCATTGTTTCTCTAAGATAAATATGCATACATTATAGGCCAAATGTTTGGGGTCACCCTCTGGATATCAAGGAATCTATTTAAAACTGAAGGTTGCATGTCTTTTCAAAACTAATTTACTTGATCTCTTTGAGCTTGAAGAACTTTCTCTTCCTGAAGGCTTTTATTATATATTAAATAATAATAACAGTAATGAAATTAATCAATTACTGCATAAAGGTTCCTTAAATATTGAGCTCTTTTTGCCTAATCTGCCTTGCTGGATAATGGTAATCTTAGTGTAGAAGGATTTTAAAGTTTAGGTAAACCCTCTCTAAAAACAAAACAAAAAACATGGACTCTGACACAGTTACTCAAACTAACGATGTAACTATCCTCTGGGACATGCCAATTCAAACTGACAGGTAAATAAAAGCCAACGCACCTGATATTATCCTAAAAGACAAGAAATTCAGGAAGTGTATGCTTATTGACATAGCATTATCTGAGATAAAAATTATCGAGAAATTGTCCAAATACATACTAAATATATATAAATAGATAGTTTGGTAGGTCTCCATGTGTATTTAAATGATACCTAATTGAGCTATGGTCAGAGTGGTGTGACCATGTTTGGAAAATAAAACATTACTATAACTCTAGATACATAAAAAATTCATATATTCACTTAAAAATAAAATCATCCTTGATAATGGCTTAAAGTATAACTGTAAGCACTCAGACGTATAATATTCAGAACATTTCTAAATGTCCAGAAAAGAAAAAAAAAATATAACACAAGAAAAATGACATAAAAAAAACTTAACCACAGTACCCTGTCAGTTGTTTTTAATGAAACTTGTATAAAGAAAAGGATTGCTGTCCAAATACCAAATATATTGTCAGGTCACACTGTGACTATTAGTGGTACTATGTAATGTAGTACTACTTACTGCATAGGGTCAGGTTCTTTAAACTGTTTCCTCCACCAGGCTTTTCTGGTAAAGAGGATGGCTAGAAACAGAGCAGGATTAGAACCATGACCGGTGTGCAAGGTTGATGAAACCTTTTCAGGGGAATCAACAGCCATCTGGCAAATCAAGTGGAGGGATGTAGAAATGCCTGGGTTGGGGTCCAGGCATTCAGTAAGCTCACTAGAATGTTGGACCACTTAGCCATAATATATATATATATATATATATATATATATATATATATATATATATATATATATATATATATGTGTGAAGAAATATAGTCTTCAAGTGTGCTATATATATGGGATAAAGTGCTCAATATCAGAGATAGACTGTGTGTAAATATAAAAGTGAATATAGAAGTCAACACTTAGAGGCAACAGTCTGTTTCATGCTAGATGCAATCATCAGGCCCCGAGTGCTGTTATTTTTCTCGGCTATTTATATATACGGGTCAGTGGTGCATTGTGGGTAGTCATTTTTGGCAGGTGTTTTACCGGAAGTCGTTTATTTGTTTATTTATTTATTTGTATCAAATTATTTTGCTTGTTTTTATTAAATTTTATTTTTGTTTTTTATCCTTTGTTTATTTTTTATTTATTTTGATCGGTGTTTTTATTAACGTAGTAAAAATTTGTTTATATAGCTTATTGTGGGTGGTCTATTATGGCGGCTATTTTACTGAAAGTCGTTTATTTATTTGGGTCAAATTATTTTGCTTGTTTTTATTTATTTTTGTTTTTATTTTTTATCTTTTATATATATATATATATATAGACATTTTTATGTTTAACATTCTTTTTATAGATACAAGTATTTAAGTAAATGCTGTGTTTATAATAAACAGTATTAAATAACATTTATCGGCCTGAATGTCCGAGAAATTTTCATAGAAAATATTCATCCTCCGACAGGATTTGAACCTGTATCCTATACGGAACCGTCAAATAGCCTGACGTGCCTTAACGAATTCAGCCACTGAGGATATATATAAAAAGACGCACAGTAATGTATATGTTACCTTTATATAAGGTGTAACAGAAATACCTCCCACATAATGGCAAGATATTAGCGAGATGAGGACAAAACGCATCGGCATAAACAGTTCCGCTCGTCTTTTCTGAGATTTTTTATATATATATATATCTATCTATCTATCTATCTGCTGGCTTAAAAGCCACCCTATGAGGTGACATTTAAGCTAGCTACAGCAGAGGACTCTTGAATGGGCCTTCATCAAAATAGGTAGGGAGGAGTAGATGTGATAGGCAACAATAAACTACAGAAGAACTCAAAATTTAAGTATTGGTTTAATATTTAAGCTAACCTTTTAATAGTTCAGTAATAATTCTTCTGTCGCTACTTAATTTAAAGACAATTTCATGTATGTTGGCCCTTACTTTCTGTATCAACAATTATTATTTTTTTTGTTTTCATGGGTCACTTTCACTTGATTTAGTAATTAATTCCAATTATTCCCAAATTTATTTACAAGTTACAAAAATTATTATTGTACAAAAAAAAAAAATTCCTGAAAACAATCACAGTAATGAAAACATTAGAATCCAAAATTTCAGCATTACTGGTCTGGATCTGGCCCAGAATGTTCTGCTCACAAAGTCGGCCTGATTCCAAAATGGTATGTTGGGCTAAAGCCTTTAGCAGTAAAGTTGAAGAAGTGTGACACAGTGATATTCACATTTCTTATATATATATATATATATATATATATATATATATATATATATGATGGACTCTCCTGTCGAACTCGACGTATGAGGGTCAGGCTGATCAGTTCCCAGAAACTGAAAGCCTGACACCGACACATGAGATTTGATTATAGTGGTGAAGGCTTTGTGCACGGCCGTCCACCCTTTTTGGAGGGACGAATACAGGGACCTGGTGCAGCGAATGCCACAAGGTCCCCAAACGACCCTCCGCAGGTTTTGAATTCAGAGTTGTCCTTCTCCTAGACCAGTTGCCATCCAAGGCTATAGAACCCAGTCTGTCCTGCTATTTACCCATAGCTGGAGGGAGAAGAGGATTCACACCTTTCCCAAGGGTGTCAGCACGTAAGTGAATGTAATGGATTCGACTGGAATTCGAACTCGGCTCTCCGATTCCTCAATCCAAGCCGTTATCTATTACTTCACCGTGCCTCCTACATATACATATACACACAGTATGTGACAGAAATACTTGCTATACCATGGTAGGATATTAGCTAGATGAAAACAAAACGCATTGGCATAAAAAGTTTCTAGTGTCTTTTCTGATATAATAAAAAGAAGAAAAATAATATATATATATATATATATATATATATATATATATATAATGTTAAAAAGAAGAGAGAAACCGTAAATGTTTTTGATTGAAATGTGAGTTTTTAAAAAATATATATTATGCTTTATATATATTTAAAAGAAAAAAAATCCACATTAAAACCAAAAACATTTGTGGTTTCTCACTTCTTTTTAAAATATACACTTTCCTCTCGCTGGAACAACTATAACCTCTTCCCTTATGTATGTGGTAGAAATACCTCCCACATAATAGTAAGGGATTAGATGTAGACGCCATTGCCACTAATGCCTTACCCTGTATATCTATGTTGTTTTTTTTTTTACTAGATTTTAAAAGTAGTTGTTAATAAAAATATTTGATGTAAGTGGCACTTGTGTATTGACAATGCTTCATCTAAGAAGGCTAACCAGCAGGAGTCATTCAAATTTAGCCATATAGCTATATTCTCTCCTTCTACTTCTTATGGATGGCAGTTGCAATAAAAAGCAAGAGAAATGAAGATGAAAGAAATACTAGGGAAAAATGAATAATAATTGACAATGCTTCATCTAAGAAGGCTAACCAGCAGGTGTCATTCAAATTTAGCCATATAGCTATATTCTCTCCTTCTACTTCTTATGGATGGCAGTTGCAATAAAAAGCAAGAGAAATGAAGATGAAAGAAATACTAGGGAAAAATGAATAATGATTGACAATGCTTCATCTAAGAAGGCTAACCAGCAGGTGTCATTCAAATTTAGTCATATGGCTATATTCTCTACTTCTACTTCTTATGGATGGCAGTTGCAATAAAAAGCAAGAGAAATGAAGATGAAAGAAATACTAGTGAAAAATGAATAATGATTGACAATGCTTCATCTAAGAAGGCTAACCAGCAGGAGTCATTCAAATTTAGCCATATAGCTATATTCTCTACTTCTACTTCTTATGGATGGGAGTTGCAATAAAAAGCAAGAGAAATGAAGATGAAAGAAATACTAGTGAAATATGAATAATAATTGACAATGCTTCATCTAAGAAGGCTAACCAGCAGGTGTCATTCAAATTTAGCCATATAGCTATATTCTCTACTTCTACTTCTTATGGATGGCAGTTGCAATAAAAAGCAAGAGAAATGAAGATGAAAGAAATACTAGTGAAAAATGAATAATAATTGACAATGCTTCATCTAGGAAGGCTAAGCAGCAGGAGTCATTCAAATTTAGCCATATAGCTATATTCTCTACTTCTACTTCTTATGGATGGCAGTTGCAATAAAAAGCAAGAGAAATGAAGATGAAAGAAATACTAGGGAAAAATGAATAATAATTGACAATGCTTCATCTAAGAAGGCTAACCAGCAAGAGTCATTCAAATTTAGCCATATAGCTATATTCTCTACTTCTACTTCTTATGGATGGCAGTTGCAATAAAAAGCAAGAGAAATGAAGATGAAAGAAATACTAGTGAAAAATGAATAATGATTGACAATGCTTCATCGAAGAAGGCTGACCAGCAGGAGTCATTCAAATTTAGCCATATAGCTATATTCTCTACTTCTTCTTATGGATGGCAGTTGCAATAAAAAGCAAGAGAAATGAAGATGAAAGAAATACTAGTGAAAAATGAATAATAATTGACAATGCTTCACGTAATACTTTGTCTGCTTTTCTATTAATCCTTTGTGTTCAATATTAAATAACTCGGCAAAAGTTTATATGTTTTTAAGTTAACCAACTTGTGTTTGAATTATTGGGATAATGTTAAATTCACTTAAAGTCGCACGTTATTAGTGCATAAAAATAATATTGAGGACCTGCTAGATTAGTATTTTGATTTATAGTCAGCCAACATTGCATGGTTGACGCTATAATTGGGGTACCCATGTAGAAAAAGTAATGTGTAATTTGTTGTTCTTTCTCAAGTATTTCTATTTTATAGCTGGTGGAATGGGTCCTCAAAGTTGCATCTTCTAAGAAGACTTTATTTGGCTGAAAGGAAACTGAAAAGTAACTGTAGCTCTGGTGTCACCAATTCTTATTGCTAGCCCTACATCATGATGTGTAGATGGGCAAAGTTTGTAGGAAGGAAGAGCTGATCAGGAACTCTCCAAAGTGTCACTTAGCTACCCACCAAGACTGAGCAAGTGAAGTCCTGAATAAAAACACCTTTTTTATAATATTGGAAACCGGGTTTCGGGTTCTCATTTCTTGATGAGGTGTTTTTTATCTTTTGGTTTCTTGTGAACGTGCAATAGACCATTCCCAGTTTTTCGTACACACCAACATAAACAAGATGAAATATGGGGATGTCATTGGCTGGTTAGTAGAAAGCTGGGTGAGGGCCTCATTGCTTACACATGTTCCACTTTTTAACAATTTGCCTGTCAATACAGAGTAATATACAAATTTTTAATTTATTGTCTTTCTGACTAATGAATAAACATACTTTTCATATAATTAACTGTACGCAAATGCATAATAACTAAATATGCATAGAAAATAGAAAAAAAATTGGTTTAATAGAAATCACATTTATCCATTTGCCCTGTCGGCTGGGGCTTCAGAAAATGCTATCTGCACTGCTGCAGTGGGGTAAGACCCCCCCCCCATAATGAGATTTCCTGGGTAAGACAAACTACATCCAACAGCAAAGCCTCTAGTCTGGAGGATTCTGAGCATAGAACCACCTCTTAATTGCTGGTGTTCTCAGGTCTACCCTGACCCAGGGTGGTAGCACCTGTTAGGGTCCCAGCTATGGGCAAATAGTTACCCCCTTCCAAAAAAAAAAAACTGGGGTCAAAACACTATGAAAGTATAATAGCTTTTAGTACTAGCAATACATTTTTGTAAAAACAAAATATTACCAGAAATACTTTTAGAAAAAAAATGTTACTAGCAATAAAAATCTTGTTGGCATTAAATAACCCATTGAGGTGTTGATATGCTGTAAAACAATTTACTATCATTTAGTTCATTCATTGCAGGGTATAAAAATCTTAAAACTGTTGAAAGCCAAAGAACAGGTGCTCCACTGAAGATTTCTTCAAGTTCTTTGAGGACATTAATGCATCAAATTAAACAAAATCAAATGATTGGATTTTCCAAAAAGATAATGATCCTAAGCACACTGCAAAATCTACAAAGAAATGGCTTGCTGAAAATAATTCAAATATCCTGAAATGGCCAAGTCATTCCCTAGGTTTAAACCCAATTGAGAATCTGTAGCGTTATTTGAAAATTCAAATCCAGTTGAGAGATCAAACAAACATCCCAGATCTGAAGACCATATGAGAAGTTGGCTGGAAAACATGGACCCAGAAAGGGAGTTCCACTAATGAGAAGTGCGAGAAAAGAGACTGTTAGCATAGAATTTACAGTTGCATCTAGCCAGATCAACTGTAAATTGGTAAGACCTTGTCACCACTCTAGTACTGCACTTAAATTCGAAGAGTTTAGGTACTATAGCAAAGAGTTCATCTGAATAATTACCATGAAAGTATTTATAGAAAAGGCAAAGGTAGGCAACCTTATGGTGGTGGAGAAGTGGAAGCTGAGCTGCCAGATCAGGACCAATAATATTGCTGATTCTTCTTATTCTTGTACCTGCTGTTCATGTTTAGGGGTATCTTCTTTTTTTTTTTTTTTCTCAAATACTTCTCAGTAATTGTTAACCCTGTTTATGCTGAGTCTGTATTACCTGACTCAGGGATTGAACTCAGCTGTAAAAAGACAAACTGATAGAGCAACTTCAGTGGCAGGTAATCTGACAATGAGGTGCCAAATTTGATGCCCTGGAGATTTTTGGCATCTCTGTGAAAAGGAATTGGATAGCCAGCTGCATATCTATCTTACAACCTTTATATTTAGTCATCAAATAGAAACCTTTAGTGTGACAGGAATATGAACATCAAAGACATTGTATTTTGTCTTGGGACTAAGAGAATTATATATTTCCCACTTGTGCAAGAAATCTTTGACTTTAGCTGTGAGCTAGATTTTTAAAATATTGATTGTCTCAGCAGACCACCTCACTCCCCCTTTGAAAGACTGGCCCAACACAATCTTAATATGGTACCCTGTTAAATCAATTCTCTTTTAGTTTATTATATGTTGCAATTTCTACCCACCTGTTGCAAGTTGTCACAGCTTTGAAGGGCTAACAAGTTTATGTGAATGGATCACAGAATGGAGACAGTCAAATGTTGTTTACAGCTATAAGGGAGAGGAAGTTGTGGAGAGCCATTATTACCCATGGCCAAAAGTAATCTACCTAATCTTTGCCATTAAGTGAATAGCATACATGCTTTATATGCCCTATTGAACCTCCCTTCCCAGCAAAGGAAGAAAATGTGGAGAACCTGAGAAAATGGTTACTAGAACAATTTGTCATTTTGAATTAAAACATTGTCAGTGCATGTGAATGAAATAATATGCTATGGTGGTTTCCTCTCTTGGTCAAAATGGCATGTGTGGTTGGGGTAATGGATGTTACCTCAGGATGACAAATCGGAGAACTGAGTTCAAATTCAAGTCAAGTTTGTTACATTCACTTACGTGCAGATACCCTTGGGAAAGTTATGATTCCATCTCCTCTCTCTCCTCAGCTATGGGTTAAATAGTAGATAAAAATCATAACCCACAAACCCTAAAAAAACAAATAAATCAAAACCTGGTCAAAATAGGGATTGTTTCAATATACACTGTCTTGTGTATCAATGCCCGAGGGTTTAGAGGTCAATTGAATTGTTTTGAAACTGTAGGTAGTCGCTGTTAAAAATGAAATAAGAGGTATGATGGTTTCCTCTTGCACTAAAAATAAGGGTTACTTGATGTGTATTTTGTTTGCGTATCTGTAATTACAGTCGTGGGGGGGGGGGTAACAAATATTTGTATGTATACAAATTTTCAGCGTTCAAGACTGATGGTCAATTCCCAGCCATGTCTGGTAAACCCTGCACATATTCATCCCATATATCTGTCCATTAAATCACTCCGCCTGTTTTCCAACTTGAAGTGACTACACCAGTCTACCTGTGTGTCAGACCACTTGCAAATTAACCAATATTCTAAGCATAGAAGTGGATATATCTATATTGATATCCTGATTCCTTCAAAAAAAAAAAGAAAAAATCCCTCCCTACACCGTGCATTGCCTGTCAAGATTCTTACACCATAAAATGTACATTATTGAGCTGCAATGAATTCAATCCAATTGAATCATTTCCAAATAAATTCAGATTAATTTAGTAACACTGGCAAAAGCAATAATAAATATAATACTTAAATTGATTGATTTGTTTGTATAGTGGCATATCAACAACTTATGGGTCATTTAATGCTGAAATTTAATTTTCTTGGGATCTTGGAAGTGATAATGTTATTCTGCTTTCACAGTTGAATACATGGTAGATGATGCTCAGCTTTTGTGCATATAGATGTGTGAACATTATTACTAGAGGCAGTGAAGTGTGTTTTATGTTATGTTGAAATTATATTTTGTTATACAGTTTGATTTCAGAAATGGTAGGATATTATCTCGCTTAATCTCTTGAAAGTTCTTTCATATTAGTTGTTTGGTAGCATCTTAGTGGATTTGGTTGAATTCACTACAATTTATTAGTATGTACATATATACTAATAATACGAGGGTCATTCAATAAATAAGGTGAATTTTTCGGTATAAGGACTTCTATAACAGAAGCTTACTTTTTTAAAATTTTTCAGCGTAGTCTCCCAGCACTGTCACACACTTTTCCCATCTGTGCACAAGCTTACGTATTCCCTCGGCATAAAAATCTTTGGACTGATGTCTCAGCCAGTCGCTCACAACACTTTTGACTTCATCGTCACTTTTAAACTTTGTGCCTCTCGTGAACGCTTTCAAGGGACAAAACAGGTGAAAGTCTGAAGGGGCTGTAAGGGGGGATGAGGGAGCAGTTCCCAGACGAGCGCGTTGATGGTCTGCACTGTTTGGGCTCCTGTCTGAGGCCTTGCGTTGTCATGATGCAAGATGACTCCTTCTGACTGATGACCCCTGCGTGTGTCCCAACAGATAAGCTCAAAGTCCTTGCAATGTCATCCACTGTCACCCTTCTGTCAGACTGAATGAGGTCATTGACTGATTCGATCACCTCAGGAGACCTCACTTCTGTAGGCCTCCCAGGTCTGTCTTCACCCTCAACACTGCTCCGTCCTTCTTTAAACAATTTAGCCCACTTGTAGACATTTTTTTGGCTGAAACATGTGGCACCATACACAGTTGACATTCTCCTATGAATTTCAACTGGTTTGCACCCTTCAGCAACCAAAAACTTGATAACTGACCGCTGTTCAATCCTGGAGCATGCCTCTTGGTCGGCCATCTTTGTTAATCGCCAAAACTTTCAAGGTGGTTAGAATGGTTATAAAAAGATCAATGTGAATAATGTACATAATACCTCATCTCTAGACAGATACAAGTTTTAAAATTAAAAAAAATTTTTTTCAGATACTCATCAGCAAACAATTCATTCTCAAATCAATGTGTTAAATCATAATGAAGAAATAAAAACCGGAAAAAACCCCTAAAACTTAAATTTAAATGGATGCCAAACTGAAGGGTCTTTGATGTAAGCAATGTTGACCTTGCATCTCATCAACATGATGTGGCTTCCCTCTATCTTTTCTACAAAATTTTTTATGGCAATTGTTCTGATGAACATTCCTACTTGGTGCCTCAGTTGCATGAATTTAAGTGTGTTACAAGATTGGCAACTAGGTGTCACCATTTTACTGTTGAACTAGCTAAAAGCAACCGTATGTTCTATTCTGATAGTCTATCTCACACTTCCCTGCTGATTTTTTGCCTCCGTACCATTTACAAAAAAAAAAATTAAATGCAATGCCAATCTACATCTATCTTCCTGAATCATGTTTGTTTTATTGTCCTTTCTCCTCACTTCTTCTCATTGTCTTCTCATTCACTTTCACTCACACTAACCCTTTGCATCTTAGTGGCATTATCGCCATCTTCTGTCTTCCTGAAACCTGTTCTGTTATTGTCCTTTCTCCTCACTAAAGTCTTCTCATTCTCTTTCACTCCCAGTAACCCCTTGCGTCTTAGTGGCATTATCGCCATCTTCTGTCTTCCTGAAACCTGTTCTTTTATTGTCCTTTCTCCTCACTAAAGTCTTCTCATTCTCTTTCACTCACACTAACCCTTTGCATCTTAGTGGCATTATCGCCATCTTCTGTCTTCCTGAAACCTCTTCTTTTATTGTCCTTTCTCCTCACTAATGTCTTCTCATTCTCTTTCACTCCCAGTAACCCCTTGCATCTTAGTGGCATTATCGCCATCTTCTGTCTTCCTGAAACCTGTTCTGTTATTGTCCTTTCTCCTCACTAAAGTCTTCTCATTCTCTTTCACTCCCAGTAACCCCTTGCGTCTTAGTGGCATTATCGCCATCTTCTGTCTTCCTGAAACCTGTTCTTTTATTGTCCTTTCTCCTCACTAAAGTCTTCTCATTCTCTTTCACTCCCAGTAACCCCTTGCGTCTTAGTGGCATTATCGCCATCTTCTGTCTTCCTGAAACCTGTTCTTTTATTGTCCTTTCTCCTCACTAAAGTCTTCTCATTCTCTTTCAATCCAAGTAACCCCTTGCGTCTTAGTGGCATTATCGCCATCTTCTGTCTTCCTGAAACCTGTTCTGTTATTGTCCTTTCTCCTCACTAAAGTCTTCTCATTCTCTTTCACTCCCAGTAACCCCTTGCGTCTTAGTGGCATTATCGCCATCTTCTGTCTTCCTGAAACCTGTTCTGTTATTGTCCTTTCTCCTCACTAAAGTCTTCTCATTCTCTTTCACTCCCAGTAACCCCTTGTGTCTTAGTGGCATTATCGCCATCTTCTGTCTTCCTGAAACCTGTTCTGTTATTGTCCTTTCTCCTCACTAAAGTCTTCTCATTCTCTTTCACTCCCAGTAACCCCTTGCGTCTTAGTTGCATTATCGCCATCTTCTGTCTTCCTGAAACCTGTTCTGTTATTGCCCTTTCTCCTCACTAAAGTCTTCTCATTCTCTTTCACTCCCACTAACCCTTTGTGTCTTAGTGGCATTATCGCCATCTTCTGTCTTCCTGAAACCTCTTCTTTTATTGTCCTTACTCCTCACTAAAGTCTTCTCATTCTCTTTCACTCCCAGTAACCCCTTGCGTCTTAGTGGCATTATTGCCATCTTCTGTCTTCCTGAAACCTCTTCTTTTATTGTCCTTACTCCTCACTAAAGTCTTCTCATTCTCTTTCACTCCCAGTAACCCCTTGCGTCTTAGTGGCATTATCGCCATCTTCTGTCTTCCTGAAACCTGTTCTGTTATTGTCCTTTCTCCTCACTAAACTCTTTTCATTCTCTTCCACTCTTAGTAACCCCTTGTGCCCTGGTTGCATTATTTCTCTTATCTGGGGTGAAATGATTAAGAAAAAAGATATGGTTGTTTATATAAAAAACAGAAAAACTCAACAAATAAATACATCAAGAAGCCAAATCCTACACACCGACCTGAAAGGAATTCTTCCCAAATTTATCAGCGGTAAATAGGAGTTTTGTAATGACTATATAAGCCAGAAACTTAACATTATCTAACCAACCAATCATTGATGAATAGTATACAGGCTCCAGAAACATAATAAAAAGAAGAAAAAAAAAATTATCTCTACACTGTATAGGCTGTAACCTATTTCTTATTCATGCCTTCTAAAAAAAAAAAAAAAAAAAAAAAAAAATGAAACCGGTTTAATACAAGCAGCATATAAAGAGGCAAGTGAGTAAGCTGTTGACTGTGGTGACTTTGAAGTCAATCCAATCATTACCAAACAAATAATGTAAGACTGATTCAACCTCAGCAACCCAAGCAATACCTCAGAGAAATTAAATTATACAAGCAGACTTAATTACTTCAAACAATATTATAATGGATGCTTTTCATTGGAAATGTAAACAAAGCAATCTGTCTGTGTATATACTGGGTGTAACAGAAAAATGCCCCAAATCGTGTAACTGCATGGGATGACTGTCAATTTTCACAAAATATTTAATATCTAAAGAATTACTAAACTAATTGAGTATCTTTTTGTCAGGTTTGCAGATAAGACAGTTAACCATTTGACACCATTTGCCCTTTGAGTTACTCTACTAGAAAGATAACTGGTTAAAATCATTTTTGTCAGCCCCACTATGTCGTAAGTGAGCAATGGTAAGAGGAAAAGGATCTGTCTATATCTCTGAGATGAGGTATTTAGATTACTTGCAGTATTTACATTATTCAGCCTGTTATCGTCATTGCTATATTCACAATGTTTTTCCCGTTGTATGCTCTGGACACGTGGTCCAGTGGATAAAGATGTTGGTTAGATCCAGTGACTAGATTGAAAGATGTGAGAGTTCAGTACCAGGCCATAGTGATGAACCAAAACTTGGAGAGTTGAGTTAAACGGAAATAACTGAAATATCCAGAAGAGGCATGGCACATGGAACTGGAACAATCTACACTGGTGGACAAAATAAAGGCTTTGGTCTGAAATTCCAATCACCGGAAGAAGGCCGGAGTGTATAACGGCCGAAACGTTGCGAATATGGCAGTGAAGATGAAGATAACAGTCCGAATAATGTAAATAATGCAAGGAAAAGGATCTTTAAGACCTTCAGTAATGGTACCAATATTCATATCGTAAAAATCACTGAAAAACTCTTTGAGCTATTCAGCTAGAAGACAAACAGGTTTAAATTGTTTTGTGTCAGACCCACGATATCTTCCCAACTGAGCAATGGAGAAAGGAGAAAGATCATTCAAGTCTTTAGTAATGGTACCAACATACATACTCTGGTTTCCATCTTCAAAGTCTATTCGAGAACCATCAAGAGAACAGTGAATAAGTTTAAAAAAAGAGGGAACAGTCGAGAGGAAAACTGAATCAGGAGGTCACAACAGGAAGAAGGATCATCATTTCAACTTTGAGCTAAATACATTCTTATTGTTCAAAATAGGCCAGTATTGTTATAAAAACCTGAGAAGATATATTTAATCATCATTTCTACGATACAACGGTTCAAAGCTTAATCTAACAATTGGACAATTTTGCTGTTACACCCGTTATATTATTGCTTTCAACATCTCAAATATTTTACCAGTTTTGAGGTGACTTAAACTTAAATTCAATTTGTGAGCTATCTGCGCAAGTTAACCTCCTACACTATATCTATTCATGTTGGCTTATGTTCAGGCTAAACTCTGGATGCATTTTTACTCATTTCTGTTGTTGATAACAATTGGCATTTTTTTTTTGTTTTTTTTCATGAGACATACAGGCTAACTTTAGGCTCTTATTGTCAATTTGTTCGCATTATGTTGTCAATGTTCGAGGCATTATCAGAAATAAATCCATCTAATCCTATCCCCACCTGCTTGTGAACACGTTATCCTGCCCAAAAATGTCCTGCAAAGCCACCTGGGCATTCTTAAGTCACTGCCCGCTTGTCATAGTAATGAAATTCGATCATCTCCCAGCGAGAAATAAAAACAACTTACAACTATTTTCCAAACACGCGGCCGCTACATGAAAGTTGTCGTATTATTCGGGGTGATTCAGTAGCGTATATCCCTCTATGGGCAATTCGTGTCGCCAGAATCGACACTCGTGAAAGTTCATAGTAGCATAGACAATTAAGTTGGGAAGGTATAAAGTGGAAAATAAAAAGAAAAAGGCAAAGGGCACGAGTAGCGTATCAGCGTAAGATAATGAATAAACACGCGTAAGATTTACTCGGGTCTAGTTAGCCTTGTTAAGTAATTATGTTTGAAAGGTATAAGGAATAAAAAGAGAAGATACAGGTAAATCAAGGGAGAAGCATTGAGGTATAATGGATAATCTTAGTTGCTAATATTCGTACAAATTCCATGGAAAAGCTAGCATTGGGGGGACAATTTTTGAAAAGGATAAGGGATGAAATGAGAAGATACAGGTAAAAGGAGAGAAGTGCAAAGACGTGAAACAATGGATAATTTTCAACACGGTTCCAGATAAAAAAATAAAATTTGTTTTTATTATTTAATTTTGAAAATTATTCTCATGGAAATATGATTTTTAAAAATTCAAAGGTATATTCATTAATGTTTCTGGGCCTTGTATTATGTTCTTTTGAAGTTCGAGGCATTATCAGAAATAAATCCATCTAATCCACCCCCACCTGCTTACGAACGCGTTATCCTGCCCCAAAATGTCCTGCAAAGTCTCCTGGGCATTCTTAAGTCATTGCCCGCTTGTCATAGTAATGAAATTCAATCATCTCTCAGTAAGGAAAAAAAAAAAATGATAAAATACAATAGGACAATTTTGCTGTTACAACCAGTATGTATGATTTGTGGGTGGGTGTGATAAAAATATAGTTTTATCGTATCCTATATTTATCGGTAAAATTGCTCAATATTGGGAATAGCCTATGTAAATAGGAAAGTAGCAGTGACAGTCTTAAACAGTATATGTATTTATTTTTGTCTGCTGGCCTGAGTGTCCTGGGTAAGACGATAAACTATATCTGACAGCAAGGCCTTTGATCAGAAGGTTTTGAGGAGCATTGGACCACCTCTTAATGGCTGGTGTTTCCAGGTCCACCCTGACCTGGGGTGGTTGTACCTGTCAGGGTCCCAGCTGTGGGCAAAGTGTTAGCCACCTCCAAAAGGGGTCAAAGCATTATGAAAGTATAAAAATAGGTTTTAATACCAATAATACTTTTTTTTGAAAATTTTTTATCAGCAATACATTTTTGAAAAAAAGTATTATGCAAAAAAAAAAAAACAAATTCTAGGAAATTAAAAAAAAATTTTTTTTTTTTTTGAAAAAAATTATTACCAACAATAAAAATCTTGTCGGCATTTAGTAACCTATTGAAGTTGATTTTGCTGTAAAACTAACCAAATGAAGAAACTTTCTTCTTACCAACTGAATGGAGTGAGGATGGCTTGCCTCTGTGTATACATCATGGCGCTGTAAATGTCTGAACTGGTGGAACTAATTACGTAGCTAATGTTATAATTGTGCATACATGCTTGAAGGTTTGTTCATAACACGTGGAAATTAATGACAAAGTGGGAAAAAAATTTGTGTGTTGCATCTCATCCATTAGTATTTCATAGGACTAAAGCAATGATTCCCAATCTGGGGTGTGGTAATATTTTGGTGGGAGCGTGTGTAGAATGTGCACTGTTCAGCTTACTATACCTTCAGCTCAAATTTAATTTTGCATTGTTATTTCATGATTAAAAGGATCAAAGTATATTACAGAATAAGCTTTCATTTAAATATTTTATATTTCTGGTTATCAGAATTTTTTTTTTTTTTGAAAGCACTTCTTAGCCAGATGAAAATCTTTTAAGCACACCTTTTATAAAAATGTTTAATTTTGCTGAAAAGAAATTGCACTTTAATTTGAAGGAGCATCTTTAAAAAAAAGTTACTGTTTTCATTATTTTTATTCCATGTTATTGTTCACCTAATACAAGGCCCAAGAGCCACTTAAGATAGAGGGTTACTAAATGAGGTTGTTGTATGAATGTAGGAGGGGGAAGTAAGTGTTTATTATTAGGATATGTAAGATTGGTAACAGCTGACGCTAGATTTGATTTGAAGAGGTTTAGATTGCAGTATTTGGGGAAGCACCCTCTCGGGAGTCTGTTCCATAAAATAGTGACTTTTGGGAATAAGCTGTCAAAAAGAAACTTTCTTCATACCAACTGAATGGAGTGAGGATGGCTTGCCTCTGTGTATACATCGTGGCGCTGTAAATGTCTGAACTGGTGGAACTAATTATGTAACTAATGTTATAATTGTTCACACATGCTTGGAGTTTTGTTCATAACACAGAAATTTACGGATGATGTGTGGAAATTAATGACAAAGTGGAAAAAAATTTTGTTTTTTTTGCATTTCATCCATTAGGACTTCATCGGACTAAAGCAATGATTCCCAATGTGGGGCGTGGTAATATTTTGCTGGGAGCGTGTGTAGAATGTGCACCCTTCAGCTTACTATACCCTCAGCTCAGATTTAATTTTGCATTATTATTTCATGATTAAAATAATCAAAATATATTACAGAATAAGCTTTCATTCAAATATTTTATATTTCTGCCTTTCAGTTCTCTATTATGTTTTGAAACTATATATATATATTTAACTGTCTTTTTTTTCTTTTTTTTTTTATTTTAATTTTTTAATTTGTGCATACATGCTTGAAGTTTTGTTCATAACACACAGAAATTAAATATGTCAAGGTCAACACCTGGCAGCAACAGTCTTAAACAGTATACAGCTGTGACCATCTCGGTGGTCACGATACAGCACTCTCTAGATATTTACATTGTCATGAACTGTTTTCTTCTTTGATAGGAGTAGCATTTTTATGTCAAAATTGTGGTCTGTCTCGTTACTTAGGACAACCAATGCATTTGATGTATTGTTTTGTAAAATGTCCCTTTTGTATTCATATAATCTTTTTAGATTCTTTGAGGTTTCTCCTATGTATTTTTTGTGACAATTATTACAGGTGATGGAGTAAATTCTTCCTTCAGGTTTGAGCCTATTGTTTCGTTTAGTATTGAATAAGTCTTTTATTGTTTTAGATATGGTCGTAATAAATTTTATGTTTCTTTTAAATAGATTCTTTTCGATTATAGATATGATAGTTGGTAGGATAAAATACATTTTGATTCATTGGGTTTGTCAGGAGGATCGGTTTTTTTGTTTTGGAATATTTTATGGACCTTTTGTTTCAAATTGAATGCAAAATAATTAAGGTACTGGATAAGTTTGAAAATTTTTTTCAATGTATTTCTTCTTTTCATTTAAATAATGCCGGATACATATTCCGAGTGCTCTTAAGTAGAATGAGATGATTATACCAGATTTTATTTTGTTATGATGAGAATAGAAATTATTTAGGCCATTTTTGTTGATTGATTTCTGGTGGACACCAAGTTTTAAACTACAATATATATATATATATATATATATATATATATATATATATATATAGTTTAATGGTTAGAGTTGAATCAGACCAGGGAACAGTAGCATTAAAAAGTGCTCAATGTGTATTGAGCACTTTTTAATGCTACTGTTAAAAAAAGAATAATAGTGCTCGCATATTTTAATTGATACCGTTTTTAAAACTATATATATATATATATATATATATATATATATATTTAAAGACATTTATGATATGTTTAACGTTCTTTTTATAGATACAAGTATTTAAGCAAAAAAAAAAGAACGTTAAACATATCATAAATTGTCGGACCTTGTCCAATTCAAAAATATATATATATATATATAATTTGCTAAAAAAGAGTATACTGTGATGAAAAAAAGACCACAAATTTTTTATTGTCTAAATATTTATTATTAAGAGGAAAGACCCAAGTATTTTTTTTTTTTACATTTTTTTAATCCTTCCTAGCACATCTGAAATTTTACTTAAAAATCATTTTTTTTCTTTTTTTTTTTTTGAGTCACCATTTTTATGAAATTTGTAAACAAAACTTAAATTCTCCATGTAAAAATCAATTATACCCTTTTCAAAAGTTATTTATGGAAAATTAGAAAATTTAAAGTTTACTTAATGCAAGTGGAAAAAAACATTACTTATGTTTTTAGCAGAAAAAATTATCTTGAAAATGAGAGAAGCATGTCTAACTGTAGTGACTTGTTTTGAGGTGTGAATTGATGGTTACATCGCTGTATTGACAGCTTATATCAGGAAATGTTTTCTGACGGAAGGACAGAAGTGACATATTATTCGAATTTTAAGTGAAAAAATTATTTAACTACACACTAATTTTTAAAAATTAAATACTTTCAAAAATATAATGTTTTATTGATTTTTTTTTTTGTTTGTTTGTTAGGTATTTTAGCTCTATATTTTGAATGGATTTCTGGGAAAATAAAATTTAAAATACTAACAATAAAATAAAATTAAAATTTCATAACTGAGAGCAAGATAAAAAATAAAGGATGTTTCATTAAGAGGGATCAAAGTCAGCAGTAAATAAATCAGTGTCATTGGTAAAAATATA
>OZ038516.1:66546274-66553774 GCA_964036315.1 Acanthosepion esculentum
ACCTTTTCACATCTAGGATTAACTGCTATCTTCCCCAGCTATCTGCATAAACTGTATCTCTTATTCTATACCCCTATACCTAGAGTTTCTCCCGGGCCTTGTATAGGGTGAACTTCACTATAAATCAAAAATTGTTTAGAGAAAAACCTTCCAAAACTGGACATATCAAGAACAAGTTTTGCTGTTCTAACCGCAGATATATTGGTAGTATAATGGCTATTAGTACAGAAAGTAGTTTTTTTAATGGTTTCTCTCCGAGCAAGGCAATAAAGCCACTAAGACGCAAGGGGTTACTGAGTGTAAAAGAATGAGAAAAAGAAAAACGTTATTAAGGAGAGAGAACAATAAAAGAATGGGAATTGCAAAAACAGATAACAATTGGCATTGCATTTAAATGTTAAGCGTTTCTCTCCAAGCAAGGTGATAAAGCCACTAAGACGCAAGGATGTTACTGAGTATGAAAGTATCTAAGAAAAAATCATTAAGGAGTGAGAACAATAAAAGAACAGGATTCAAGGAACAAGATGATGATTGACATTGCATTGAAATTTTTGAAGATCAAAATTACATTACAACCGTAAAATGATGAGACCTATCTGCCAATCTAGTACTGTGCTTAAATTCATCAAGTTGAGGTGTGAAAGAGGAAAGCTTATATCAGAACAATTACCATGAAAATATTTATAGAAAAGGCAGAGGGAAGCTACATTTTAAAAGAGAAGATAAAATGTGATAAAATCCTCTCCACGTTTTGCTTTCCATTAACAGTGAATTGCCATGACTTTTTTTTTTTTTTAAGCGTATCACCCCAAGCAAGGCTGGAGGCCACTATCACGCAAGGTGTTAAAGAAGGGTTAGAGGAAGAGCAGATAGGAGTGGCAAAGGAGAGGATGTGGAGAAAGAGAAAGACGGTGGGTCAATCAAGGCAAGGGGGTTACAGAAGATTTGGAGCGAGAGCAGATAGGAATGAAAGGTGAAAGGATCTGGAGAGGGGAAGTGGATAGATCAAGGCAACTGGAGATGTCGATTGACGCTACACTTAAAGCGTTGGAGATTGTATTTGTCAGGGAAACAGTAATAGGGAAGGGAGTTCCACAGGCGAGATGTGCGAGTAGAAGAGACGTCTACATCTAACAGTTTTAACGGTGTAGGGGTGGGAGCGGGATGCCAGCCTCGTAGGACGTTTAAATTCACGGAGCCTAGGGACAAGTGAAAGCAGCTCCTCGGAGCAATTACCGCGAAAATACTTGTAAAAAAGGCAGAGCGAGGCAACATCGCGTCTGTGAAAGAGCGACTGCAGACGAGATGACAGATCAGGGCCAATCACATTGCATATCCGTCTCTGGATCTTATCAAGAACCCTGAGGCAAACAGCAGGGGCTCCAGACCATCTATGGCAGCAATACTCCATGGAAGGGCGAATGGTTGATTTATAGACTTGGAGGATCGATTCCGGGGAGAAAAATTTGTTGGCAAAGATAGTAGAGCCATTGATCTTTGCAACTCTCCAAGAGTGTTATAGTGGAACAACCTGTCACACCCCGACAGTGATTGGTCAGTCTATAGAGGAGAAAATAAGACGTGATGAAGGATTGTAGTAGCAGAGAGTAGACTACGATCTCCGTGACGTATCTCCTGTTTTCCTTATTCCTAAGAACTTAAAACCATTGTTATTTGTTTACCGAATTCCTGTGTTTAGTATAATCTTTCCACTCGGGATTACCTGGTTGTTTATATTGTATTATCCACGATATAACAAAGGGTTACAATTAATCCAGGGTCGTTTCTCTAATTCATGCTCTATTTGCCTCGGCTATTCATTTATATGGATGGTCTTGTCTTGGTAGGTTTGCAATTGTGCCATTCTCTTTGGATTTTTGAATGATAGATTTAATAGTGCTCTGTGCAATGTTAAAAACATGGGATATTTTTTTGTTCATAACCTTGTTTTATATATCTCCACAATTTTATCCCCGACCTGTATGCTGAGCTCTTTGGTTTTCGTGATTCTGTTTGTTTGGTAATCATCGAACAGATATTTAAGGGCTTCACAGATGAGGTGAGTGCAGATTCAAGGATCGTAATTTTTTTTTCATAATCCAAGGATTCTCTTTACGGACATCTGAAGGTTTGCACTGGATTTTACTGAAGGGTTTCATGGTAAGGAGGAGGGATATATGCATTCAACACATTTCAGATTTTTATTTGTAAATAATTTTGGAAAACTATGTACAAGAATCCATCAATAAGTGCATCTAATGTGTACATCGGTAACTATAAAAATAATCAATTTTCAATTATCTCTATAAAAGGCAAGATGTGTGTGTGTGTGTGTGTGTGTAATGAATGCATGGCCGCAATTTTCGACGGATTTGCACCAAAATTTACATGCACATGCTCCAAGTTAGCGGAAAGGCCAAGACCGACTTTGCATTTCCCAACTCCCATCGATAGTGGAAATAATCAATTTTTTTTCATGCTTCTATGGTAGTTTTCATGTAGTTTGCTGGCCATTTTCTACTGGCCAGAGTGAGAGCCTATAGCTGGCTGCCATGAATAGGCAGGAAGATTCTATTGGCCATCGTGAGAGCCAATAGCTGACTGACATAGATGTTAACTAGCATGCTAGCATGCAAAAAAAAATTGATAGTTGCATTCGTCACAAGTGGGGAAAAATTTAAATCTGCATGGCACTTTACTCCAATTTGCTCATTCACTTGCTTAAACTCAACGTTGATTCTGATTCCGCAGAACTGGGTTGGGCGTGAAAAAGTATTTGTTGTTAACATTCTTTTTTCATTCGGTTTTTCCAGTTACGAGTCCTTTTTTAAAGCTGATCGTTTTGTGTTCATTTTGTTTAGTTCTTTTATCGTAACAGAATTAATGTTTAGCATAGAGCTTAGAAAAAAATTTGCAGTGTGAGATAGGCAAGAAGTAAGGCATGTAGCAACATCAGCACGGCAAAGGGCACTCCTTTAAAGGCCAGGAAGGGCAAAAATATTTTAAGTCAAGTGATAGCGATTGCTGTATGAGTTGTATGATTTTTGAATCAAGCACGGGCAACGCCGGGCCATGCTGCTAGTTATGGTTAAACTGAAGACTGCTTTACCACAGAGTATTATGCATGCACTAATTAAAAATGCATTAATAAAGGGATACCTGTAATATCTTTCTCCCCCACTTCATTATGATACACGATTTTGGATGGGTTGATTACATAACCCCCCCCCCTAAAATATATTTAAATGTGTGATTTTTAACATGACAGAAAGAGGAAAAGTTTAGGGGTTTGGCAAATATTGATGCAAGGCACCTGTAGTGAAAGAGATAATCAGTTACCTTGGAAAAAAGTTTGTGTTTTGTGTGCGATCTGCCGAAGAAAAATTACCAAAAAGTAGTTAGCAAAAATCTACTTCAATGACTAGAATCTATGCTAATTTTCTTCCCTCCTCTGAATGGCGTGACCAATCAGAAAAAATCTCTTGGTGAACAGAAGCCGTTGTTTTTCGCTGATAAAAGCAGAATATTTTCTGAGCTAGGGTGAGGAACACGCGTTGTTGCTAGTGAGAAGTGAAGGTTGGACGTGTAACCCAATTTTGTCGTCTCTACTTTTCTTGTTGGACTGTTACGACAGACTATCGTTTGAACTGTGATTTGACTACAAGTGATACGGTCGAGAGACAGAAGAAATCTGTTGCAGACGTTTGTTGCTGCTTTAAGTTGACAGTTTTATTTTATTTTCTCTCTCTACTACAGCACCTTATATAAGCAGGTAATAAGTAAAGGTTCTAGGGTAAATCAAATCTGATTAAATGACCAAATCTCCCCCTGGTTTTTTTTTTCTCTCTCTCTCAGTGCTTCTTGGACAGGCTGAGAACTTTTCAGTATCCTCTTGCTCGTACATATTTACTTACCTAGACAGTAACATTTTTAGGTGGGGTCGATTATGAGAGATCCCCCTTTCCCCTTGTGTAATTTGTCATTTTGTCATCAAGGTATTCAAGGAATCTGTTCATCCATCTATCTATATCAGTATGTGTATGCGCATGCATCTATACAAATGTTAAAAAATGAGGTTAATTGATATTATGAATGCATATAATAACCTGATAATGCGTGTCTGCAAATATACAGTTAGTGTGCATCATGCATATGATGTAGATAATACTTATTTATATGCATATAAACACAGTATATATGGATACAATACAGTCATAATAAAACAATATACGTGTGTGCATGTAAAACATTAGGCATAACTTAGTGGGAATTGATTTATTTATATATATATATATATATATATATATATATATATATATATATATATATATAATATATATATTTTTGTCATCCACAGACGGACAGTTTCGCTGTTTCACAGCTCATCAGTGTGGCTAGACGTCCGGTTGCCTCTAGCTAGGATCGAAACCCGACTGAATTTGCGTCAGTCCGAACTTCTCCCACTAAGCCGTCAGCGTACGGTACGGGATGAGGGTGAATTTTAGTGTGTTTATTTTTAGATTCAGATAAACACACAGTGACTCAATTCTGTCGAAGAGTCGTGCAGTATATATGCACATTTCATTAAAAACAACAGACAAGGTGCTTTATTTAGTTTTTTCATACAATTTCTCATGCGATCTAATAATTTTTTTCTTTTCAGGTGATAAATTATATAAAAACTGTTCGAATGTTCTTTTTATCCGAGCCCTTTCGGCTATACAATTAGCCATTTTCAAGGATTATATTTCAACTTTTAAAATTAGAAATAGTTTGTTGTATGTATGTTTTATAAAATGTTTTCATTTTTTTTGTTTCAAAACACGGTCAAGATATTATGTCCATGTTCAAAGTTAATATTATTATTAGCTCAATTAGATCTCATTTAAATATTCATGGAGACCTACTGGACACTATTTGGAACATACTTGTTGACAACACTAATATAATAGCATCATCTACATGCAAAAAAAGGCTAAAAATAATGGAAGCCTTATTAATAAAAACAAACAAACCAACACTTAATAATAATAAATAATAATGTATTTAACATAGTATTTAATATAAATGCAGGTTCTTAACATCTTTTCATCACATGCTTTCAAACTGATGTCTGTTATTGTTGAAACTTGACTAATGCATGGAATAATAATGCAACACAAAATGTACTTAGAACAAAATGTATTGAAACAAGAAAGTGTACACAATATTTACATATAGTCTTTTGTATATTCCTGGGAAGACCGTTCCTGGAGAATGTGTTGACTGAGTCGCAGTTGGGCAGAGTCTCTGGTTGAATCTCTTGATTCGTTCCCCTCTCTTCCCGGTACCAACCATATTTATATGGTCGGTACTCCCCTATGCAAATTAGGTGGATCCTACCACCACAGTTATGTCCCAAACTTTGCTGATGTGGTGCAATGGAATCACAAGCAGCAAGCAACATTGCAGTAGGTTTCTTGGACTTCTGTGAAAACTTTCCATCACCCTTTCTTGCTTCTTTGATATCTGTGGTCTTCTGAAACAGTTCTTGTACACATCGTGCACTGTACAATCAACTTCAAGCTATTCTCTGATTCATGAGATTGTAAGCCGTGTGAGTGAATTTGAAACTCTCTTCAATACTGCATTTGAAATTCAACCACATTTTTGTACTTCCAGTAGTATTTCAAGATGAACTTTGTTCAAAGCTAAGCCAGGATGACAGTAGTAATATTAATATGCAAATCTGACATATTTTAATATTCTAAAACTTGAAGAAGGAACTTACTCTATCACCTGTAATTATTGCCACATGAAATACATTGGTGAAACCTCAAGTAATTTAAATAAAAAATTTTTTTTCGCCAAGAAAGGTGAAGTGTGAGAACTGAGAAACAGATTTATTGTGAATGATCTAGCGATTAAAGCACTTTAGTAAATTGCTTTCTATTAAAGTAGCATTTTTTTTTTCCATTAAAAGTTATAGTCACTTATGACAGTCAGCTACTAATGCATCTTATGCGTTGTTTTGTATTCATATAATCATGTCCAGGTTCTTAGAACATTTCACCTTTCTTGGTAGATCTTCTATTATCACAAACTTAATAATAAAACGATAAAATCAAAAATGAAAAAAAAAAACTAAATGAACAGAAAGAATGAGATAGGCAGATAGATATGAATAGGCTGCGATAGATAGATGCGAACAGATGGAGAGAGATAATGAAATGTCCTAAGAACCTGGATAAGATTATATGAATAAAAAACAACATACATGATGCATTTAGTAACTCACTGTCATCAGTCTGACTATAACTTTTAACGTAAAAAAAAAAATTCTACTTTAAAATAGAAAGCAATTCACAAAAAAGCTTTAATCACTAGATCATTTACAATAATCTTCTTGGGAGCATTAGTAATTTCTTTTACAAAAATGTTAAGCAATGTCTAGTCTGGTCAATACCTTGATGGGTGACCGCTTGATGACAATATGACACTGCCTAAGAATGAAGATTTAGAATTCGTTTGTTTATCGGCATATCAACTCCTTATGGGTCATTTAATGCTGGAATTTAATTTTCTTGGGAGCATTAGTAATTTCTTTTACAAAAATGTTAAGCAATGCCTAGTCTGGTCAGTATCTTGATGGGTGACCTCTTGATGACAATATGTCACTGCCTAAGAATGAAGATTTTGAATTCGTTTGTTTAGTGGCATATCAACTCCTTATGGGTCATTTAATGCTGGAATTTAATTTTCTTGGGAGCATTAGTAATTTCTTTTACAAAAATGTATTGTTGGTAATCTTTTTTACTATGAAAATGTATTTCTACACTTTCATAGTGTTTTGACCCCAGTTTGGGGGTTAACTATTTGCCCAATAGCTGAGACCCTAACAAGTGCTACCACTCTGGGGCAGGGTGGAATTGGGAACACCAGCAATTAAGAGGTGGTTCTGCGCTCCTCAAAACCTCCCATTGCTGTCAGATGTAGTTTATCATCATACCCAGGACACCTGTCCTTTGTACACATGTGTAGTTACATAAGCATCATCATCATTTTAGAATGATGTAGTCCAAAAGGATGAAATGTGTCACCTGAAAACTGTTATTTCCACTTTGTCATTAATTATCTTAATATATATAATGTGGGGGCATGTAGGTAATTAGGGCAAGGTTTCAAAGGTAACAGTATACTTAACAACTGTTATCAGCATGCATTTGCTAATTTCTTTCTTTTTTTTTTTTTTCAACATGTGTAAGTAGAAACTTGTATAACAATTTCATTGCACATGTATACTTATATAGGTGTGTTTACTCGCATAGCAGGTGTTGTTTGCAGATTACTTTAGTTTTTGTTTACCTGCTGGGATAAATGTTACCTACATTCTGACACCAGGTGCATAAATGAATGTTTATGTATCGGAAGCCAGTAGATAAATGTATATTTATCTGCATAAATTCACAACAAAAATATATGAATAGTGTGTGTGTGTGTGTGTGTGTGTGTATATATATA
>OZ038516.1:66558774-66591274 GCA_964036315.1 Acanthosepion esculentum
TATATATATATATATATATATATATATATATAGGCATGGTGTCATAATGGAGAGTGGCCTGTATTGAGGAAGCCAAGTTCGAATTCCAGTCGACTCCATTACATTCACTTACGTGCTAATACCCTCGCGAAAGGTATGAATCCTCTTCTTCTTCCCCCAGCTATGGGTAAATAGCAGGACAGACCGGGTTCTATAGCCTTTGATGACAATTAATTCTTGCACAAAATTTAGTTTCAATATCCTAAATTTCTTATTTTTTCAAAAAAATCTTAATTGAAATTTCTCGAACCCCTTATGAGAAAAGTGGGCTTGGAGAATCTGACAAGCACAGGACATATTGAAGTGAAGGACAGAAGCAATCAGTGAGTAACATATCTAATGAATTGGTGTAAATTGATGGCGGAACAGGAACTGAAGATATCAAACATTACTTAGAGCTACAAAGGATAGGAAGTTGTGGAGAGCCATGATCAACCTCCCTAATGAATTTGTGTAAATGAATGACAGGGACTGGAAAGTATAGTAAGGGCACAGACATTACTTAAGGCTACAAAAGATAGGAAGTTGTGGAGAGTCATGATCAACTTACCTAACAAGCTTGTGTAAATGGATGGTGGGAATAGGGAGGGATAGTAAGGGGACAAACATAGAGCTACAAACTGTAGGAAGTTGTGTAGAGCCATGATCACATATTGTGACGAGACACAGCACAAGAAGAAACATGACTGGCACAAGGTCATAAATGTGAGAGCCCTCTAGTGAGGAAAAAAACTAGTCATATTGAAGGCAAGAGGAACACGGTAACAGGAAGTAACCTACCTAACAAACTTATGTAATCAGATGGGGGAACAGGAACTAAGGATTGTAACACTATTTAGCAACGGCAGTTAGTTGACCAATTAATTAACCACGGAAGTTAATTACGGGGATTACTTAAACCGATAAATAGAACGAAAGGCATACTGAGCGATATTCTGTTTGTTTTGTTATTTTCCCAAACAAAGAATGGGTAAAAGGATTTTTTTATTTTATTATTTTCAAATGTGATTCGAGATAATCATTTTTCCTTTCTCGCAAAAAAAAAGCGGAAGTTTGACACTGAGATATGCCAAATGTTCCTGAATAAGATTAAGAATTTAACGACCTATTGTTTTCCTTTTCTCACGAATAAGTCAGGTTTTTGGAGAAGGGAGACTGGCGTGCAGCTGTCAGCGTTGGTTAATACTCCAATAGAACCACGGGCCGGTCACTTAGTGAATGTCGGTCAGCGGGGCATGGAAGGAAGTTGATTAACAAAATAAAATACTAAAGAAAGAATTTGACGAAATTTGTTATCAATGAGGGCAGAATTGATTGAAGTCGGGTTGAGACAAATATTGTTTTTGCGAGGGAATTTTGTCGCATAACTGGCGGGCATCTGGTTGTGATAAAACAAGTTTTTGTCCATAAGTGGACACGATCCCAAATTAATGAGTAAATGAATAATTAAAGTATTGTGGCAGAGGCCCTGGCAATTACCAGATGTCTAAGGTAAGATAAAAGATTGTCAACAGAATTCTGGGAGGTCTAATTGTTTTTTTTTAAAGAAAAAGGAAAAATAATTTTTCTTTTTTTTCTTTCCCTTCTTTTTCTCTCCAGGGTAAGCTAAACACCTACCTGGCTTGAGGTGGTGGGAGGGATGAAAATATGATAAAACAGGGTGTTTGGTTGACACCCACTTGAAGGATTAGTGTGAGGTATCAATGTGAGAAAGGCTAAGCTTTGGAGGATAATTTTCCTCCGACTTTCCCTCACAGAAGTTGAGGATATGAGAAGGAGGGAGATTTTTGTTGACACCTCTCGAAAGGATTGGTATGAGGTGCCGGTATGAGAAGGAAGCGGGCTCTCCTCCGACCTTTCCTCACAGAAGGGGTGGAGCCCCTCTAGACAAAGAGCGGTAGATTTCCAGAAATAGAAAAGGATAAATATTCCTGACCGAAAACAAAGAAAATCCTTATTGGGGATTTGAAATCAACGAAGAACCCAACTACGTCCGACCCCACGCCGGGTTTTGATCGGTGTTCACATAAGCAAACGTCTTCGGGCGTTTTAAACAGTTCGAGTTCAGTTCCTAGAGTTCCCGGACAATTCGAGACCGTTACAGCCAGAGAGAGTTAGAAGATAGCGCCTCGCAGAGGTGGCCGCACGAATCCATGCCTTCCGACTTAGACTTCTAACCAAGAACAAATTATAGAAGTCTGACTTATATTTTCCACCAGGGCCGACTTTATTGAAAACAACCCAGATATCCAGAGCTCGCTAAGAACGCAAAAGTGCTACAATCCACATTTTTTGGGGCTGGGAGAGAAAGACAGACACGCACTCCTGTAACTCAACAAACCAACATAAAATTAATCACTATTCCTAACCAGTCGCTCGCCTTGAAGTTGTTCTTTGTGTTTTGTTTTTCTACGTTTATTGTGCAGTATCACCTTGACCCGGATTTGGCTGGCACTACGGCCCGATGTTTGATTGATCTCGTCAACCTATGATCAAATCACAACGTGGGTAAGTTGAATCGAGATCAAAGCAGTTGCTTCGGTGACCAGGCGTTGGAGGCGAGCCGAGTACGACAAGTTGGTACTAGAACCTAACAAGACTTCAACCGATGTCCCAGGGTTAGCCTATCACAAGTGGTGTCAAGACTGCAGGACTGTGCCAGAGAGAGGGAGGGGTCACGAGTGGTGTCGTGACTGCAGGATCTCTCCGACGAGGGGTCGGGCGTCACATATTGGTGCTGTAACTGCAGGGTCGCGCCACCAGGGGTCGGGCGTCACAGGATAGCAACGAACAAACATTGATTAGAACTGCAATTTATAGGAAGTTGTGGAGAGTCATGATCAGCCTACTTGTGTAATTGGATGGTGGAACAGGAAGTAAGGATAGCAATAAACAAACATTGGTTAGAACTGCAAAGGACAGGAAGTTGTGCAGAGCCATGGTCAGCCTACCTAACAAACATGTAATCAGATGGTGGAACAGTGAGGGATGATTATCCAAATTGTGATGGGAAGATTAAATGTCACATTAAGGAAGATCTTAGTTCATTTCAACGTGTTTATGCTGAAAATTCCAGCACTTACTATTCTAATGTGCTTTTTCTTTCCTGAAAATGTCTGCATTTGAGATGGCCATCAGTGCATTGTCATCTTACACTTAATGTCATCCATGGCATTTAGATGTTTACAAGGAGTAAGGAGTCAATTTTTACATCCACCACTTGATGGCCTTTTCAAACAAGTGTTTTAGATGCTTAAAAGATGAAACAAATTTAGCATCTTTTTAAGATTTTATTTTTCTTTTTTCTTTTTTGCATTTTTTCTTTTTCCACTTTTTGCCTTTTTTTTCCCTTTTTTTTCATTTTTTTTCCCATTTTTTTTTTTTTCATTTTTTTCTTTTTTTTCTTTTTTTTTCATTTTTTTTTCTTTTTTCCAATTTTTCTTTTTTTTCCCTTTTTCTTTTTTTCCCTTTTTTTTCTTTTTCCCTTTTTTTTTTCCCCCTTTTTTTTCTTTTTTTCCCCCTTTTTTTTCCATTTTTTCTTTTTTTTCCATTTTTTCTTTTTTTTCCATTTTTTTCTTTTTTTCCCATTTTTTCTTTTTTTCCCATTTTTTCTTTTTTTCCCATTTTTTCTTTTTTTCCCATTTTTTCTTTTTTTCCCATTTTTCTCTTTTTTTTTTTTCATTTTTTCTTTCTTTCTTTTTTTTACATTTTTTCTCTTTTCTACATTTTTTCTTTTTTTACATTTCTTTTTTTTGACATTCTTTTTTCTTAAATTTTTTTCATAAATTTAAAAAATTTTTTAGCTCATATTTTCTGCTAGTACTAGTAGAGTGTGTGTACATACATACATACATGTGTGTGTGTGTGTGTGTGTATATATATATATAATATAATATATATATATAGAGAGAGAGAGAGAGGAAAAGATTGTCCCCTTGGAGTCAAACTGAAACTGATTCACTAGAATGTCACACAATAAAAAAAATATGTAATTGAATGACAAAAATTCTATGTTATGCATTTTTGTCCTTCAAAAGATCTTCCTGAAGCTAACATTTTTATGGAGGGTCTCAAATCTATGTGAAAGGGAATGAATGAAATACAACAAACATCACAAGTTCTACATTGAGAAAATGCTGAAAACACTGGGATTCTTTAATTTAAATTTATTTTCAAAATTTTTAGCATCTGATATATTGAGATCCATAACTGATTCTGTTCAGGTTTCTATTGCTTTTCTCCAACAGAAAAGAACAAAACAAAAATGTCTATTTAGAGGATTATGTTAAGGAGTATTTTCTATGACTAGGAAGAGAAATTAACAGTTGACTCTAGACTTTAGTGATCAGGGATCCAATATTTTTATGATTCTAATAAGAACATGATAAAAAATTTTGGGATCCATCATACATGTGAAGGTTAAGCAACATTGTGGTTCATTGGTGCTGACCTCTGTGTGTGTGTGTGTGTGTGTGTATATATATATATATATATATATATATATATATATATATATAATGCACTGTTACATTAAAACCTGTACATACACACTACAAAAATGTACATTGTTTCAACGTTATTTTTTTAATGTTGAAACAAGATGTACTGTTTTGTAGTGGGTATGTACATGTTTTAATGTAACAGTGCATAATAAACAAATATTTATTGCTCTACTTTTGTATTGAGCCCTGTTTAAAATTAATGTTTTGAATGCGGAAATTTTACTCTTCGTTCGTTTACATTTGTGTGTGTGTGTGTGTGTATGTGTATATATATATATATATCTCGATCATATATATATATATATATCTCGATCATATATATATATATATATATATATATCTCGATCATATATATATATATATATATATCTCGATCATATATATATATATATATCTCGATCATATATATATATATATCTCGATCATATATATATATATATATATATATATATATATATATATCTCTCGATCATATATATATATATATCTCTCGATCATATATATATATATATCTCGATCATATATATATATCTCGATCATATATATATATATATATCTCGATCATATATATATATATATATATATATATATCTCGATCATATATATATATATATATATATATATATATATATATATATATATATATATCTCGATCAAATATATATATATATATATATATATCTCGATCATATATATATATATATCTCGATCATATATATATATATATATATCTCGATCATATATATATATATATATATCTCGATCATATATATATATATATATCTCGATCATATATATATATATATATCTCGATCATATATATATATATATATATATCTCGATCATATATATATATATATATCTTGATCATATATATATATATATATATATATATATCTTGATCATATATATATATATATATATATCTTGATCATATATATATATATATATATATCTTGATCATATATATATATATATATCTTGATCATATATATATATATATATCTTGATCATATATATATATATCTTGATCATATATATATATATCTTGATCATATATATATATATATCTTGATCATATATATATATATATCTTGATCATATATATATATATATCTTGATCATATATATATATATATATCTTGATCATATATATATATATCTTGATCATATATATATATATATATCTTGATCATATATATATATATCTTGATCATATATATATATATATCTTGATCATATATATATATATCTTGATCATATATATATATATATATATATATATATATATATCTTGATCATATATATATATATATATATATCTTGATCATATATATATATATATATATATATATATATATATATCTTGATCATATATATATATATATATATATATATATATATATATATATATATATATATATATATCTTGATCATATATATATATATATCTTGATCATATATATATATCTTGATTATATATATATATATATATATTGATTATATATATATATATATATATATATATATATATATCTTGATTATATATATATATATATCTTGATTATATATATATATATATATATATATATATATATATATATATCTTGATTATATATATATATATATATATATATATATATATATATATATATCTTGATCATATATATATATATATATATATATATATATATATATGATTGAGATATATATATATATATATATATATATATATTGGTCTGCGAAAGTAGGTATCCAGTAATATATCATTAATGATATTATTGATGTTTGTATGATGTTTATAGTAGGCTTTGTTTTTCATTACTGCTTACCTACTTTTGTATCCCCATACATACGTAGACAGACAGACAGACACACACACCACTACTTTGGTAACTTCAATCAGTAGAATCATTCATAACCAATTTGGATGGTAAATAAATTGTTTGATGTTTACTTATCAAGACCGGCAAATACTTATATATTAAACATTAAAACAGGCATCTATCATCTGCCAATATCACAATACAAAAACCTCTGCAAACGAGTTTGACCTACTTAGTAATTCAAAACAGAAGAATGTAAATGAGATTAACAAATGTGTATGTTCAATTATACTTATGTAGCTAGGTTAAATAAATATAGGAGAATGTACATTTACTTGGACATACATATATATATATATATATATATATATATATATATATATATATATATATATATAAGATATATCTGATATATCTCATGCTCTCCAGTATAAGCACATCTGATATAAGAATGTTTTCCCCTTCCAAGTGGGATGCAGGTTCAAATTCTGCTCGTGAGCACTTTATTTTTTTAATAAGATTTCTTGAATATTCAGACCAGTAGACAACAATAAATACTGTTTAGTAAATAAATGAAGCATCTACTCAAATATGAGTATACACTAAAAATAAAGTTTAAAGTCATAAAATCTGTTGGATTAATAAATAAAAAATCTATTATTTTTTTAAAAATTTTATATATATATATATATATATATATATATATATATAATAATTGATTAATATATAATAATAATATATATAATTGTTTTTTCTTTTCTGGACATAAATTATGTATAAAATGTCCAAATGTTCATTATGTCTGGATATTTTCACTATTGTTTTAGCCATTATCAATGATGTTTTTTATTTTTAGTTTCAACTGAATGTATGGTCTTTTTTTTATGTATGTATCTAGACTTATAGCGGCATTTCTATTTTCCAAGCACAGCCAGCACATTGTTCATGGTTGATATTATATATTTGTATGTCTCTGAGTATGTTGTTGATGGGGTTTAGTAGGTTTTCTTGTGTGTTTAAATTTGTTTTTAATTGATTTGTGGTTAGATATTTAACGTGAGTCTTCTTGATAGGCGTGTAATGGTATATCCAATATGATTATTCATACATTTTGTTTGATCAGAAACACAATTCTGTAAAGGACACGTGAATTCATAAATAATCTGGTGAGTTATTGTTGTTGATAAAGTTACCAGTTTTAAATTTTTTATAGTCGATAATTAATTCATTTTTTTTTTTTTTTTTTTTTTTTTTTTTTTTTTTTTGGACTGGTGTTGTATATTTATTCATAATGTTTCTAAGGAAAGATTCATCGTACTTAAAGTTATCCATGTATTTGATTTTTATAGTAAATGTTAATGTTTTTATTGGTATGTTCAGTGTTGCTATTGGTTGCCTTAATAAGAAAAAGTCTAATTTGGTGATGTATGAAATAAAATCAGCCTTGATAATGGCTAAAAGTATATCCGAAAGTGCTTGAACAGACGGAACATATGGCCAATTTCTACATAATTTATGTCCAGAAAAGAGTATATACATGCACACACTATATATACATATATATATATATATACACACAAGTTTAAAAATTTATTTTATACACCACCTCTTCTTCCAGTGACATAGACGTGTAATTGTAATATCGTTTTATGAACACTTATTGCCTGCCACCTGAAGAGACCTGATGGTCAAAACTAAGGTTGTGTGCTGATACGTAAATTATCTATCTATCTAATATATATATATATATATATATATATATATAAAAGGTAATCCCATAAGTTCTGGCCGAATTTTGAAACAAGTGACCAAATGTTACATTTAATTACAGATTCAATCAACAATGTATTTTCCCTGATTATCTATGACTTCCTTCCATCTATTAACAAGCTTAATAATTCCATTACTGTAAAATTCTTTTGGTTTTGATTCGAAGAACTCACAAATGTCAGTTTTAACCTCTTCCTGTGTTACAAAAGCTGTTTCTTCCAAATGATTCTGTAAGCTAGGAAACAAATGGTAGTCTGAAGGAGCAAGATCGGGAGAATAAGGTGGATGAGGAATTTTCTCCCAACAAAGTTCTTCGATCTTTTGTGACGTGATTCTTGCTGTGTGTGGTCACACATTGTCCTGATGAAACATCACCCGTTTTCGATTCACTAGAGCAGGTCTTTTTTTCCTCAAAGCTTGGTTCAAACGCTCTAATTGCTGACAGTATATTTGAGCATTAATTGTTGCGTTAGTTAGTAAGAATTCAAAGTGGATTATTCCTTGGCAATCCCACCAGATGGAAAGAAGAACCTTTTGCCCATGAAGTTCCCTTCTCGGCTGTGCCAGGGGTCCTTCCCCTTTACCAAGCCACTGTCTACGACGCTTAACATTTTGATAAAAGATCCATTTTTCGTTGCCAGTCACAAGTCTATCCAAAAAAGGTGAAACAAGTTGGCGAGAATGGAGAGAAGAGCAGATGTCAACTCTGGATTTGAGGTTGTTTTCAGACAATTCATGAGACACCCATTTTCCAAGTTTAGGAACTTTTCCAAGTTGTATGGTTTGAACTGAGAACCACTGCCAATTCCTCAACTGATAAAGCAGGATTTTCTTCAAGGGCTGCTTCAAGAGGCTTTACATCAAACTCAACTGGACGTCCGGTTCGATCATCTTCAAGGGTGAAATCTCCACCTGAATTTTGCAAACCATCTTCTGCAAGTTCTTTCATTCACACATTCCTCTCCATAAACTGAGTGAATGTTTCTAACCGCTTCGGCTGCTGAGTTTCCTTTCTTGAACTCATAAAGCATTATGTGCCTCAAATGATTCTTGGGTACTTCCATGTTAGCAGGCTTTTAATCAAACAAAATTTAATTTTATTGTTCTCTGAAATAAAATTTGATCAGTTTAAATGCATCTAAACATAAAAATAATGTTCAGCTTCATTAGACATTATAAAATACTCTTTAAATTTCGTTCATTTTAACAAAAGGTTAAAATTTGGACAGAACTTATGGGATGACCTTATATATATATATATATATATATATATATATATATATATATATATATATATATATATATACACCCCCCCCCCCAGTATAGGATTGGTATATACGGAATAAATTCCAATAACCAACAATTATTATTCTTAAAAGAGTACTCAATACAGAGTAGAGCAGATATAATTATTTATTTAAATATTATAACATAAATATGTTATAAAATCACTACAAAAATAGCCATTTTGTTTCAACACTTTTGGTGTCTTATCAAGTGATGATGTTGAATGTAGAATAAAGGGTTTAAAAAAAACAAAAAAAAGCTACATTCAACATCACTTGATAAGACACCAGAAGTGTTGAAACAAAATGGCTATTTTTGTAATCATTTTATAACATATTTATGTTATAATATTTAAATAAATAATTATATATATATATATATATATATATATATATATATATATATATGGCCATGTTGGTCGAAACTAGTCGAGGAATATAAATGAAATAATAATAATAAAAGCATAAGAATATTAATCTACAACCCAGTGTGTCTGAAGATTTTAATTGATTTTTCTAATAATTTTTATCGTTCAAAATATATATATATGTATGTATATAAAGAAAAGAACAAAATCAGTGGTGGAACCAATTGACAACTTGCCAAAAGACCTCAATATCCTGATACTAGATAAAATCTCGAACAAGGACAGCAATAAGAAAAAAAAGAAAAGGACCTATTAGCAAACACTTACCTACTCGGTAAAATTTTCCATGCCTAGATTACTGACACAGACCTAAAAAAGCTTGACAATGTTAATTTGTATCAAAGGATGGCTCTAGTTGTAACCAGTTTCATGCTCACATGATTTTCAAACACCTTGAATGAAGATCATGTCTGTTTGAAACTCTGGTTACGAATAGGACTGCCATCATTTATATATATATATATATATATATATATATATATATATATATATATATATAAAAGTGAACATAGAAGTCAACACTCAGGCCTGACAATTACATCTAGCATGAAACAGACTGTCGCCTCTAAGTGTTGACTTCTATGTTCACTTTTATATTTACACATGCTCTATTTCTGATATTGAGCACTTTATTCCATAAATATAGCACATCTTAAGACTATATTTCTTCATACATATATATATATATATATATATATATATTTGTGTATTTAGGCAACAATCCTTCTTTCATGCATATTTCATTAAAAACGACTGACAAGGTGCTTTTATTTAGTTTTTTATATAATTTCTCGTGCGATCTAATAAAGTTTTTCTTTTCAGAGGATAAATTATATAAAAACTGTCCAAATGTTCTTTTTATCCGAGCGCTTTCGGCTATACATTTAGCCATTTTCAAGGATTATATTTCAACTGTTAGAATTAGAAATAGAAATAGTTTGTTATATGTATGTTTTATAAAGTGGTTCATTTTTTTTTTTTTTTTTGTTTCAAAACACGGTCAAGATATTATGTCCATGTTCAAAGTTAATATTATTAAGTGTCGGTTTGTTTGTTTAATGAGTGTCTTGATTGATTAAAGTGTTCAGCTATGGGAGAATAAGGATTGTTTTGACGTATGGTTAGTTTATGATTGTTGAAGCGAAATCTAAAATTATTTCCAGATTCACCAATATATCCACTATTGGGACATATTGTGCAGAATAAATAGTAGATTATGTTATATATATATATATATATATATATATATATATATACATATATATATATATATATATATATACATATATATATATATATATATATATACATATATATATATATATACATATATACATATATATATATATACATATATACATATATATACATATATATATATATATATATATACATATATATATATATATACATATATACATATATATATATATATATATATATATATATATATATATATATATATATACATATATATATACATATATATATATACATATATATATACATATATATATATACATACATATATATATATATATACATATATATATATATATATATATATATATAAATCTCATGTCTGTATGTGTGATTAATGGAAATATGAAATTTGTCAGCTGCTTGATATGTTCAGCTCCAGAGTTTTGGAGGTGAGCCTTTTTGTAATCATTCAGTCCACTCCTCAGAAGGTTTCAGCAATTGAGTGTGGATTTTCCTCATTTTCGTTATTTTTATACTATTTATTGGTGTTAGGTTATATATATATTTGAAAGATATATTTTGGCAGCAAGGAGTCATCCTAATATGTTTTTGTTAAATTTAACTGGCAATATCTGTTTTTATTGTGTTTCTTCAATTTTCAAATAAGGATTGGAATCAAAATTTGTGGATAAACTGTCGAAAGTCTAAGCTTTGTTCCAGTATTTTTGACTGTTTCAGTCATTATCAAGAACTGGGTTTTGTCTGTGTAGTAGACAAGATTCTGTTGGCTATATCAGTGTTGTGTAGTGTAACACAGTTCAGGAAACAACACAAAATAACAATGTTCGTTACCACAAAATGAAATACCTCTCTTGAAAATGTCTAAAGAATTAACCAAAAGTGCGCAGGATAAGGGAAATTACTGACAGTTCCTCTACACATACTTTGTCCGCCATTAAGGAAAAATTATAAGGACACTAGAAAAACTGAAAATATTCCTTGTCCATCATATTAAATGAAACCTGGATATTTTAAGTTTTAATCATATCACTCCAAGCAAGGTGATAAAGCCACTAAGATGCAAGGGGTTACTGAGAATGAAAGACCATGATGGAAGCTGCAAAAATGTTACTGAGGAGAGAGGCCAATAAAATTAATAGGATTCAAAGTGACAGATGATGATTGACGTTTTAAATTTTTTTAAATCAAGCAAAACAAGAAACTGAAAGAGAATTCTACAGGTGATTAGTGCAGGAAAAGAAACTATTAGCATAGAGCTTATGGATACACTTAGCAATTTCAACAGTAAAATGATGAGACCTAACTGCCAATCTAGTACTAGGCTTCAGTTTATGAAGTCGAGATATTAAAGAGGAAATCTCATCAGAACAATTGTATGAAAATATTTGTAGAAAAGACACAGGGAGGCTACATTATGGCAGACATGCTATATACATGTGTGGGTGTGTGTGCACGTTTTTTGCTTATTGGTTTTCTTGTTTCTCTTTAATGTTCATATATGCGTATATTAAATGCATATTTATATAAATTTATTTGTCTTTCAGATCAAAAGGATTGTGACAGTTGGAATGCCATACAAACATTGCATCATTTGATTGACGATGATCGAAATGGAAATGTTGATCAGACAGAAAGTGATGAGGTATGTTTATTTATAGGACCATATATATATATATATATATATATATATATATATATACACACACACACACACACACATATCTCATTATATACTTTTTTATTTTTTATTTTAGGATATTACATTGGAAACATGTAAAAAAATCGCTACACAATTGCACTTGTGTTTCAATGCATAGCAACACATCTCATCAGGTGGTTGTAAATCTACGGGTCATGACATGACCCATTTATGAAAAATAATTTCTTAATTTTTGCTTCTTCCCTTAGTTTAAATTTAATGTAGGTTATATTCGATTTGTTGATCTGAGTAAAGCCCACAAACCTTCTAATCACCTACTTTTCTTTTTTTTCCATAAAAAGAGGCTGTATTTTGTTTTTAAATCATTCACTCGCCAGTACTTTACAATTGCATGATGAGATGCATTTGATACGCATCGAAACAAGATTGCAATTGTGTAGTGATTTTGACATGTTTTTTTATGTAATATCCTAAAACAAAGAATATTGCTCTATTTTGTATTAATCCCTCTTTTAAATTAAATGTTGACAATATATTCTATGCCATGGAATGTTGTCGAGGTCTCGTGTGAAATTGTATGACAGAGGAGAATAAGTGTAGAAGGATCTTACAGTCAGTTTTTTCTTGCTTGTGAAGTTCCCTAATTTGTTTCTTTCAGCAAACAGTGTAGCATAGGTCAAACAACCCAACACTTGTGTCTTCGGTTTGCTACCATGGTCACACTGCTCTGTTGCCTTGTTAAGCACTTTTTATAAATTGAGTGACAGGTCATAGGTGCAAAGAAAAGGCTTGCAAAAGTACTCTGAGATCTTTTCTTAAATATATGACTTGTAAAGCCGCCATTTTCTTTTTGGGATACTTTATATGTGAGACCCATCCAAATCCGTTTTCTGCCAAGAGGTAACCATTTTCTCTTGTGTTACAGATCTCCTGACTAAAAAGCAGCCACACAGGTTTTTGGAAATATATATTTTTGAAATATGAGATACTATATTTTCTTGTGTCTAATAGGAGAAATTCTGAATGGAAATTGAAGACAAAAAAGGTGTGGGTCATAGTATAAACAAGTATATGTTTTCAGAAATTTTTACTCAGTTTAAAAAAATGTCTTACTTAAAACAGCAAAATTACAAATACACCCTGTCAGCATAAGAGATAAAAAACACAAAGTAGATAGGTGTTGATAACAATTGTTTGCAAAAAAGTATTTGATATATTGGCCATATTTGTTTCTCTCTTCATTAATGTCGGCCATATTTGTTTCTCTCTTCAACAATGTCGGCCATATTTGTTTCTCTCTTCAACAATGTCGGCCATATTTGTTTCTCTCTTCAACAATGTCGGCCATATTTGTTTCTCTCTTCAACAATGTCGGCCATATTTGTTTCTCTCTTCATTAATGTCGGCCATATTTGTTTCTCTCTTCATTAATGTCGGCCATATTTGTTTCTCTCTTCAACAATGTCGGCCATATTTGTTTCTCTCTTCATTAATGTCGGCCATATTTGTTTCTCTCTTCATTAATGTCGGCCATATTTGTTTCTCTCTTCATTAATGTCGGCCATATTTGTTTCTCTCTTCATTAATGTCGGCCATATTTGTTTCTCTCTTCATTAATGTCGGCCATATTTGTTTCTCTCTTCATTAATGTCGGCCATATTTGTTTCTCTCTTCATTAATGTCGGCCATATTTGTTTCTCTCTTCATTAATGCCGGCCATATTTGTTTCTCTCTTCATTAATGTCGGCCATATTTGTTTCTCTCTTCATTAATGTCGGCCATATTTGTTTCTCTCTTCATTAATGTCGGCCATATTTGTTTCTCTCTTCATTAATGTCGGCCATATTTGTTTCTCTCTTCATTAATGTCGGCCATATTTGTTTCTCTCTTCATTAATGTCGGCCATATTTGTTTCTCTCTTCATTAATGTCGGCCATATTTGTTTCTCTCTTCATTCTTGAAAGATAATATTTTTTTATTTTCATTGTTTATTAATATATAGAAATATAATAAAGTTGTATCAAGCAGAAAAGTATGATAGATTATTTACACTATATTTGGACTATTGTCCTCATCTTTGTTGTTGTTATCACAACGTTTCGGCAAGCAATAACTGAACAGTGCTAAATAAGTACTAGATGATATCTCTAGACATGAGCAGTGAAATGTGAACAGTCTACCCAGGTAGATTTTCTTCACCCTTTATAAAACTAATCTGTGGTTTGTATTAATTAATCCTTTAACTTTATTATATTCACTAAAGTTATCTTCCAACGTGTTAAGCATCATACTATGTTTGATACCAAAAACATTGGTGTTACCATATTTTCTTGTACATTTTTGAACAAAAATTAAAGGCAAAAGAGGGGGGGGTGGCATATTATAGACAGGTACACATTTTCAGAAATTTTTACTCAGCTTAAAAAAACTTATTTGAAACAGATTGCAAATACACTTAGCATAATAGATAATAAAACACAAAGTACGAAGGTTGTCATATAGGAAGAAAATGTGTAACTACCGACACTGAGGTACAAGCATGACACTCTGGACTTATAAATATGTTTTCCACCAGTTGTATAAATAAGGGTGTCAGGCTACTGACTGGAGTGATTATTGAGTGGAACTATCCAGTTGAATTAGCATGAATTATTGTGCGTCTATGATTTGGGTTTTGATTTAGGATTTACTAGACGTTAAGCCAATCTGGGCTACTAACACTGAAATGGCTAATTATCTTTGGTTGACTTTTACTTTTGTTCTTGTTAAGTATTTATTTGTGGTTGTAATTAAATGTTTTATTTTAACATTGAAGTGCTGAGTTCTTAATTAATAACGGCCACCTGTCACAAAATAGGTGTTGATAACAGTTATTTCCAAAAGGTATTTGATATGTCAGCCATATTTGTTTCTCTCTGTACTTAATGGAAGACAATATTTTTTTAATTTTTTTTACACTGTTTATTAATACATAGAAATATAATAAAGTCATCTGAAACAGAAAAGTATAGTTAATTAATTAGCACCTTACCAGGTATTACCAGGTATGTGTTGTTAACGTCTTTCCTTGAAAATAAGATTTGAAATGAGTAAAAAAAAAAAATGACAAACACAAGATTTACTTTTGTAGTCGCCTACTCCCACCTTTCAATGATTACTATATTTTCTTGTTTATAATACAAGAAATTTTGAAAAAGTTTAATGGCCCGAATCGTGTTCACATTTCCAGAAATTTTTAATTCGCTTAAAAAACCTCTTATTTGAAACAGCAAGATTGCAAATGCACAATCTTCTATATATAAATAAAAGCGCAGTGTATGTGTGTCCGTCTGTCTGTTTTATAATCTTGGTGAATCATAAACAACCAGAAGTAACAGGTAGTAACTACTGTGGTTACAAGTGATTAAAAAAAAATATAAATAACTCATTTAAAGTTTAATTTGACTATCAAAAAGAGTGAAAGTTTTAAAAAAACAAATCTTTAATAAAGATTTAACTTTCATGTCAATTTTCACTACAATTGTAATTGGTATCATCTAATTAAACAGTAATTAAAGCTCAAGTAGGGCACGGTAAATTGCTCAAGTTGTTTTTTTTTCTTTTTCTAGCATACTGTGATGTATTTGAAACATTACATAGTTCAGGTTCTTTAATGTCTTTTAAGAGTGAATTTATGTAAAGGGATCATAAAGAATGGTGATTTTAAAATAAAATAAAAATTGCATGCAAAATAATTGTAAACAAACTATGTACACTATTTACATTATTCTCGCTTGCCATGTTTATTGCAATGTTTCGGCCATTGTATGGTCAGGCCTTCTTCAGTATCTGTCTATATTTCTGAGATGAGTTATTATGTACACTATTTACATTATTCGGACTATTGTCCTTATCTTTGTTGCCATATTTATTATACCGTTTCGGCCGTTGTACAGTCAGGCCATCTTCAGTATCTGTCTATATTTCTGAGATGAGGTACTATGTACACTATTTACATTATTCGGACTATTGTCCTCATCTAGGTTGCCATGTTTATTGCAATGTTTCATCCATTGTACGCTCTGGCCTTCTTCAGTATCTGTCTATATTTCTGAGATGAGGAATTACGTTCACTATTTACATTATTCGGACTATTGTCCTCATCTTGCTTGCCATGTTTATTGCAACATTTCGGCCATTGTATGGTCAGGCCTTCTTCAGTATCTGTCTATATTTTTGAGATGAGGTATTATGTACACTATTTACATTATTCGGACTATTGTCCTTATCTTTGTTGCCATATTTATTACAACGTTTCATCCATTGTACGCTCTGGCCTTCGTCAGGTGGTTGGAATGTTGAACTGAACCCTTTATTTTGCTCACTGGGGTAGACTGTTCTAGTTCCACGTGCCATGTTTAATGGATGTCAGTTATGAGTTATCTCCAGTTAATTCCCCTTTCCAAGTTCTCCACTGCCTTAACTGGGTATTGAACTCACAATGGGTCCTGTTACTGGATCTAACTAACGCCTTTATCCACTGTGCCATGTGTCCAGTGACAGGACCCAAAAGAGTGTGAGTTCAATACTCGGTTAAGGCAATGGAGGACTTGGAGTGGGGAATTAACAGGAGATAACTGATAACTGACATCCATTAAACATGGCACGTGGAACTAGAACAGTCTACCCAGTGAGCGAAATAAAGGGTTCAGCTAGACATTCCAACCACCTGAAGAAGGCCGGAGCATACAACAGCCGAAACGTTTTAATAAATATGGTGACAAAGATGAGGACAATAAATTTTCCTAGTTTATTATATAGAAATATAATAAATAAAAAAGTACAATAGATTAATTAACACCTTAAAATGTATGACCAGCTATGTCTCTTATCTGTATATATCTCTAAGATGTGGTCTTTACAGATATCTCAGTTATTTCTCTTTAACTCAAGTCTCCAAGTTTTGCTTCACCACTGCATTATTTACATTATTCAGACTGTTATCCTCATCTTTATTGCTATATTCACAACGTTTTGGCTTGTTGTACGCTCCTGCCTTTTTCACATGACTGAATCTCTGAAATGAGGTATTATGATTACTTACATTATTTACATTATTCAGACTGTTATCCTCATCTTCATTGCTATATTCATAATGTTTTGGTCGGTGTATGCTCTGGCCTTCTTCAGGTGATTGGAATTTTGTACCAAACCCTTTGATTGTTCTCGTTCCACGTGCCCTGCCTCTTACAGATGTCTGTTATTTCTCTTTAACTCGAGTCTCCAAGTTTTGGTTCACCACTGCTGTGGCCTGGTATTGAATTCACAACTCTTTGGGTCTAGTCACTGGAGTTAACAATGCCTATCCACAGACAGAATATTTTCCTGCAGCAGTTTGCCATTTCTTTCTGTGGTAAACTGGTTGCCAACCAAGGCCAAAGAACCCAGTTTGTCCTGCTATTTAACTCGTATCTGGAGGGAGAAGAGGTGAATAGTAGTTAGCAAAATTTCCCTACTGCAGACAATAAAAGCAGCCAATACAAACTGTGTATTAGGCTATTTAATACTACAAAAAACAACCAAACTTTCTCCTGATGGAAAAGATGGCTGATTTGATATTTTGCAGTCCTATAACTTGTCTTGATAAAGCAGTAATTCTTTCAGAAATGAAAATATTGGAAAAAAATCTTGGTTTCAGAATTATATTTAGATAAGATTTGACATCGGTACTCTCGAAAATTTTCTAATAAGTTACTTTCTCATAATAAGTGTGGCATTCTTTAGATGAAATTTTTGGCTGAATTTATTTCTATGTATAGCTAATGCATTTGATTAATTCTTGTAAGATTTCCCAAGCCAAGATACATCACTTTACATGAGGGATTTTATCAAGGCAAATGTCTTGAACATAGTACAAAACGTGTCAGCTAAGTTTTCCTTTTGTCTTTATTCATCTTCAACTACAGATAAAATGTATTGTTTGTTATTCTACTATAAATAGGTATTACTGGTCATTTTACTGTAAAAAATGTATTTTTGTACTTACATCGTGTTTTGCTTTTATTTGGGGCTTCACTAATTTAAGGGCAGTACTAGATTGGCAGCTAGGTCTCATTATTTAACTATTGAAATTGCTAGATGTAACCATAAGTTCTAAGCTAATAGCTTCGTTTCTCACACTTCTTGTCTGTGGAACTCTCATCTGGTTTTCCTGTTAACCATGATCTTCAAAAATTTAAATGCAACATTGTCATTTTTGGTCTTTTTTTTTTTTTTAATCCTTTCTTTACAATAATTTTTTTCTCAGTTTCTTTTACTCTCAGTCTCCCTTTGTGTCTTAGTGGCTTTATCAGCTTGCTTGGGTTGAAATGAAAGAGAAAGGAAAAAGAAAAGCTTATATTTGCTTTCAAGTAAACAATAAACTTTTGAAGGTTCGTTAAATGATATGACTTTATAATCATCACCGTGTGAAATATATTGAACCTTCCCCGAGACAGGCTGTGCAAGCGTCATAAATTGCCTGAAAGGCACACTAAATAAAGACAATATCGCTGTTGACAAAATGGGGAAAATATGAAAGACGCACTAAAAGAAATCAATATCAACATTGACATAAGTGGGTGGGGAATGTGAAAGACGCACTAAAGGAAATCAATATCGACATTGACATAAGTGGGTGGGGAATGTGAAAGACGCACTAAAGGAAATCAATATCAACATTGACATAAGTGGGTGGAGAATGTGAAAGACGCACTAAAGGAAATCAATATCAACATTGACATAAGTGGGTGGGGAATGGGAAAGACGCACTAAAGGAAATCAATATCGACATTGACATAAGTGGGTGGGGAATGTGAAAGACGCACTAAAGGAAATCAATATCGACATTGACATAAGTGGGTGGGGAATGTGAAAGACGCACTAAAGGAAATCAATATCAACATTGACATAAGTGAGTGGAGAATGTGAAAGACGCACTAAAGGAAATCAATATCAACATTGACATAAGTGGGTGGGGAATGGGAAAGACGCACTAAAGGAAATCAATATCGACATTGACATAAGTGGGTGGGGAATGTGAAAGACGCACTAAAAGAAATCAATATCGACATTGACATAAGTGGGTGGGGAATGGGAAAGACGCACTAAAGGAAATCAATATCGACATTGACATAAGTGGGTGGGGAATGTGAAAGACGCACTAAAAGAAATCAATATCGACATTGACATAAGTGGGTGGGGAATGGGAAAGACGCACTAAAAGAAATCAATATCGACATTGACATAAGTGGGTGGGGAATGGGAAAGACGCACTAAAGGAAATCAATATCGACATTGACATAAGTGGGTGGGGAATGTGAAAGACGCACTAAAAGAAATCAATATCGACATTGACATAAGTGGGTGGGGAATGTGAAAGACGCACTAAAGGAAATCAATATCGACATTGACATAAGTGGGTGGGGAATGTGAAAGACGCACTAAAGGAAATCAATATCGACATTGACATAAGTGGGTGGGGAATGGGAAAGACGCACTAAAGGAAATCAATATCGACATTGACATAAGTGGGTGGGGAATGTGAAAGACGCACTAAAAGAAATCAATATCAACATTGACATAAGTGGGTGGGGAATGGGAAAGACGCACTAAAGGAAATCAATATCGACATTGACCAAAGGGGGTGGGGAATGGGAAAGACGCACTAAAAATGTCAATATCAACATTGACAAATAGGGGAAAATGATATTGGCTCCTTTAGTGCATCTTGCACAATGTTTAGACCTTGGGAATAATGTGAGACCCACTAAAGGGGGTCAGTATCAATGTTGACACATGGAAAAAATGTGAAAGACATGGTAAAGGAAGTCACTATCGATGTTGACACTTGAGAGAATCTGATAATTTCCGGTTTGGGTTGTTTTACGGCATATCAACCTCAATGGGTTATTTAATGCCGACAACATTTTTAGGATAGATTCGTATGAATAGAATATGTATTCTTTGGTTTAGATTGGTTTGGTTTATTTTGTTTTACGGCATATCAACCGCAATGGGTTATTTAATGCCGACAAAATTTTTATTGCTGGTAATATTTTTTTTTTTCAAACATATTTCTGGTAATATTTTTTTCAAAAATATATTGTTTTTTTTTTTCCCAAAAATATATTGCTGGTTCTTTTTTTTTTTTTTTTTTTTTTTTTTTTAATATATTGCTGGTAATTTTTATTTTATTTTATTTTTTTTTTCAAAAAATTTATTGCTAGAAATAATGTATCACTGGTAATAATTTTTTTACAAAGTATTTCTGGTACTAAAACCTATTTTTACACTTTCATAGTGTTTTAACCCCAGTTTGGGGTTAACTATTTGCCCATAGCTGGGGCCCTAACAAGTGCTACCACCTGGGTCAAGGTGAACCTGGGAACCCCAGCAATTAAGAGGTGGTTCCACACTCCTCAAAACCTCCTGATCAGAGGCCTTGCTGTTGGACGTAGTTTATTGTCTTACTCAGGATGGGATTATTTCAGGTTTTAATAACCCTGATACCAAGTTGCAAAATATGTGGAATCTGTAGAACCCCTTCCAGAATGTGGATCAAAGCATTCTCTGACATATGATGTGTCTGTATGATTCTTCATGCCTCGTAAGCTATTTGTGGTGTCACTCTACCAGTGATACCAAATATTATTACATCATTCAGTTCGACTCTGCATGTGTCGTGTGTAACAAAATGTTTTGATTAACAGCCTGAAGCCTCATTTTAAATCACACCACCCGAATGATGAGCTGCCAGCACTTGTGTGGTGTGCAGGCTGGATTCTAAAGTCACTTTCGACGCCATCTGTTATGGTGAAATGTATGACAATCTCTTTCTATTTATGTCTCAGATCTTGCGGTTTTCAGACAGCCACTATCAGTGTGTATTTATGTCTCTGTGTAAGTACATTACACACGCACACCTCATTTCACCCCAAGCAAGACAATAAAGCCACTAAGATGCAAGGGCTTACTGAGTGTTAAAGAATATGAGGAAAAAATACTACCCCCCCCCTCACCAAAAAAGAAAAACAAGAATTAAGAAGACAGAAGATAACCATTCATTATCTGTCTATATTTCTGAGATGAGGTATTGTGTACACTATTTACATTATTTGGACTATTGTCCACATGTTTGTCGCCATATTTATTACAACGTTTCGGCCTTTACGTATCCGTCTATATTTCTGAGATGAGGTATTGTGTACACTATTTACATTATTCGAACTATTGCCATCATCTTTGTCACCATATTTATTACAACGTTTCGGCCCTTCAGTATCTGTCTATATTTCTGAGATGAGGTATTATGTACACTATTTACATTATTTGGACTATTGTCCACATGTTTGTCGCCATATTTATTACAACGTTTCGGCCTTTACGTATCTGTCTATATTTCTGAGATGAGGTATTGTGTACACTATTTACATTATTCGAACTATTGCCATCATCTTTGTCACCATATTTATTACAATGTTTCGGCCCTTCAGTATCTGTCTATATTTCTGAGATAGGTATTATGTACACTATTTACATTATTCGGACTACTGTCCTCATCTTTGTCGCCATATTTATTACAACGTTTCAGCCGTTGTACACTCTGGCCTTCTTCAGTTGGTTGGAATGTCGAACTGAACCCTTTATTTCGCTCACTGGAGTAGACTTTTCTAGTTCCACGTGCCATGTCTAATGGATGTCAGTTATCAGTTATCTCCTGTTAATTCCCCTCTCCAAATTCTCCAATGTGAGCACTGGTAAAAAATTGTTGCTGAAGACAAAGTTTATAATACCCAGAAATTCATACACAGATGTCCTCAAGGGACAGTGGATAAAGGTGTTGGTTAGATTCAGTGACAGGACCCAAAGAGTTGTGAGTTCAATACCCAGTGGAGAACTTGGAGAGGGGAATTAACAGGAGATAATTGATAACTGACATCCATTAAACATGAACTAGAACAGTGAGCGAAATAAAGGGTTTAGTTCGACATTCCAACCACCTGAAGAAAATCGGAGCGTACAACAGCCGAAACGTAATAAGATGAGGACAATAGTCCGAATAATGTAAATATTAACTATTCAAGTTATACTTAAATTTTTAAAGATGAAACTTGACTGTAAAGCAAGAAGCTGGAAGAAAGTTCCACAAGCAAGAAGTGCGAAAGAAGAACCTCTTAGCATAGAACTTATGGTTGCATATAGCAGTTTCAACTGTAAATCTAGTACTGCAATTAAATTCATAAAGTCAAGGTACTATAGAGGAAAGTTCAACAGAACAATTACCATGGAAGTATTTATAGAAAAGGCATAGGGAAGCTACATTACGGCGGTGGAAATTGACTGAAGCTGAGATGCCAGATCAGAACCAATGACATTGCAGATTCATCTTTGGATTTTATCAAGGATCTCTAAATATATAGCAGAAACATGAGGTTATATGTGGCAGCTATATTAAAAGCATGGACAAATTGGAAACATAAATATGTAAGATATATTCTGTTGAGAAAAATTGTCTAGCACAACACAGTGAACCCACTTTCCTAGCAGCAGACCTAGCAATTGATTCAATATAATCTTTCCACTTCATGTCAGCAAAAAATATTAGTCTGAGAAGATGCAACGAGTCACTCTCTTGGAGGTTAGCATCAGCCATGCTGGTGGAAAGTAAAAGTTTCGCTCAGACCATTAAAAGAGAGCAGTTTATATGAAGAAGTGTGGGCATTGATGTCAACACTGAAAGGTGACAGTCTGTTTCATGCTTGAAAACAATCTTCAAGATTGCATTTAAGCATGAAACAGACTAATGTCCCTCAGTGTCAACATTAGTATCCGTACTACTTATATTTACACATACTCTATCCAGGATACTGATCACTTTTGCCCTATAAATAGAGCTTATTGTAAAACTATATTTTATATGTATGTGCATAAAATTCAGATATAAATAAAGTATCTGTAAAGACAATAAAAAAATTGACAAAACATTTTATGCCAATTTCCGGGCATTATTTTTAGTGAATCTTCCTATTTGAAATAGATGTCATGTTTTTATTTAATTAAAATGTGGGATTATAAATAAAATCCATGTAAGTAAACTGGGATTGCAAAGGAAATATTTGTTGCAGATTAGTGATCTATTCTCTGATACGTGGAACTAAGTTCCAACTCGAACATCGGGGGCAAAAAGAAATGCCTAAAACTCGAATCGCAGGTACTATCTCACTAATCAAAATGCACGCCACCAGTCAGAAAAATAACTCGTTCTCCACCAAACGCGGTAGCCAAAAATTCTCCAATTCCCAGATTCGAGAACACCAACTGCTTTTATCAGGCGAACATTTTTTCCATTCGTCGACAGATGAGAGATGATCTCCAGTATTTTGCATATCAAAGTATGTTTAATTGCGACTCCTTCATCAGACTTGTTTTTTTTTTGTTTTTTTTTTAATTCAAATATTCCATCTTCAGCATGTCATGCGGAATTTGTGCCCTTTTGTTTGGTAATTAATTTTCTTTTTCGCCAGATTTTCCGTCGTAAAATACACGCGACTCGGTAAATCCCCGTTTTCTTCGCTATAAGCCATTAATTCTTTAGAAATTGCTTTGTTTACATTTCAGATGTGAAACTGAGCAGATATGGGCTTTCAAGGAAAAACTCTGAAAGAGGAAGTGTAATATTCTTGTTGGTCTATTTGCTTTGTCTAAGCCATGCTTAATCAAATGGTTTCTCCTTTAAAGGAGGACACAAGGTCGAGCACTGTTGGAAAGCACATTTCTTGAAGGTAGAAGCTGATAGATGTAATACACACTGTTTAAACAAAAGAGGAAATGGGACAAAGTGGAAAAACTATAAATGATGTGTTTCACCAATGTCTGTTGGTCTCGGCTTCTCTAGGTCCACTTCCTCACTTTTGTTTCAGAAACTATTATACAACCTACAAACACACGCTGTTTTTAAAAAGAAGATGGAACGTCTATTTCAAATACTGGTATCCACTAAAAATAACATTTAAAGTAATTATATACACACACACACACACACACACACACACACACACACACACACATATCTGGGAGGCATGATGGAGTAATGGATAGTGGCTCAGACTGAGGAATCGGAGAGCCGAGTTCAAATTTCAGTCAGATCCATTACATTCACTTACATGCTAATAACCTTGGGAAAGGTATGAATCCTCTTCTTCTCCACCCAGTTATGGGTAAATAGCAGGACAGACTGGATTCTATAGCCTTGGATGGCAACTGGCCTAGGAGAAGGACAACTCTGAATTCAAAACCTGCAGAGGGTTGTTTGGGGACCTTGTGGCATACGGTGCACCAGGTCCCTGTATTCGTCCCTCCAAAAAGTGTGCTTGGTTCTGCACAAAGCCTTCACCACTATAATCAAATTATATCTGCAGGTGTCTGGCTGTTGGTTCCTAGGAACTCAGTTGCTTGACCCTTATACATTGATAAACGACGGGAGAGTCCAGCATATATATATATATATATATATATATATATATATATATATATATATATATAATATGTGCGGTACTTAGTGGAAAGCACTCCATATCATTGATAGAGCTAACAGAATAAGTTGTATGGATATGTGTTTGTGACCCTGGGTCACAAACTCATATCATTCACATATATATATATATAAAGAAATATAGTCTTAAAGTGTGCTATATTTATGGGATAAAGTGCTCAATATCAGAGATAGAGCGTGTGTAAATATAAAAGTGGACATGGAAGTCAGCACTTAGAGGCGACAGTCTGTTTCATGCTAGTGCAATTGTCAGGCAACGCAATACTGGAGCTGCCTGACGATTGCACTAGCATGAAACAGACTGTCGCCTCTAAGTGCTGACTTCCATGTCCACTTATATATATATATATATATATATATATATATATATATATATATATATATATATATATATATTATATAGTGTTAAGATGTGCTATATTTATGAGATAAAGTGCTCAATATCAGAGATAGAGCGTGTGTAAATATAAAAGTGAACATAGAAGTCAACACTTAGTGGCGACAGTCTGTTTCATGCTAGTGGCCTGCCGATTGCACTAGCATGAAACAGACTGTCACCTCTAAGTGTTGACTTCTATGTTCACTTTTATATATATATGTCATTTGCAGACAGTACTGTTTCACTGTATCGCAGGTCCTCATGTGTCATATATTTTGAATAACATGGTTAAGTATTTTGCCATTCTCTTAAAATTTTTTTACCGTTTTTGTCATCCTGTAACTTGGCTTGGAGTAATTCTTTCAGGAGAGATTGGTAAAAAATCTAAGGTTCATAATTTTATTTAGATAGGATTTGACAGTGGCACTTTCGAGAATTTTCCATCTAAGTTACTTTCTCATTTAATAAGTGTGGCATTCTTTAGATGAAATTTTTGGCTGAATTTATTTCTATGCATAACTAATGCATTTGATTAATTCTTGTAAGATTTCCCAAGCCAAGATGCATCACTTTACATGAGGGACTTTATCAAGGCAAATGTCTTGAACGTAGTACAAAACGTGTCAGCTAAGTTTTCCTTTTGTCTTTATTCATCTTCAACTACAGATAAAATGTATTGTTTGTTATTCTACTATAAATAGGTATTACTGGTCATTTTACTGTAAAAAATGTATTTTTGTACTTACATCGTGTTTTGCTTTTACTTGGGGCTTCACTATTTGCCCATAGCTCGGTCATTAACAGATGCCCCCACCCCAGGTCAGAGTGGACCTGGGTCGACAGCAATTAAGAGGTGGTTCCAATCTCCACAAAACTTCCAATCCTCCACTCAGAGGTCTTGCTGCTGGATGTCATACCCAGGATTACATCCGTCTTGGGTATGACGATAAACTACATCCGCGACCTTGGTAATACGATAAATACATCTAACAGCCAGGCCTCTGATCAGGAGGTTTTGAGGAGCATGGAACCACCTCTTAATTGTTGGTGTTCTCAGGTCCATCCTCACCCGGGGTGGTAGCACCTGTTAGGGTCCCAGCTATGGGCAAATTGTTAACCCCCAAATTGGGGTCAAAACAGTATGAAAGTGTGAAAATAGGAAATACCAGAAATACTTTGTAAAAGAAAAAAAAATCATTACCATCAATACATTATTATCAGTTAAAAAAAGTTTACCAGCAATCCTTTTTTGAAAAAAAATATCAGAAATGGATTTTTTTGAAGGAAAAATATTACTAGAAATACATGTTTGAAAAAAAATATTACCAGCAATAAAAATTTTGTTGGCTTTAAATAACCCATTGAGGTGTTGATATGCTGTAAAAGAAACCAAACCAAACCAGGAATTACATCTAGTTTGCCCCAATCTTCAAGCACACTTAATAGCTTTGAAACCTTAACACCGCAGCCAAGACACTGTGTCTGCAATGCTGGATGGGTGTGGTGTAGTGACTTGATAAGAAGCCGGCTAAACTCATTAAAACTAAAGCCAATTGGTATCTTTTGTCATCTTGAAACGTGTCCTTATCCCCAACTAAATTCTTCTCATTCTCTTTTATTCTTGTATCCTTGTGGCATTATCACTTTGTATGGGGTGAAATGAAAAAAAAAAATTACGTTTCGTATTTAGAAAATGTTTCGTGAGCACATACAGAGTGCTATGGATAAATTGTCATCTAAATTACGCAAAAATGAAAATAACATTGACATCTAATTTTAAGATATACAGGGTGTCCATGAAGTTCATGTGCACTTTAAAAAATTTATAACTTTATTTGTATTTGCGATAGAAATAATCTGTAAAAAATGTTATAAAGTTTAATGTACCTAGTTTTAAGTATAGGTAAAATAACTAATGTGATTTCAGGCATTACTGTAAATCAGTTGGCAAATGTTTTCCGAGAACTGCAAAATCGTATTACCCTTTGTATTGCTAATGATGGAGGCCATGTGGAAACTTAAATAAAATTTCAATAAAACCTTAAAATATATAGATTTACTTCTTTCTAATCCTTTTTACAAATTATTTCTATCGCATACATTAATACAAATAGTTATAAATTTTTTAAAGTGCACATGAACTTTATGGACACCCTGTATTTACCAAAATGGCTTAAAAAATATCTTGAAATACTAATAAGTAAATTTATTCAATAAAATTGCCATTGGCTTCAACCACGGCCCCCAGATTACTTTGGAATCTCCTGCAACTCTTCTGGACAGTCTCCTTGTTTAAGTTGGTGAATGCTGCCATAATCCTTGCCTTCAGTTCATCTTTGGTTATACGAGGAGTTTTGTTGGTCTCTCACTCAACTGCACCCCACATAATAATCAAGCGGGTTGCAGTCTGGAGAGTTAGGTGGCCAGATGTAAGGGGTGATGCAGTTGCAGAAATTGTCTGATAGCCATGACTGGGTTCTCCTGCTTGTGTGGTATGGTGCAGAGTCCTGTTGCCAGACATAGGGTCTTCCAGCAGCTACCCTTCTTGACCCAGGACAGGACTACCTTCTCAAGGAACTTGATGTAGGCTTCCATGTTGAGTCTGGCAGTGGTCAGATGAATGAAAGTATAATGATGTCATCACTAGTGATCACTCCAAACATTTTCGCAATCACCATTAGACTCATCCACCTTTTTCTAAATCTTTTGCACTGTTGTCAGATTGACACCCAGACATTCTGAAATGTTTGTATTGGAGCTTCTGACATAAATTCCAAACAGTACAGCATGCCATTTCCAAATTTCTCTTAACCACTTGCATCTTAGTGGCTTTATTGCCTTGCTTAGAGGTGAAATGACTAAAAGAGAAAAAAAAATGTCTATTAAAACTGGCATCCATGTATAGAATTGCACGTGAAAAGAAAAACTAGCAGTGAAGATGTCCTTCGTGTGTCACTTGCTACCCTCCCCGACACAATTCCAGATGAACTTGTAATTAAAGAAACCAATAAAAACAAGATTTGCGCTTTCTTTTCTTGCTGTGGTGTTATTTCATCTTTGATTCCCTTGTGAATGTACAATGGCCTTTCCCAGTTTTCATTTGCTGATTGACACAAACGAAAATCGAAACAACACTGGAAGCTGCTGTCTCTATGCTGAAAAAGGCTTGTACGGTCACACAGGTTGATCAACAGGTGTTCATTTTCCATGTCTCACCAGATATTATTTCATATTTCTCAACATCATCTATCTATATTTCCAAGACAAGGTATTGTAACTATTTACACTATTTACATTGTTCGGACTGTTGTGCTCATCTTTCTTGCCATAGTCACAACATTTCGACCATTGTATGCTCTGGCCTTCTTCAGGATCTGTTTATATTTCTGAGATAAGGTATTGTAATTATTTACACCATTTGCATTGTTTGGACTGGTGTCCTCATCTTTATTGTCATATTTACGACGTTTCGGCTTTTGTTGATTCCGGATTTCTTCAGGTGATATACATTGGAATTTCAAACCAAATCCTTTATTTAGTCCACAGTGGTAGATTGTTCTAGTTCCACATGCCATACCTTCACTTGATTACTTCAAGCACATGGCCCAGTGGATAAAAGCGTTGGTTGAAGTAATCCAGTGACTTGACCCAAAAAGTTGTGAGTTCAATACCTGACCACAGCAGAGGTGAACAAAAACTTGGTGAGTTGTGTTACTAAAGGGAAATAACTGAAACTGAGATATCCAGAAGAGGCAGGGCACGTGGAACTAGAACAATCTACCCCAGTGGACTAAATAAAGGGTTCAGTTCAAAATTCCAATGAATATCACCTTAAGAACGCCGAAGCATACAACGGTCGAAACATTGTGAATATGACAAAAATTTGAGCTCTTGACATCACTACACGATAGAATATAGAAAAAAGTTAATTTTATATTTTTTTCTCAGGAAGTTATTTTATGCCTTAAATTTTACAGACTTTTGCCAATAACTTGTGCAAAGTTTATTCCAAGAAATGCCATAATTTAATATTAATGTACACTATTTACATTATTCGGACTATTGTCCTCATCTTTGTTGCCATATTTATTACAATGTTTAGGCCGTTGTACGCTCCGGCCTTCTTCAAGTGGTTGGAATGTCAAACTGAACCCTTTATTTCGCTCACTGGGGTAGACTGTTCTTGTTCCACGTGCCATGTTTTTAATGAATGTCAGTTATCAGTTATCTCTTGTTAATTCCTCTCTCCAAGTTCTCCACTACCTTAACTGGGTATTGAATTCACACTCACTTCTAAACATTTTCTCTTCTCGCACTTCCCACCTGTGGAAGTCACTTCTGTTTCCTTGCTTCCCTGATAACTACAATCTTCAAATATTCAAATGCAACGTCAATTGCTATCTTCTATCTTATTAATTTCCGTTCAGCTTTTCCGTTATCTTTTTCTTTGCAATACATACATACATATATATATATATATACATATATATATATATATATATATATATATATATATATATATAATAACCTTTCTTTTAAACATATTTCATTGAATATGACAGACAAGGAAAATTTAATTAGTTTTATTTAGTTTTTCCCACATTCCTACATATTAGAAAGCTGGAAAAACTAAAAAAAATTAATTAAATTCTCTTTGTCTGTCATATTTAACAAAACGTGTGTGTGTGTGTGTGTACAGCTGGGACCCTAACAGGTGTTACTACTTTGGGTCAGGACCTGAAACAACAGCAATTAAGATAAGAAGTGGCCCCATGCTTCTCAAAACCTCCAATCTCATAATCAGATGCATTTTCTGTCAGATGAAGTTTATCTTCATACCCAGGACACCTTAGTCCTTGGTATGACAATAAACTACATTTGTGTCCTGGGTAAGATGTTAAACTACATTTGACAGCAAGGCCTCTGATCAGGAGGTTTTGAGGAGCGTGGAACCACCTCTTAATTGCTGGTGTTCCCAGGTCCACCCTAACCCTGGGTGGTATCACCTGTCAGGGTCCCAGCTATGGATAAATAGTTAACTACTAAACTGGGGTCAAAATGAATAAAAAAATAGGTTTTAATACCAGCAAAACATTTTTTTTAAAATATTACCAACAATAAATTTTTGAAGGAAAAATGATATCAGCAATACAGTATTACCAGCAATACTTTTTTTTTTTAAATATTACCAGCAATACTTTTTTTTTAAAATATTACCAGCAATACTTTTTTTGTAAAAAAAATATTACCAGCAATACTTTTTTTGTAAAAAAAATATTACCTGCAATACTTTTTTTGTAAAAAAAAAATATTACCAGCAATACTTTTCTTGTAAAAAAAATATTACCAGCAATACTTTTTTTGTAAAAAAAAATATTACCAGCAATACTTTTTTGTAAAAAAAAATATTACCAGCAATACTTTTTTTGTAAAAAAAAATATTACCAGCAATACTTTTTTTGTAAAAAAAAATATTACCAGCAATACTTTTTTTGTAAAAAAAAATATTACCAGCAATACTTTTTTTGTAAAAAAAAATATTACCAGCAATACTTTTTTTGTAAAAAAAAAATATTACCAGCAATACTTTTTTTGTAAAAAAAAAATTACCAGCAATACTTTTTTTGTAAAAAAAAATATTACCAGCAATACTTTTTTTGTAAAAAAAAATATTACCAGCAATACTTTTTTTGTAAAAAAAAATATTACCAGCAATACTTTTTTTGTAAAAAAAATATTACCAGCAATACTTTTTTTGTAAAAAAAAATATTACCAGCAATACTTTTTTTGTAAAAAAAATATTACCAGCAATACTTTTTTTGTAAAAAAAATATTACCAGCAATACTTTTTTTGTAAAAAAAATATTACCAGCAATACTTTTTTTGTAAAAAAAATATTACCAGCAATACTTTTTTTGTAAAAAAAATATTACCAGCAATACTTTTTTTGTAAAAAAATATTACCAGCAATACTTTTTTTGAAAAAAATTTACCAGCAATAAAAATCTTGTTGGCATTAAATAACCCATTGAGGTTGAGATGCTGTAAAACAAACCAAACCAGGACTAATGCTCCTCAAAACCTCCAATCTCCCAATTAGAGGCATTTGCTGCTGGGTGAAGCTTGTCGTACCCAGGACTAAGGCGTCAGCTTAAACTTATGCCAGGAGGATATGTGTTAATAAAACCGGCTTTTTAATATATGCACATTTATGTGGAGTTAATTTTGTCTGATAAATTTTACAGAAGAGGCTGTGATTATTATTGTTTTTTTATTGCAATCAGAATTTTGCTGACAGGTTATATAAATGAAGTTGCCAAATGGAATATTGGTTATTGGAACAAAACGCAGCTTTTGTGAACTGAGATGAAATCCCAGCTGTAATTATGTTCACTTTGAACTTAGGCTCCTGGGGGAAAGCTGCATCTTTGTCTGTTCTGTCCCATTGCAAGCTGTCTTGACAAATTTATTGTCATTGCCAGAATAATTGACAGCTGAGGCTTCAGACAAGCCAGGAATTCTTTTACAATTCGTAATATGTAACACAGATCTACCGAGCTCATATTGCATGACGAGATGGCCTCTGCAAAGTCACCACCCTTGTCTTTGAGATACCCCCCCCCCCCACACACACACACACAGTCATAAGTAATTTCTGTTTTTGCTTACCAATTTCATTCTTAAAAATATCAATGTTTTACTGTTTATTTACTTACATTTTTGTATAGTTTGGTTTGTTTTGTTTTACGGTATATCAACCTCAATGGGTTATTTAATGCCGACAAGATTTTTACAATAGATTACTATGAATAGA
>OZ038516.1:66596274-66643774 GCA_964036315.1 Acanthosepion esculentum
CTAGCAGGGGTTAAATGCCACTTAAGATTATCGCACAAAATTTCATAACTGAATCAACTAAGCTGTCAGATCCTCATATGTCGAAACCGACGGGAGAGTCCATTATTATATATATATATATATATATATATATATATATATATTGTCATCCATAGACAGACTGTTTTGCTGTATCACAGCTCATCAGTGTGGCTAGACATCCGATTGCCTCAAGCCAGGATATGGAAATTGTATGAGAAAAAGGAAAAATTTTCTTGTGATGCATTTCATCCTTAGACCTTCATCGGTCTAAATTTGATATCTTGGTACAGCTACACATACGCGTGAACGAAGGGAGCTGGGGATATTAGAATTTATTTTATTTTTTTTCTATATCTAGCCAAATTCATTTAGGGTGTTTTCCTTTTTCTTTTCATCTTTTATCAGTAGGCATCCCACACTGGTATTAGATCTGCCAGGCGAGATATAAAAAAAAATTCTAAAATTCCCAGCACCCCTCATTTGTGTGCATGTGTAGTCGTACCAACATAACAAATGTAGTCTGAAGTCCCGAAGAACCAAACGTGTCACAAGTAAACTTTCCATGTTTCATACAATTTCCCCTAATACTTTTCTTAATATATAAAAATATACAGTTATCTCATATATATATATATATATATATATATATATATATATATATATATATATATATAAAAAAGTAGACATGGAAGTCAGCACTTAGAGGCGACAGTCTGTTTCATGCTAGTGCAATCATCAGTCGCCTGACGATTGCACTAGCATGAAACAGACTGTCGCCTCTAAGTGCTAACTTCCATGTCTACTTTTATATTTACACACGCTCTATCTCTGATATTGAGCACTTTATCCCATAAATATAGCACACTTTAAGACATATATATATATATATATATATATATATATATATATATATATATATATTTTGTACCTTCAAAAGTATCTTTAAATATATATATATATATATATATATATATATTTTTGAAGGTACAAAATATATATATGGTGTATGAAAAATACTTTTACAAACTTTGGGGGCAAATACATCACACCAAAACCAGGACAAAATTCCATATAAACATATGCCAACTAATCCTTTGATTTTGAGTTATTAAATTTAATGAAAGTTTATGGTAGATGATGCTGTGTTGCCATACAGACTAAGTTACATTTGTCATTCGTGTACATTTGTGGCTAGTCTTTTTTCGATGTTTAACATGTGTAGTACTGAGTTTACTGACAAGTGTTCTGTTTAACAATGGCAAGATATTCATATCGTGAGTAGGCAGATATAATTTTTGCATACAGCCATGAGGCTGCACATCTGTATCAGATTGCGTTTCCAGACTGGAGGCAGCGGAGTCATCCAACCTTTGCTGCTGTTCATCATCGTGTCACTCGGACAGGATCCATGGCACCACAAACTATGGATCGAGGACTGAGATCCGCACGTACGCCTAACCACGGAGAACACATTCTACAGGCTGTCGGGGAGATGATCCACATATGAGCACATGTAAAGTGTCCCTAGCATGTCATACATCTTATCGTACCTCTTGGAGGGTACTTCATGTTTGAAGTTTGTAAAAGTATTTTTGATATGCCCTGTTTGTATAAACAAGTTTGATTTAAAAAAATAACAAAAAAAACAAAAAAAAACAATGAGGTCTGTCTGTTTATTTTTTTACTGTATTTTTGGATAAGGTGTTGAGTATTGCACTCAAAGTTGTGGATAAACTGTCCAAAGTTCATTTTTGTTCAAATATCTTGAAGTGTATATGATATAATTAATGTGTGCATATATTATTATTATTATTATTATTAAAAATAAATCACATTTTTTTGTTTTGTTGTTTAGCCCCATTCCAAATAGCCATTACACATGATGTCATGCTAAACCATTTCAAATGCCTAGCTTCCCCAAAAATACCATGATGCAAAGGAAGTCTAACTACCACACAGACACCACATCGGTTCTTGATAATGACAGTGAAAGTCAAAATACTTGATGAAAATATGTACTTTGGACAGTTTATACACAACTTCAAGCACACTACTCAGCAGAGAATTGAAAATTATGATAAAAATATGCAACGGACTTTGTCAGTTCTTTTTAATCGAACTTATTTGGATGAATACTTGCTACCTAAATATACCTTTATTTATTTATATATATATATATATATATATATATATATATATATATATATCACAGGTGAGGCGAGGTGGATGTATTTTGATATTGGAGTTGGGTACAGAAAATACACTATCGGTTATTAAGTGTTTGCAAACTAGACGAGTTTTATTACATTTGTAATTTCCTATTTTCTGTACCCAACTCCAAAATCACAATACATCCACCTCGCCTCACCTGTGATAGCCATAATATAATTTACTACTTATTCTGCACAATATGTCCGAATAGTGGATATATTGGCGAATCTGGAATTAATTTTAGATTTCGTTTCAACAATCACAAACTATATATATATATATATATATATATATATATATATATATATATATATATATATAGCACACTTTTTAATAAAACATCTTTTGACAAGTATCACGTTCATTTTTGTTTTGGAATTTTTATCGAAAATTACCTGGAATTGAGAAAAAAATAGCATCTATGCCTGAAGATGGTGAATGTTTTCACTGAAAGTACTTGCAAACAATATGGATCGGACATCTAATCCATTGTACAATTAATAAAAAAAAGGATCGTGTCATTCAGCAAGTAATCATAAGTTAATGCCTTCTGAATCTGTTAGTGAAGTAAATTCGCCATTAATTACATTAACTTTATTGATTTATTCCTTTAATGTTTTTTTTTTTTTTTTTTTTTTTTTTTTTTGAGATATATAATAAATGTGAATGTCAGTGTGTCACACTTTTTCAACTTTGCTTCTATAGGTCATAACCCAACATATCATTTTGAAATCAGGCTGAATCTGAGAGCAAATTAAAATCATTCCAGGCCAGATCTGGACTAGCAAACCTGAAATTTTTAACTCCACAGTTTTTATTACTGTTTGTTGTCATCGATTTTTTTTTTTTTTTTTTTTTTTTTTTTTTTTTTTCTCTTTTCTTTAAGATTTTCGGATGACAAATTATTTTTGCATGATAACAATTTTTATAACTTGGAAATAAATTTGGACATAAGCAAAATTAATTTTGAAATCCAGTGAAGTCACCCATGAAATAAAAATAATTGCTTGTATGGAAAGTAAGGACCTACATACATCAGATTACCTTTAAATTAAGTGACAGCAGAAGAATTATCGTTCAACTTTTAAAAGGTAAACGTCAATTTTAATGCAATACTTAAATGCAGCGATCAATTTTGAGTTTTTCTGTAGTTTATTGTTGCCTATCATGTACAGCAGCAGTATACTTCACAAAAAGAAATCTCTGCCAACAGAGGTCCAGATTGCAATCAAGAGCCAAGGCTGCAGTGTGGAAAAGAAAATCCTGTGCAGATGAAAACTCAGATCAAACAGCAGCCAGGAGAGCTTCCAATGCTGAAAATAGGCAAATAGTTAGGGACTCTCAAACTCCTGAACAAGCTGATGTCCCAATCAAGAGGCTCCTGCCAGAGCTCGCTTAAATGCTGCCTGATAAGCTTCTTATAAGCTAGTAATATATATATATATATATATATATATATATATATATATATATGTGTGTGTGTTAGTGTGTTACACTTTCAACTTTACTCCTAGAGGCTGTAGTCCAACATATCATACCATTTTGGAATCAGGCCAACTCTGTGAGCAAACTAAAATCATTTAGGGCTGGATCTGGACAATTTTTTTTTTTACATGATTTTTGTTGACAAATGTTTTAGTATGATAAATTTTATAACTTGGAAAGAAATTTGGGAATAACCAAAACTAATTACGAAATCTAGCGAAAGTCAACCATGAAAGTAAGGACCTACATGCATCAAATTACCTTTAAGTGGCAGCAGAAGAATTATCGTTGAACTTTTAAAAGGTAAGCTTAGATATTAATGCAATACTTAAATGCAGCGATCAATTTTGAGTTCTGAAGTTTATTGTTGCCTATTGCATATGGCAGCAATATGCCTTGCAAAAAGAAATCTCTGTCAACAGGAGACCAGATTGCAATGAGGAAAAGAAAGTCCTGTGCAAATGAAAACCCAGATCGAATGGCAGCCAGGAGAGCTTCCAATGCTGAGAATATGCAAAGACTTAAGGACTCTCAAACTCCTGAAGCTGATGGCCCAATCAAGTGGCCTCTGCCGGAGCTAGCTGCTTATAAGGTAGTTTTATATATATATATATATATATATATATATATATATATATATATATATATATATATAAAAGTGTGTGTGTGTATGATCATGTGGCCAATGTGTTAAAATGTTACTGTTCAAACCATGAGATCCTGGTTCAAATCTTATGAGTGTTTTGTAAAGGAGAAGCAATACTGGGATGAATGTGTATCCCAAGGAAAGTGCTTTGAAGAGGACTAAAGTGTCATTGCCCTAGGTAGGCAATTACTTGTCAATATTAAACACAAGTTTTCCAGCCAGACTGAGTAACTGACTGTTTTCATAAAAGGGTTCCGTGCAGATTGAAATTTGAAGACAATTATGAGTGTGCTTTTTTTAAAAACTTCTTTCAATTGATACATATAAAAATCAATGACTTAACTAAAACTTATCTGTTTTCTGCAGTGTATAACTGGACCGTGGATGATGTTGTTGATTGGTTGGTACATCATATTGAACTTGAACAATATGCTGACCTTTTTAAAGCAAACTCATTGGATGGACCCACCTTGCCCAGGTGAGAAACGCTTTCTATTACTTATATTTTAAGATCAAAGCATTGGTTTAAATTAGAATCCAATGTTATGGCAAATATATAAATGAAAACACCATTGCCACTAACGTCTTACCATTATGTGGGAAGTGCAGAGCAACCGCGGTTCTTAAATGTCTCGCATGTTGAACAAATCGGTTTTCGAACAGAATATTCAAGATGAAAATGCCTCGGTTATCAAACAAAATTTTGGTTCTCAGACAACATTGCCAAACTGAGTTAACCTGAACGGAATCATTTCTGAGTTGACTGCCATGTTCTATACATTTCTGTGTTGTATTGCTTTTCTTTTCCAATTTTATTGTACTCTGCCTTATTTTTTCTCTTCATTAGTCGTCAGTCATGGCTCCAAAGGAAGCTGGCAGCGATATCGGTAAAGGAAAAAGAAAAGCTAAGAGAAAAACAATTGTTGATGATATTGTCGCTTCCTTCTCAGTTTCATATGGCAAAATCAACAACCTATACTATTCTTATGAATAAAGAGACGATCATGTCTTTCCTTTCCTTTTTCCAAACAATAACATGTCTTTCCTTCCCCTTACGCCATCAACTCTCCTATTTACAGGTAGGGTAAAATTAAAATGTTCATCTATATTTTATCTCTTTAGTATTGGATTTATAGTTTGTTTTTTTGTCTTAGATTTAATGAGTTTCATTAGTTTTGTGTATAAACTTGTGCATAAAATACTGTTGTTAAAGTTTAAATAAGCAAAGCAATCATCTTGGGACCAGGAACGGATTAATCAATTTTACGTTGATTTCTATTGGGAAAATAGTTTTGGTTTACAAACAATTCAGGTTACGAACGGGCTTCAGGAATTAATTAAATTCTTGAACCGAGATTCCACTGTATATGCATAGTTGTATAGATTTGTGTCTTGTGTTTTTCTTTTCCTATTTCATTGCACTCTGCCTTTGTTTCTCTTTATTAGCCCTGGTTAGGCACAGATCCAAAGAAAGGCGAGCAATGACACTGATAAAGGAAAAGTTGATAGAAAAACAATTGTTAATGATATTGTCTGTTCCTACTCAGTTTCATATAGCGAAATCAACGATCTATACTATTCTTATAAATAAAGAGACCATCATGTCTTTCCTTCCCCTTTTACAAACAATAACATCTCTTTCCTTCCCCTTCCTCTTACGCCATCAGCTCTCCTACTTACAGGTACGGTAAAATTAAAGTGTTCATTTATATTTTATCTACTTAGTACTGGGTTTATTTATTTTTTATTAGATTTAATGTTTTTCATTAGTTTTGTATATAAACCTGTGCACAAAGTACTTTTGTAAAAGTTTAAATAAGCAATCGTCTTGGGACCAGGAGCGGATTAATCTGTCTTACATTGATTCCTATTGGAAAAATAGTTTCGGTTTACAAACGAGCTTCAGGAACGAATTAAATTTGTGAACCGAGGTTCGACTGTATATGCATAGTTATTAGCAAAAGGGACATCCCGAACTTGTAAATTACAGATTGGAGATGCCAAAATCAAACAAATCAGATATCTGGGAAGCGTATTAACAGAGGATGGAAAATTTACATGGGAAACTTGAAGGCATATTGGGATAGTGAAAAATGCCTTCCAAAACCTGAGCAAAGTATTAAGAAACAAGAAAAATATTAGAAACAAAGAAAAGAGTACAGAACTGTTATGTGATATTTGTCCTCTTATATGGCAGTGAATACTTTTCCCTCACAGATGAAGAAAAGACTTTAAGCAATATGTAAATGTGGTTTCTCGGAAGGATGCTGAGAATACCATGGACCGAACATGTGAGCAACGACGAGGTTTTAGAGAAAATGGAAACAAAAAGGAAACTTATAGTTAACATCAGAAAGAGACAGTTGAAATTTCTACAGAAGGATGCTGAGGATACCATGAACCGAACATGTGAGCAACGATGAGGTTTTAGAGAAAATGAAAACAAAAAGGAAACTTATACTTACTATCAGGAAGAGACTGTCGAAATTTCTACAGAAGGATGCTGAGGATACCATGGACCAAACATGTGAGCAACGACGAGGTTTTAGAGAAAATGGAAACAAAAAGGAAACTTATACTTAATATCAGGAAGAGACAGTTGAAATTTCTACAGAAGGATGCTGAGGATACCATGGACCGAACATGTGAGCAACGATGAGGTTTTAGAGAAGATGGAAACAAAAAGGAAACTTCAGGAAGAGGCAGTTGAAATTTCTACAGAAGGATGCTGAGGATACCATGGACCGAACATGTGAGCAACGACGAGGTTTTAGAGAAAATGGAAACAAAAAGGAAACTTATACCTAATATCAGGAAGAGGCAGTTGAAATTTCTGGGACACATAATGAGGGCTTGGAAAATTTAATACTCACAGGATGGTAAGAGAGACAGGAAAGCAATGCACATCCTATCTAGCAAGCTTGAGTGAATGGATGGCACAATAGTATGGGTGAGATGGCAAAAAAACAAAAGTTATTAAGAGCTACAAAGCACAGTAGATTGAAGAGATGTTGACGATCACTTTCGGCTATACTTTTAGCTATTATCATGGATGAAATTTAAAACTGCTAACCTCATTGTCAACAATAATAACTCACCTGCAAGATCCCAATTACAGGGAACCAATATTATTTACGAATTCCCATGTCCCTTAAGGAACTGTGTTCCAGATCAAATACATAAATAATTGGATATACCACAACATGCCTAACAAGAAGACTCACATTACATCTCTAACGATAGATCAATTAGGACTCATTTAAACACACACACTGACTTACTAAACCTCACCCCCAATATACTTGTTGACAGTACAAATATAATAGCCTCATCCACATGTAAAAAAGGCTAAAAATAATGGAAGCATTATTAATAAAAAAGAAAAAGCCAATACTCAATAACATCGACTATGAACATGGCCACAGTGTGGTGACCATGTTTGGAAAATAAAACATTCCTATTACTTTAGATACATACATAAAACAATCCATACATTCAGTTAAAAGTAAAAATAATCATCTTTGATGATAGCTGAAAGTATAGCGGAAAGCACTCGGACATAGAAAATATTTTGACAATTTCTACATAATTTATGTCCAGAAATGAAGAAAATTTTAGAACATAGAAAAATTAGATAAAAAAACTTAACTACAGTACCTTGTCAGTTCAATTGTTTTTTAATGCAACTTGTAAAAAAGAGGGATTGCTGCCCAAATACACAATATATATATATATATATATATATATATATATATATAATATCTGGATAAAATAAATGAAACAAAATTGGGTGTTTTTTTTTGTTTTTTTTGTTTTTTTTATGAAAGTATTTATTTCTGTGTTTTTGTATATATTTATTTATTTATTTAATATTTCAGACCACCTAGGTCTTTCCTCAGAAATCAAATGAGTATCTCATTTGATTTCTGAGGAAAGATCTAGGTGGTCTGAAATATTAAATAAATAAATATATACAAAAACACAGAAATAAATACTTTCATAAAAAAAACCAAAAAAAAACACCCAATTTTGTTTCATTTATTTTATCCAGATATTATATACATATCAAGAAAGTATACGTGGCGTCATTATGCTATATATATATATATATATATATATATATATATATATATGGATTACCATTTTATTTATATGAGGGGGGGAGCCCAAAATTAACCGGAATTGTGTGATACAAATTTTATTCATTTATTGTTTCATGTTTATATTCTTATCACCTTCAAAGTATTCTTCATTTGAAGCAATGCACCAGTCCAGACGTATTTTCAAAGCAGTCCTGGAACTCTTTTGAAGTTATGTTTTTTAATGACTCTGTCGTTTTCTTAACCTCTTCCGCATCTGCAAAATGTTTTCCTTTGGGGACTTTCTGCATTTGGGGGAACCAAAAAAAGCTGCAAGGGGCGAGGTTGGGTGAATAGGGTGGGCTGGGAAGTGGGGTCATGCCATTCTTGGTCAGAAACTGTCTCACACTCAAGGTGGTGTGCACTGACGCATTGTCGTGATGTAATCACCGCCCTCTACTTTGCCACAGGTTAGGGTGATTTCATCTCGCCTTGTCTCGCAAACGCTTCAGGACTTCCAAGTAAAAAGCCTGGTTAACAGTTTGACCAGGAAGAACAAATTCTTTGAAGAATTCCTTTCACATCAAAGAAACAAATCAGCATCGTCTTGACATTGGACTTCACTTGACGCGCTTTTTGGCGGTCGTGGTGACGTTGGATGCTTCCACTGACTTGATTGCTGTTTCGATTTCGGGTCGTAGCCATCGCACCAGCTTTCATCACCAGTGATGACCTTCGAAAAAAGGTCTAGATCAACTTCCAACTGTTCTTTCAGTTTACAGCAGGCATCCTTTCAGACATGGTAAAAATAAACGAAAAGGCGTGAAGCACTTCCAAACAAATGTGAACCACAGAGCTCTACGTCTTCCCACGATGATACCAGTTAGCACACTGATGCCTGAGGGTTGCCTAAAGTGGCATCTAGCGGTGGAAGCCTGAACTACTACGGGCTTGTCACACAGAAAATGATTCCGGTTACTTTTGGGTCTCCCCTTGTGTGTGTGTGTGTGTGTGTACATACACAGTGTAACCTGGATATAAGAGAGTTGTCGGGACCGGAGAAGAAGTCTCTTATATCCAGGTTTGGTCTATTTTGTTTAGGTAAGTATGGCTCTAATTTGGGACCAGAGAAAATCTCTCATATCCGGGTTACACTGTATATATATAATCAAATGTTTGTTGAAATCAAAACATCTGGAAATTTACTCAAAAGATATTGACGATAAGTGGTAACAAGTCAAAGCAAATAATGGTGAATATATAATGGAATAATACATAATTGTACTTTATTTTCTGAACAATAAAATAGACAAACCAAATTGGAACTTATTTATGATTCAACCTTATAGCTTGCTTAAATCCTAACTTCAGCTGCGTCCACTGAATATTATCAAGTGACTTCCTATTCATAGAATTCACAGTATAATTATTCATTACATAATTATTTATTTATATTATAATTATTTGCAAATGCTAATTATCCCTCAGCTTAATAACACTTAAGTAAATTTCATCGGTATGCCATCATGGCTAACAGAGAGGATTTCAGACACGTCAAGGATTCGGACGTGTTTACTTTGTTGGGGGGCAGCAGTAATTAACAATTAAAAAACCTAAAAAAAATTTATAGACAGATTTTCTTTTTTTTTTTCTTTTTCGCCTTCTACTCTTAATTAAAAATTGCTTAGAAAACTGGCCAGATTCAAACGGACATGACTTTATTTGCCAAGTTAGAGCATTTTAACAGTTATAGAATTTTTTTTTGAAACCTGCTGATGCATGTTGAAATACACCCCGTATTTAGTATCGTTGAAGTTGTCGCTAACATTTTGTCGAGATTTACAAACTCTGCGTTTCGTTTCAATTTCACAAAGCAATTAATGAAATTTGAATAAGCTGATTTGTTTGGAAAAAAAATACTTTGACAAAAACCCTACTTCATGGTTTTAATAATTACTTTATAGGACATCATGATAAACAATATTTTTTTAATTTTGTGTCGATCGGTCAATGTCTGGCTATTTTCAAGGGTGTGACAGACAGATTGACAGACTAACAGAAGTCAGAATTTTATATACTAGAATCTTTTTGCAACATGCTGATGCGTGTTGAAAAAAATTCCAGTGTCTAAAAACTTAAAGAAAAGATATGCAAAAAAGAATATTGCATTTTTATTAAATAGATATTTGCTATTTTAATGGTTAAATTGTTTCTAAAATATGGTGTAACCTGGATATAAGAGAGTTGTCAGGACCGGAGACGAAGTCTCTTATATCCGGGTTTGGTCTATTTTGTTTTATTAACACAGGCTCTAATTTGGGACCAGATAAAAATATCTCTTATATCCGGGTTTCTCTTATATCCGGGTTACACTGTAGTGGAAATATTTTGTATGTTAAATAAGAAAATTTAATTTTTCCCCCCAAAAATTAATCTAAATTTATTGTACTAAGCTATGCACATAAGTAAAAACAACTGTACTTTGTACCCCCTTACCTGTTTGCACTTCTCCCCAAAATTTGGTTTCGATTGGTCAACGTATGGCTATTTTAGAGGGGGTGATGAACAGACGGACTAACAGAAGTCACAGAATTTTATATATAGATTGTACAAACAAAAATTGTGCTGTAATCTACCATTTTTGCTATGTTATAGTAAGAAACACAGATACAGAAATGGGACCATTGTAATGTATACTACTAATAAATATACATTTAGCCCCCCCCCCACCCCTCCGGGTAGCACAACTCTGAGTTTTGTGCATGATGCAGTCGTTAGGCATAGACTGACTGTTGCAAAATTTAAATATTGATATTTGTACTGTATTTCTGTTACAAAAGTAAAGCATTCCAATTATTTATTGGTGTGTGTGTGTATATATATATATATATATATATAAAGATATGTTTAGTGGTAGAAAACTTTATCACTGCCATAAAGAGACAAAAATTAATTTTATTAATACCACTCATGATAATAAAAAGTAAAAATGAAAAGGTTCACAACCGGTTAGCCAGCACGTTTTTCATTTTTAATTTTTATTATCATCATGAGTGGTAATAATAAAATTCATTTTTGTCTGTTTATGGCAGTGATATATATATATATATATATATATATATATATATATATATATATATATATAATTACAAAAAAATGACTTAAAAGTGGATATTGAAGTTAACAATAGTCTGTTTCACATTTAAATGCATATGACAACATATATTTGTAAGGTATACTATATTTATGACCTGATGATTGCAGTTAAGTATGGAACAGACTGTCGCCTCTCAGTATTGACTTCAATATCCACTTTTATATTTACATACGCTTTATCCCTGATATTGACCACTTTAACCCACAAATGTTGCATACCTTAAAAACTATATTTTATATGACGCATTCAGTGAAGGCTGGGCATATTCAACAAAAAAAATCGGAAATTGCTCTTTTCACTGCAAATTATTCATTATATCCAAGTATTTTACAAAGAATTAGAGCTGATTACACAATATTTCAAACACAATTTAGGTTTATAGTTCGTAACGATGCAATGAGATGAGGTAACATAAACCTTAGATTTGTCTGCAGAATATCATTACATTATTGTTATATAATTATAATGAAATCATTAAGGGCTTCTTTTTTTTCTTTTTTTTTTTTTTTTTGACAAAAGCATTTTTATTTTTGGTCGTATATTAATTTAAAATATTCCTTTTTACAGGCTTTATTTTTTGAAATGGAATAAGATCATTTTAAATTTCAGAATTTCTCTATTGCCCGACTGGAAGAAAGTGATCTAAAAACAACAATGGAAAAGAGAGGTAACAAAGCGTAAACGAAATAACTCTAGTTTGTCCAACTTAAGAAATTGCAGCCAAAATATTCTAAAATGCTGCCAATAACAAAGGAGAAAATGAAAAAATACCTAACAACAAACTGAATATAGTTTCAAAATTTATATTATTTTTATTTATGTAACAAATACATAATTGTCAACAATGTTTCCGTAAAACTTGATATTTTCTGTAATAAATATTATTATTGTTATTATTTTACTTAAGTGTAAGGTAGTCCGACATTTCCAATTCCTTACGGCTATAACCATGAAAAGAAATGTTGATCAAAACTGTCTAAAACCTGTAAGTGTGTATTGCTGCAAAATTATCAAATGTTGAATATGCCCCTCCTCCACTGAACCCGTCATATATCTATATAATAAATATGAATGTCAGTGTGTCACACTTTTCAACTTTACTCCTAGAGGCCATAGCCCAACATATTTTGGAATCCATGAGAAAATTAAAAAACATTCCAGGTCGGATCTGAATCCACAATCCTGAAATTTTGGATTCTCAATTTTTCATTACTGAAATTGGTTTTGGCATTTTTGTGGAGTTTCTTTTTTTTTTTTTTTGGTTTAATTTATTTATTTTATTTTGTTGTACATGATTTTTCGCGACAAATTTTTCTGCACAATAACAATTTTTGTAACTTGGAAATAAATTTGGAAATAATCAAAATTAATTGCGAGGTCCAGTGAAAGTCACTCATGAAATAAAAATAATTGTTTGTACAGAATGTAAGGCCCTACTGTCTTTAAATGAAGCAGCAGCAGAAAAATTATCATTGGAGATTTAGAAGGTAAGCATAAATATTAATGCACTACTTAAATGCAGCGATGAATTTTGAGTTTTTCTGTAGTTTATTGATGCCTATCACATCTACTCCTCCATACCTATTGTGATGAAGGGCTAATCAAGAACCATCCACCGGAACGAGCTTAAATGCCACCTGATAGGACAGCTTTTAAGCTAGTGTGTGTGTAGAGAGAGAGAGAGAGTTTGTCTGATGATCATATATATATATATATATATATATATATATATATATATATGAGAGAGAGAGAGAAAAGTGTGGATGGCCTTGCACAAAGCCTTCACCACTATAATCAAATCCTGTGTGGCTGTCGGGCTTTCAGTTTCTGGAAACTGATCTGTCTGACCCTCATACGTTGAGTTCGACGGGAGAGCGGAAAAAAAAAAAAAATAGAGAAAGTTTGTCTGATGATCATATATATATATATATATATATATATATATATATATATATATAGAGAGAGAGAGAGTTTGTCTGATGATTGCAAAAGCATGAAACCCAGAGTCACAAAACTCACATCAGTCCAACTAAATATGTTAGCTCTATCCCTGATATTGAGTGTTTTCCAATAAGTATCTTGCATATATATATATATATATATATATATATATATATATATATATATATATATATATATGTATATATGTATATAAAATATGCGTCCTCCAACAGGAATTGAACCTGTATCCTATACAGAACCATCATATAGCCTGACGCGCTTCTACCGATTGAGCCACAGAGGAGCGTGTCGGTTAGCAAAGATGATTTTAAGTATAGGATATTTATGTATGTATAAAGGAAAAAAGAAGAAAAAAAAAATTAGTTTTAGCCAACAGGTTTCATCCAATGTGGACTTTTTCAAGGCAAAAAACAAAATGAATTCATTGAAAACAAAGTATCTATAAAGAAAAAAGAAAATGTTGTTCGAAACTAGAAGAATTTCGAAATGCTATTATATATTCATATGGACGATTGAAAAATTACATCAATTATGTTTCATGTTTAAAGAGAATATTTTCACATGTGCAAATTTTATTTCTATTGTTGATGAATTCAACTGTTGATATATTTGTTGTGTATTTTGGCTTGCGAGAGTAGTGATTCTGTTAGGAAAGGTAATATTGGAAAAAAAAAAACTGGGTGTAGATTAATATTTTATAATATTCAATGGCGGCACTCTCGCAAATTTTTCTTCTGAGTAAATTATTTTCTTATGAGTGTAGCATCTTTAAAATCAAAATTGTGGTTGGATTTATTTTTTATGTATCTAATTGTACTAACATATCCACAAAATACTAACTTAACAACATTGAGCCTACAATAGACTTCACCTTTGAAACGGAAATCGACTACACTCTTCCTTTCTTAGATATCGAGTTACACAAAAACTATAAACTTAATTTTGACTTTTTTATAGAAAAGCTACCAACAAAAATCACCTGGTCAGCTTCGACTCAAAGCATTCCTCTAAAATTAAATCTGATTAATTACAGGTTTCTATTTAATAGCATTAAGAATTTGCAGCTCCCAATATTATCTTAAGTTTCAAGTATCACAGAAATGCATTTTTTTAACACAGCGGTAGCTGTTTATTTAAGGTGTTGACAGGTTGACTGCTAAACAAGTTAATCTAATTTTGTTCAATGACGGATATATCTGTAAAAATTACTTAAAGAATATAACATGAGTGCCTTTTTTATAATTTTTAACTACCCAGTAGTTTTAGAAGTTTAGGAAAATATTCTCAATAATTTAATGATTTATTGAATTTTCGGTACTTTGGCTTTAAATTTACTAAAATTCAGTAAAAGTTGTGATTCATTCGCATTGTTGGCGGCAGCCATTACTGGCGTTGTTTGCATACATTCACTGCGGAAAGCTAAGTGCAGAAGAGAACTTAGTTAATGACCTTGTTTACTGAACTAACTTGTGTCAATTACTGTGCAAGAGAACTATATTGTGTGCACAATAATCAAGACAAGTGAATATTTTATTTATAGCTATTCTGCAGCAAATTTTTTTTTTTTTTTAAGCTTATCACCCCAAGCAAGGCTGGAGGCCACTAGCATGCAAGGGGTTACAGAAGGTTTGGAGGAAGAGCAGATAGTATTGGTAAAGGAGAGGATGTGGAGAAAGATAGTGGATCGATCAAGGCAAGGGGGTTACAGAAGATTTGGAGCGATAGTAGATAGGAATGAAAGGTGAAAGAATGTGGAGAAGGGAAGTGGATAGATCAAGGCAACTGGAGATATCGATTGATGTTACACTTAATGAGCTCTTCCTCCTTCATTAATACTAACCTGCGAGAATTCCTAAGCAGGCAGTCAGGACACAGTGCAACCTGACATTTTGGAAAGACACTTCTATCTGCTGACTAATAACACTCTTATTTTGTATATATGTTCTGTTATTTCAATACACCTGTTCAACCTACCTTCTTCTTTCCGTGTCTTCCTTTCTGGACCCTAACAGGCCACAACACAAGCAACACCAGTAGTGGCTGCCACAATGCAAATAAATCCAAACTTTCACTGTCGATAACTCCAAAATGGCAGATTTTATCATATTTATCAAGCCTGATTTGAATGAAGCATGTACAATTACACCTAAATTTAAGTATTCTGGAAATTTTTAATGCAAACTGAATGTGTGCGCTAAACTGAAAATTAACCCAAATCGCTACATTTGCCTTGATAACGTCCCTCAGAGGCTGAAACACATTGTCTTTTTTCAAGGAGGCACAGTCTTATGGGTAAAGGAAACTCAGTTGAGTTCCACCACGGAATATGTGATCGAGCGGCGCTATATTGAGTCTGATTTGCTACCTCTTCGTCACCGAGGCCTGTTGGAACAGTTGGTATGACGTTTGCTTGGTAACGTAACTGTTCGGTTTTCAATTCTTGGTTAGTGGATGCGCACTGCTGATGAGTCCAAAATATAGGACGAAACGGCCGTCCAGTGCTTTCTGCATTCTGTTGAGGTTTCTTCTAGACTCGGTGAATTACTTAATTGTAATTATTTCAAATACTCCTAATTACTTATATATATATATATATATATATATATATGAAGAAATATAGTCTTAAAGTGTGCTATATTTATGGGATAAAGTGCTCAATATCAGAGATAGAGCGTGTGTAAATATAAAAGTGAACATAGAGTTCAACACTTAGAGGCGACAGTCTGTTTCATGCTAGATGCAATCGTCAGGCAACTCTGTGAAAACAGGAAACAGACTGTCGCCTCTTAGTGTTGACCTCTATGTTCACTTTCCTCCCTATGTATATATCTTAACTGTAATTTCTACACACGCTACATAATTACACAATATATTGACGCCATAATCTTCTCCATGGTTCACACTGACCTGCTCCTGCCGCAGGAATCGCTTCTCCCAGGTGTACCAGCAAAATGGTTCTGATCACCACAGACGCCTATTTGTGTCTGTAACAATTGTAAATATGTCCTCAAAGAGGCTAAGTCTTTGTCTGCTGATAAAACGAGACACCTGATAGCTTTTAATAAGTTTGGCTCTCGCGGCTGCTGGCGGCTCTGTAATAATGTCTTGAATAAGAACATGTCTTTTATTTCTCCTCTCTTCACTCAGTTTGAGACGTTAACATTTCCTGCTGACAAAGCAGAATGCTATGCTCATAATTTCCTCAAATTCTATTCTTGACACATCTGGAGTATTTTTACCTGACATTCAACTTAGAACTGCTTGTTGGAAATCCTCTTCTGCCATTTCTGTATTTAAGAACTCGGACGAACCATCTGATCCTTCAATTAGCCGTCCGCCTCTCTTTGGCAAAGTATTAGAAACTCTCATTGGGCAAGCATCTTGCCTTGTGAGGTCTTCTTTAGATAAGCAATATGGTTTTTGCTTCTCTAGCTCAACTGTTGCTGAAAGAGTCTATCAAGCTTTAGATAAGAATGGTGAAACGCAGGTTATTGCTTTGGATATCTCAAAAGCATTTGACAGGGTTTGGCATATTGGTCTTTGCAAATTGAAAGGTTATGGTATTTCTGGATGAATTTTTGAACTGATTCAGTTTTTCTTACCAAATTACGAAGTGAAAGTGGTTCTGAATTACCATTCTTTTAGATCTTTTTGCATAATGCAGGCATCCGCCAGGGCTCTATCCTAGATCCACATGGCATCAGCTCTCTACTCAGTATCTATGCTGATGATACAAACATTTGTTCCTGTTTTAATAATAAGTCTAATTGTTTCAGTAAGGCCAAATTGGCAGATGATCTAAAAAAAAATTATCTACTTTCTGTTGTTAACTGGGGCAAGGAAAGACTTGTTAATTTTAACACCTCTCAAAATGAAACTGCTTTCTTTTAATCACTTGTGAGAACCCTTTTTATCTTCCATCGGCATGGCCGATGTTAACCTCCAGAAGAGTGATTCATTGCACCTTCTCAGAGTAACGTATTCCACTGACATGAAATGGAAAGATTATATTGAATTAATTGCTTGGTCTGCTGCTAGGAAAATTGTTTTGCTGTGTCAGGCTAGACAATTTTTCTCTCTTTAATTGATATTACATATTTATAAATCTACCATTTGGCCATGCTTTGAATATTGCTGCCACATATGGTCCAGTGCTCCTGCTGTGTGTATACGTGTGTGTGTATGTGTGTGTGTATATATATATATATATATATATATATATATATAGGGTGTCCATAAAGTTTGTGTGCACTTTAAAAATTTATAACTTTATTTGTATTTGCGATAGACATAATCTGTAAAAATGTTATAAAGTGTAATGTACATAGTTTTAACTATAGGTAAAATAACTCATGTTATTTTCAAGCTATTACTGTAAATCAGTTGGTAAATGTTTTCTGTGAACTGCAAAATCGTATTACCCTTTGTATTGCTAATGATGGAGGACATGTGGAAACTTAAATAAAATTTCAATAAAACCTTAAAAAATATAGATTTACTTCTTTCTAATCGTTTTTACAAAATATATATATATATATATATATATATATATATATATATATATATATATATATATATATATAAAGACATTTATATATATTATGTTTAACGTTCTTTTTATAGATACAAGTATTTAAGCAAATGCTCTGTTTTATAATAAACAGTATTAAATAACATTTACCGGCCTGAATGTCCGAGAAATTTTCATAGAAAATTTTCGCTCTCCGACAGGAATCGAACCTGTATCCTATACGGAACCATCATTTCGTGTGATGTGCCTTAACCTTTCGGCCACAGAGCAGCGTCTGTTTAGCAAGGTCGATTTTACTATCTTTAAACTTAAATCTTCCATGAATCTCTTCTATTCATATCTGCTCTAGCGTATCAAATGTAAACAAATGACGTCATATATTTTAGAATTGGACATAGTCCGACAATTTATTTAAAGACATTTATATATATTATGTTTAACGTTAAACATAATATATATAAATGTCTTTAAATAAATTGTCGGACTATGTCCAATTCTAAAATATATATATATATATATATATATATATATATATATATATATATATATATATATATATATATATATATATATATATATACACACACACACAAATTTCTCATCAATGGACTAATAGTGAAATGGAGTGATCCGTTAAAGTCGATTGTCCGTAGATGGGAAAGGGATTATTTTTTTAGTTATAAAACCACTATAGTAACTACCAGCTGTTATGATCATAATGTAAATACTACCAACATGTATATATATGGCATAAATAAATATATACTAAATAAATACTACCAACATGTATATAAGTGGGTGTTTATACAAAGGAGCTTCAAGCATTCCTCATCCATGGGTATTTAAATTTAGTGAAAAGGTCCACATTGGATGAAACATGTCGCTAATATTACAGTTTTCTTATTGTCTTTTACATTTATAAATAATATATATATCCTTAATTACCTCATATGGGGGGGTAGATCAATTTCAGTCAACGAAAACTGTCGGTTTTTATTGGCGTTGAAATAATAAATACATTGAGCTCTTTTCGTGGATCAGTTTTAATATTTTATATTACTAAGATTCACTTGGATTATATCCAAATGGATTTATTACCTATGTTATAAATAAATTAATGAAATAAAGGAGATATATACACATACCCTTTATTTCACTCACTGGGGTCGACTGTTTGAGTTCCATGTGCCATGTTTAATGAATGTCAGTTATCAGTTATCTCCTGTTAATTCCCCTCTCCAAGTTCTCCACTGCCTTAACTGGGTATTGAACTCGCACTCTTTGGGTCCTGTCACTGGATCTAACTAACGCCGTTATCCACTGTGCCATGTGTCCTTGAGGACAGTGGATAAAGATGAGGACAATAGTCCGAATAATGTAAATAGTAAACATACAGGCATATATGTAGTGATATTACTCAGTTTAAAGACATTCATATAATAGTTTAGAAATTTAAATTAATTTCACATATTTTAAATATATATATTTTAATTCCCCTCTCCAAGTCCTTAACCAGTTATTGAACTCACACTCTTTGGGTCTTGTCACTGGATCTAACTAACGCCTTTATCCACTGTGCCATGTGTTCTTGAGAACTGATAGCTGACATCCATTAAACATGGCACGTGGAACTAGGACAGTATACCTCATTCAGCGAAATAAAGGGTTCACTTTGACATTCCAACCACCTGAATAAGGCTGGAGTGTACAACAGTCGAAACGTTGTGATAAATATGGCGACAAAGATGAGAACAATAGTCCGAATAATGTAAATGGTGTACATAATACCTCATCTCAGAAATATAGACAGATACTGAAAGGCCGAAAGGTTGTAATAAATATGGCAACAAAGATGTGGACAATAGTCCGAATAATGTAAATAGTGTTCATAATACCTCATCTCAGAAATATAGACAGATACTGAAAGGCCGAAACGTTGTGATAAATATGGCAGCAACGATGAGGACAATAGTTTGAATAATGTAAAAAAAATCATTATTAAAATAAACCCCAAAATTCAAACGTTATATAAAGTAATAGTTACTGGTTAATTACATTTAAACCTGACAACAATGTCTTTCTGCTGAGAGATAGAGATGACTTCTTTTTTTCAACCTGTGAAAATCCTTTGTTCAGACATTGGCCTTCCTCAGATTCATAGAGAAGAACAGCCATTACACTACTGTGCACTTAGGTAATCATGTCTCTTTTCAATTCGTAATTGCCTGAAGGTATTTGCATATAAGTGAATATAATAAGTGAATAACATCTTTAGGTTTGTCACACTTCCTCCCACTCATGAATGCTGATTACTGTTATTTGGTATTATTCTGGTCATGTGACTGAAATTTGAGCTTGATCACACCATATTTCTTGCTGCTGTCACAGTATAAACATGGCCCCTCCACTAGCAGTGTTCACTAAGGAGGAACAAAGAACTACCTCATCAATAACTCACCAGTTCGCCATTACCATATCTTGAGCTTGCTGAATCTTCTTGTCAGTGGTGGAGGTTTACTGGCATCCTCAAGGACACATGGCACAGTGGATAAAGGCGTTAGTAAGATCCAGTGACAGGACCCAAAGAGTGTGAGTTCAATACCTGGTTAAGGCAGTGGAGAACTTGGAGAGGGGAATTAACAGGAGATAACTGATAACTGACATCCATTAAACAGGGCACATGGAACTAAAATAGTTGACCCCAGTGAGTGAAATAAAAGGTATATATATATATATATATATATATATATATATATATATATATATATGTATATATATATATATATATATATATATATATATATATATATATATATAACATAGGTAATAAATCTATTTGGATATAATCCGAATGGATCTTAGTAATATAAAATATTAAAACTGATCCACGAAAAGAGCTCAATTTATTATTTCAACGCCAATAAAAACGGACACAGTTTTCGTTGACTGAAATTGATCTACCCCCATATGAGGTAATTAAGGATTTTGTTGTTTAATTATTATATATACAGTGTAACCCGGATATAAGAGAGTTGTCAGGACCAGAGAAGAAATATCTTACATGAAAATAAAGGGTTCAGTTCAACATTCCAAACACCTGAAGAAGGCCGGAGCGTACAACGGCCAAAACATTGTGATAAATATGGCAACAAAGATGATGATAGTCTGAGCAATGTAAATAGTGGGAAACTTCCTCTAACGAAAACCAAATTCAAGTGTTTGTTGAAAGTTTTTTCTCATCAAAAACTGCAGAATTTTACTTAAAAGGCATCAAAGATAAATGGTAACAAGTCAAGTATGATGAAATAATTGAATAAAATGTTTTTTTTATGATATTTTTCGAGAAATAAAGCGAAAAACACCAGGCAATGATATCTTCATTTGCTCCTAGGTGTGCCTTTGCTTAAAAACGTTGAGAAACACTGATCTAGGGTAAAGAGGGAAGAATTAATATTTTCACATAATATAATGAGGGTTTGTTTATCGCACATTCAACCAAACATTGAAGAAATCGCTAAAAAACACCAGGCAATGATATCTTCATTTGCTCCTAGGTGGGCCGTTGCTTAAAAAGGTTGAGAAACACTGATCTACCCAATTGTGATAGATAGCTGATGAACCTACAGGAAGGTTCCATCTAAAGCTTGTGTTTAAATGCATGTAATCTAATGTTAACACTTCATGATGTATTTATATTGCTTACATGCCAACTTCAGCAACCTTCACAGCAAGAATAACACTGAACAAAATTTGGAACTTGGTTAGTTTGTTCTACTCAGCCACTGTGTTGAGCTGACCAACCGGTTATTACCTTTTACGATCTCTACAAAGCACTTTGATGAAGGGAACCTTGCTCTAATGAAAACCAAATTCAAGTGTTTGTTGAAAGTTTTTTCTCGTCAAAAACTGTAGAATTTTACTCAAAAGGCATCAAAGATAAATGGTAACAAGTCAATGATGATGAAATAATTGAATAAAATGGGTTTTTTTTTATGTTATTTTTTGAGAAATAAATCTGGTAAAGAAAAACGGAACTTATTTATGGTTCAACCTTACATATTACTTGTTCTATTTTAGTTAAGCTTTCTTTCTTTCCACAGGATAGCTGCTCATCATGGTTTTCTTGGCACCATCGGAATTAAAAATCAGGTCCATAAACAGAAGATCTCTCTTAAGGCAATGGATGTTGTCCTATTTGGAGCCCCCAAAAGTAAGTAAAATTTATATATCTCTACATAGAGTATTACTTGTTTTATAAATGGCTTATGGCCATATAGTGTTGACACACCTGCTCCCATACAACTGCTGAAGGCAAGCCATATTGAGACTGCCTCAATACCTACATGGGTGACTGCTTGGGAATACTGCATACTGTAAACTTGGTAGTGTGGGTGGTGAAATGGATAATGGCTTGGAATTGTTATTCAGAGAGCCAAGTTCCAATTCCAGTTGGTTTGTTATATTCATCTATGCACAATTACCCTTGAGAAAGGTATGAATCCACCCCTTCTCCCTCTAGCTATGGGTTAATTAATAAGACTTGTATCATTATTATCTAAAAAGATAAAATGATTGTTACAATCTCAAAATATTTTCTGGCTTTATATAATGTGTAAACCAGAGGTTCTCAACCAGGGGTAAATTTACCCCTAGGGTGTAAAAAATTATATAGTCGGGGGTAAATAATTGAAGTACCTGATAATTTAAAAAATAATTCAATTAAATTTAGTACCAAATAAGAAATCAGTATTTTGAGTGTCGCTTAGTATTTTTTTTTTTTTAGTCACAGTATTTTGACTAAAAAAAAACCCTTAGTATTTTGAATGAAAAAATCATTCATTCATTCATTTAGTCACGAAATTGTACATCAATGCTTTATGATGGCTATGAATTTTTTGTATGGGAGTAGGGGGTAAATGGAGAAATACATAAAGCTGAGGGGGGTCAATGATGGAGGAAAGGTTGAGAATGGCTGGTGTAAACGGTTTATTAGTCATAGAAAACAAATCAATCAATCAATCAATTAATTAATAAATGAAATACTGATTAGCTACACAGACATGTCTTTTAGATTTATTTACATTCTCTGTAATATAAATGTATAGAAACTAATGTGGCCACAAAGTGAGGGATCAGTTTATATACTGATTGTAATATAGAATTGATCCCCCACTTTATATCCATATTATATCTTGTTTGTTAAGTCATAGAAAACCAATCAATCATCCAACCAATGAAATACTGATTAGCTACACAGATATCGTTTAGATTTATTTACATTCTCTGGAATAGAAATGTATAGAAACTACAGTGGTCACAAAGTGAGGGGTTAGGTTATATAGAGATCGCAATATAGGATTGATCCCCCACTTCATATCTACATAATTTCTTGTTTATTTATCAAATTCTGATTCGGTATGAATCTACCTCTTCTCCCCCAGCTATGGATTAATTAGTAAGACTGATATCACTAAAACCCTTATAAAAAAAAAAATTCTTATAATCAAAAAGTATTTTCTGGCTTTAAATAACCTGCAATGGGTTGGTAGGCCATGGAAAACAAATCAATCTATTGTTACTCAGTTATATGAAGAAAACATGAAAATAACGCCATGTCAAAATTTATTCGGTTTCCTTTAACCTCTGCAAGTAATGATGACCCATCATTTACATGTGTGAATGCTGTTTGCCACTGCTTTCAGTCCAATTAGGATCTGTTGCTCAACAAATGTTCCAGAGAAGGGAAAAGAATGCTTTAGCCTAAATTCTGTTCACTAAAGCAATTTGGTATGGTATATGCTTATTATCCTTGAAGTAATTATCACTGCAGTACAATTATTTTGATCTCTGCGTTTATTAAACTAATTTAAAAATTCCCAGCAGAACAGCAGCTACTCTAATCCAGGCAGCACTTGTATTTGGTACAAAAGGATAAACAGAACTCCCTCACTCTCTGCTTCTGGTCGGAGTTCACAGCTGCTTTGAATAAATGTATTTTTCTCGCTATATTTAGTGAATATATTGGTAGATGTAATTCAGAGTTTAACCTTTAACACTCTGCATTATTAATATGTCTTCACTTTACACTGCATTCTTTTTCAATGCCCATCAATTGCAGTATCCTTATTGTTAATTTCACTCAGTTTTCTGTTGCCATAGAAGGATATGACAACACAACTATGAAATTCAAATTCAGAGATCAGTGTCACCTGCAGTGGCAGGATAAACTTTTTGTACAGCAAATGAAGTCACATAAAGAGTGATAAAGGTTAAATAACAAAAAACAGGGTGTCTACTCATACATGTGTATCCGATATTGTAGTAATAAAAATAATAAGAAATAATGTCAGATTAAAAATAAAATTCATTAATTCATTAGAAATATACATCCTGGGTACAATGATAAACTACATCTGGCAGCAAGGAGGTCTTGAGGAGTGTGGAACCCCATCTTAATTTCTGGTGTTTCCAGGTCCACCCTGACCCAGGGTGGTAGCACCTGTTAGGGTCCCAACTATCAGCAAATAGTTAATCCCCAAACTGGGGTTAAAACACCATGGAAGTGTAAAAATAAGTTTTAATACCAGCAATAAACATTTTGAAGGAAAAATTATTACCCACAATACATTTTTAAGGAAAAAAAAAATATTACCAGCAATACATATTTTTTTTTAAATTACCAGCAATAAAAATCTTGTCAGCATTAAATAGCCCCTTGAGGTTGATATACTGTAAAACTGTTATAGTGAAAGACACCTTGTCTAGATAATAGACTCTCCCACCTATTATAAGTAGGAGTCAGTAGTAGTCGAGGAAAGGAGTAGTGTTCAGCGACCACAACTCGATTACTCTGCGTAACACTTTATTACAAGTTCCTAACATTTCTGTACGTTTAACCTATTTAGGACGCATTTAGTCCGAATACAGTTTCTAGTGTGGAAATAACTCCACAACAAAAACATAACAAACCAAACCATACCTTCATATTCCATTGGTGAGATGTAAGATCCACTCAAACAGCTTCTTCCCATGAACCACTACATTGTGGAACCAACTCCCAAGAGGATGATTCCCTGATCACTACACTTTTAACTGAACTATTATCTTGCCCACATATCTCTATAATGTTACCTCTTACCCTCTCTGCTCTATCTTTTCCATGGAAAGTGTTTAGACAAATTAAATGGGGTTCTAACCTTCAAGGTTAAAAGCTGTGACACACATTATAGTGAACCACCCTTGTTTCCATCCTATTCTATTGGTGAGACGTAAGTTATACTTGATCAGCATCTTTCCACTAACAGGAGAGATATGAAAGAAAGACTTATTTTCTCATTTGTATTCCCCCTATTATGGGCATTATTATATCCTTGATATAATAACATATGTGAGATATCTCTCTCATATATATATATATATATATATATATATATATATATATATATATATATATATATATATGTGTGTGTGTAATTTAGCAGCAAATTTTCTTTTAAACATGTTGTGTTGAATGTCAAAGACAACATAGTCCTGCATATTCTCTTTTGAATTTTCTCATATTTTCTAATGAGACTTTTTATTTGAAAATTATATCGAAATAAATATTGTCCGTAAGATAACCGAGTACTTTCGAGAAAAAGACTTGCCCTTACCCCTATCCTAGTTTTCTTTCAGAGTAGTCCTCTAGTATATGTGTACAGTGTTCACCAAGAATAGAGGAGCAGTAAAAGTCCATACTGCAATTGGTTCCTACAATTATAAGCCTTCCTTATCACCTCCCAAATAAATCTATTAACAGAAAATAATATTCCTGCTACCCTTTCCAAGTCCAATGAGGGGTGGGGTCTATGCTAATGACATAGGTATTCATAGCTGGGATAAAAACGATTTTGAAAATATACTTTACTGAGTGTTTCAAAAAATAAGAGGGAAAATAAACCTGTCCAAAACAGAAACTATGATTTGGTATTGGAATCAAAGCAGTGATGGCACCGATCCTGAATCCATTATAAAAATTAAGGATGTCGGATTATGAAAATATGAACTCAAAGCGAAATGGTGGTTTCAGTGGATTAAAAAAAGGTGTCAGTTTAAACTGATGTCAGGAGAAAATGTGCTAAAAAGTGAGATTATATATATATATATATATATATATATATATATATATATATATATATATATATATATATGAGGAGGAGGAGGCATGGTGGAGTAATGGATAACGGCGTGGATTGAGGAATCGGAGAGCCGAGTTCGAATTCCAGTCGAATCCATTACATTCACTTACGTGCTAATACCCTTGGGAAAGGTGTGAATCCTCTTCTTCTCCCTCCAAGTGTGGGTAAAATAGCAGGACAGACTGGGTTCTATAGCCTTGGATGGCAACTGGTCTAGGAGAAGGACAACTCTGAATTCAAAACCTGCGGAGGGTCATTTGGGGACCTTGTGGCATTCGTTGTACCAGGTTCCTGTATTCGTCCCTCCAAAAAGTGTGGATGGCCCTGCACAAAGCCTTCACCATTATAATCAAATCCTGTGTGGGTGTCGGGCTTTCAGTTTCTGGGAACTGATCTGCCTGACCCTCATACGTCGAGTTCGGTGGGAGAGTCCATCATATATATATATATATATATATCCTGCCTATCTTGAATACAAAATACTTCTTTTGTATTTAAAATTGATTTTTAAATACAAAATCATTTTTTAAAAATTTATTTTTTTTTGTTTTATGTCTGTTTATTTTTTAAAAAAATTTAATAATAAAACAATAATCCAATTCAAAAATATATATATATATATATATATATATATATAAATGAATGTTTATATTTGTTCATTTCAGAGGGACATAGTTACATCAAAGACCTGGCACTGGTAGCATCTCTCATCATAGCAGTTGGGGGTTGCTGGTTGGCCTGCCTGCAGCATCGTTACGCACAAGCCCATGTGCGTAAAATGATGCATGACTGGGAGTCTCTGCAACGTGCTGAGGAATCACTGCGTGAACTGCAGGAAAGGTGAGTGTGTATGTGTGTCTACATCCACGTGTATAGATTTGTGTTATGTATATAAGTATATGTCTGTCAAATACAAGTACCCACTAAAAATAATGTTTAATAAACACACAAGAATCCAATAAAATATTAATATGACAATGTGAAATATTCTATTTTGACAGGATTTACCAACATATAATTGTCCGGGGTAAGACGTTAAGCTACAATCACATCCTGGGTAAGACGATAAACTACGTCCAGCAAGGCCTCTGATCAGGAGGTTTTGAGGAGCATGGAACCACATCTTAATTGCTAGTGTTCCCAGGTCCACCCTGACCCGGGGTGATAGCACCTTTTAGGTGTCCCAGCTATGGGCAAATAGTTAACTATTACCAGCAATACTTTTTTGAAAAAAATTATTACCAGCAATACAATTTTGAAGGAAAAATATTGCTAGAAACAGATTTTTGACAAAACAAATATTACCAGCAATAAAAAAAATTCATCAGCATTAAATAACCCATTGAGGTTGATGTGCCATAAAATAAAATAAACCAAACCAACATATAAAAATCTTTCTTATAAATAAAAAAAAAAAATCTGTTTAGGAAGTTTCTGTTTGATTTGTTGTATGTGGTTCGTAGAGCAAAGAACAAATTTCCCTTAAATAGCAATTGCTTGTGTAACAATATAATATACGAAGTCACTGTAAAATCAGCAGATAATGAAGAAAAAATATACACAGGAGTAACTGAAGCACTATGCTCATAAAACATTCTTTCAGTTATGTGCCATGCATGATACACATTTAGGTGATCAGGTTTCTTTTGATACATGACTGATGAGGCAGATTTTTTCCTGCAGTAGGTTGCCATTTCTTTTTGCAGTAGACCAGTTGTCATCCAAGGCTATAGAATCCAGTCTGTCCTGTTATTTACCTATAGCTGGGTGGGGAGAAGAGGATTCATACCTTTCCCAAGGGTATTAGCACGCAAGTGAATGTAATGGATTCAACTGGAATTTGAACTTGGCTCTCCAATTCCTCAATACAAATACTAAATTTGTGAACAACACAACACTTCCTAAACATATATTCGGAAATTAAAAACAAAAGACAAATTTCAACAAAAATATCATGAAAAATAAGGAAAATAGCATCAATCTATAATGCCAAAATTGTAAAGTCTGTCTGGCATAGAAAATACCTGTAATCATTTTCCCAGACCAACACAAACTACTAAATAAACGATCAGAACTTATTGCAAAATGCAGACATGAAAACAAATTTTTACTATGTTACTTATAAAACTAAAAACAAATATCCTGTAAAATACATTCATGCAAAATGCAATTATGCGTACTACACACAACGCAGATAATACAACATACTTTAGACAAATTCAATACTTTAAACTAAACAAATAAGATAACCAAACCCAGGAAAAAAATAATTAAAATAAAACAAAAAATCTAAATAACAAACAAACAAATAATCTAAATAAATAAATAAGTAAACAAATTAAGTAACAAACAAATTAACACACTACAAATACACACATAAATGTAATAATAATAATAATCATCAATAACATAATGAGTAGAATGTTAACCATCAACTCATAGCTGTCAGGATAATACAATCAACCTTGCTACCCATAATGCAGCATTGACCAGCATATATAAATAGTCAAGCCAAAAGACAACACACATGGCCTGAAGATTGCGTTTAAGCATGAAACAGACTTTTGCCACTGGATATCAACCTCATTGTACACTATTATATTTATATATTCTCTCTCCCTGACCTTGAGCACTTTCACCTATAAATATAGCCTAACTTAAAACCATATCTTTATCGTCTCTCTCTATCTATATATACATACATACATACATACACACACACACACACACACACACACACACACATATAGGGGAAGTTGTATGACAAAGTGGAAAATGTTTACTTGTTATGTTTCATACATCAGGACTTCATTGGGCTAAATTTTGTTATGAAATACAGTTCTTGATATATAAAATATATATTATTATATCATCATGATTTTATATATATATATATATATATATATATATATATATATATATATATATATATATATAATGGACTAAGTTCAACAATTATTTTGATATATTTTTTGTATATATGTTATTTTTATAGATACAAATATTTAAGTAAATGCTCTGTTTATAATAAACATTATTAACAACATTTACTGGCCTGAACGTCCAAGAAATCTCAAAGAAAAATTTGTTTCCTTTGACAGGAATTGAACCTGTATCCTACACGGAACTGCCATATAGTATGATGTACTATACGATTTAGCCTGGAAATCATGGAAAGATTGTAGTTCAAAAAGGGTAATTTAACCTTGCTAGCCAGGTTTGATTTCTGTCAGCAAACTCAAATTTTTCTTTGAGATTTTTTGGACATTCAGGCTGGTAAATGTTGTTAATACTGTTTATTATAAGCAAAGCATTTACTTAAATATCTGTATCTATAAAAATAACATAAATATATATATATATATATAAGATTTAATACAAATATAAAATTTGTCACTTAGTTGATTGATGGTATATTCAGCACCTCTACTCCAGAGTTTTGTAGACAAACCTTTGTGTAATTGTTTGGTTATTCGTCAGGAAACTTTCATCTACAAAACTGTGGAAGAGAAGTGCAGAATATATCAATCAGCTAAGTGACAAATTTTATATTTGTATTAATCCTATTGATGCTCTGTCTCTGATATTGAGCACTTTATTACAAAGGCTGCTTGCTTTAAATGTCCTTTCTTTCAGAGTTCCACTGACTGGCAGCATTTCTGGCTTCAAATCTTTATTGCTATATATATATATATATATATATATATATATATATATATATATATTATAGTAAAAAGAAAGAACAGTAAGATATATAATCCAGTGTTCTTATTGATATTTTTACAAAATGGTGCTCAATGTAAATTTAGAGCATAAATATTATAAATTAACTAATTTAAAAATGTTTCGTTCGCTACACAGGAATTACCATGTTTCAAAAACTGAAGCTAAAAACTCCAAATTTAATTATATAATTAAATTAAAAGCATTAGTTCTGTTTCATCTTCAAATGCATTTTGGAATAACTTATTTTTAAATTTACTGAGTTTTAAACGCACATACAATTCATAATTTTTTGTTTCCAAGGATACAGAGAAATCCAATCATTTAGACAGGGGCTGTAGCGTGTTCATTTTTATTAACTATTATTATATCAGTTATGAGTTATGAGATATATATATATATATATATATATATATATATATATATATATAGTACAGGTAATTGATCCATTGGTATATAACCTGGGTGGATCCTAGTAATAATAATTATTAAAACTGATCCACAGAGAGCTCAATGTTTTTCTTTTAACAGAGCATATGTACTTTTTATAGAAAAAAAAACAAAAATGACCTCAACACTGGAATAGACTATTTCAAACTCTCATTAACAGGGCGCTTACCAGAGACTGGCCTTGAAAAATACATAAATAAGTGCTCTTAGGACAAGTACTTAGCTGGCTGACAAAAGCTGTTAAAGGACAGTTTGAAATAGTCAATTCCAATGTTGAGGTAATATATAAAAATAAATTGTGACTGATAGGGATAATTCCAAAGAGGATATTAATCCAGGTAGAGCTCAATGTAGACTACAGACTAATTTGTAATTGGATGGATTTGTCCTGCCTAAAATAACAGGCCATACTTGTCAATTTGTTGTATAACCCAATGTACAAAGTTCCACACTATAAGGGAAAAATCCTTAGCCGGATCAGTCTTTTTAGGCTTACTACTACCTATTCATTACTTCCTTTTTCCCTTTCCTTTCCCTCTCTCTATCTCACTTTTTAAAAGAACCTGACCATCCATCACTTTTCTTCTCCCCCTCCTCTCTTCTCTCTTGCTTTCCCTTCCCCCGTGTCAATCTAATATATCAGTTTATATATGCAAGGCTTTTAAGATGTGATGATTAGGAATCATTTTTCATCAATTCTGTTGTATTGTTTTAGTTTTCATGTTTGTTTTTTCTCAAAATTTATTATATGTACAGTAAAATTCATACACAGATGTCCTAAGGACACATGGCATAGTGGATAAAGGTGTTAGTTTGATCCAGTGACAGGACCCAAAGAGTGTGAGTTCAATACCCGGTTAAGGCAGGGGGGAATTTGAAGAGGGGAATTAAAAGGAGATAACTGACATCCATTAAACATGACACGTGGAACTAGAACAGTCTACCCCAGTGAGCGAAATAAAGGGTTCAGTTCGACATTCCAACCACCGGAAGAAGGCCGGAGCGTACAACGGCCGAAACGTTGTAATAAATATGGCGACAAAGATGAGAACAATAGTCCGAATAATGTACATAATACCTCATCTCAGAAATATAGACAGATGCTGAAAGGCCGAAACGTTGTAATAAATATGGCGACAAAGATGGGGAGAATTGTCCGAATAATGTAAATAGTGTACTTGTCAATTTGTTGTATAAACCTGATGTACAAAGTTCCACACTTTAAGGGAAAAATCCTTAGCCGGATCAGTGTTTTTAGGCTTACTACTACCTATTCATTACTTCTTTTTCCCTTTCCCTCTCTCTATCTCACTTTTTAAAAAACCTGACCATCCATCACTTTTCTTCTCCCCCTCCTTCTCTCTTCTCTCTTGCTTTCCCTTCCCCTGTGTCAATCTATTATCTCATTTTATATATGCAAAGCTTTTAAGATGTGATGATTAGGAATCATTTTTCATCAATTCTGTTGTATTTTTTTAGTTTTCATGTTTTTTTTTCTCAAAATTTATTATATGTACAGTAAAAAAAAAAGTCTACATTTTTCTAAATCTTTTCACACAAATACCCTGAAAATTTTATAACGAAAACTAAACCCTAAATAAAACCCTAAAAGTTACAGTGCTAGTAATATACCCACCATTCAAAAACTTCTTCTTTAAGCCTCTTGATTCCTTGGGGAACATAGGGCCACAACAACACCTTTCCAACAACACCTCTCCTGGGTATGACGATAAACTGCATCCATGTCCTGGGTAAGACAATAAACCACGTCCAGCAGCAAGGCCTCTGATCAGGAAGTTTTGAGGAGCGTGGAACCACCTCTTAATTGCTGGTGTCCCCAGGTCCACCCTGACTCAGGGTGGTAGCACCTGTTAGGGTCCCAGCTATGGGCAAATAGTTGACTCCACAACCTAACTCAAAACACTATGAAAGTGTAAAAATAGATTTTAATACCAGAAATACTTTGTTAAAAAATTTTTTAAAAATCTAGTATCAGCAATAAACATTTGAAAAAAGAATATTACCAGCAATAAAAATCTTGTCGGCATTAAATGACCCATTGAGGTGTTGATATGCTGTGAAATAAAACTAACCAAACCATTCAAACCATTCTTTTTTAAGCCTCTTGATTCCTTGGGGAACATAGGGCCACAACAACACCTCTCCAAAAGATGCGGTTCTGGGTGATCCTCTTCAGCTTGGCCCATGTCTTCACCTCTGCATCAGCACTTCTGCACCAAGTCTGTTTTGATCGACCCACTTCATGCTTCCCTTGTGACCCTAGAAGCAGGCTTGCAGAGTGTGTGGCCAATCTATCCCTTTTTCCATTTCTTGATGTCAATCTCGATTGGGGCTTGTTTGGTCCAGTCCCCCCACAACACACCCCAAATTAATGTGGATCCGGGGGATCCAACTCCAAAAGTTAGTGCAAAGTTGTAAAGGTTAATTGGTTTTCATTTCTTCCTAGGTTGGACAAAGCCCAGCATGATCAATTACCTGGACTAAAGGATTCAGAGGAGTCGGATGTAAGTAATTATTATATATTGTTACATAATTCTTCATATTCTGTGATGTGAAATTGTTGTGGGAGTGGATTTTCTTTCTGTTTGAGGAAATAAAATTTCTTTTTAGCCAATTATATGGCTAGAAATGTTCTACAGAAGGATGCTGAGGATACCATGTACCGAACATGTGAGCAACAACAAAGTTTTAGAGAAAATGGAAACAAAAAGGAAACTTATACTTAACATCAGGAAGAGACAGTTGAAATTTCTAGGGCACATAATGAGGAAAGAGGGCAGGGTAAATCTGATACTCACAAGACAGATTTGAAGGCAAGAAGGACAGAGAAAAACAGCGCATGACATACTTGGTGAGCTTGTTCATTGTGACAGTGTGAACGCTGGAAAATAGTTTTTTTGAAAGATTTTATATCATACAATGTTGACTTTCCTATGTTGAACTCAGCCATTAGTCACAATGAACTTTCACCCGCGTCTAGTTTAAAGTTTCCACTTTTTGCGATAATGCCAAAGTTGTTCTTTTCCTCTTATTCCCATCATCTTTTGTGCCAATATAAGCCATTAGGGTGAAATAGGCATAAGGAATTATCCAAAGTAAATTTCCTGAAAAACAGAAATTTCAAATCAGTATCAAAATAGTTCAAATATATACATCAAAATCATGTCCGGATATGCGGAATTCCAGATATGAGTCATTCTGGATAAGAGGTACTCCGGATATGCGGGATTCCGGATATGTGGGATTCTTCTGTATTGTTGCTTTTAATCCCAACCCTCTGAGTCGGTACACACTTCATTATTACTATCATTTTATTGTTTGTTATGCTCCATCTTATTGTTTTTTATCCCAATTCTCTGGGTTAGATACACACTTCATTACGATTATCATGTGTTCTATAATAATAATAATAATAATTTTAATTTCCGTCAACTGTACTACAACCAAATGAATGATTTTAATTCCAGTGTTTGTATTTATTTTACAGCCTTTTTTGCGGAAGGAAAATTTAGAGGAAATCTCCCGAGGAAAGGTTGTTGAAGAGGAGATGAAACAGGTAAAGTGTGTTTAGCAGTAAACGGTATTATTCAACACATAACAGTCAGGATTGTTTTTGTTAATTTAATTTGTTGCAGGCATAATAAATTAAAAAGAAAAAAAATTATCAGTAATCACCATTTATTTGAGAAAAGTTATGGTTAAATTTGCAATGATTTCAATACATAACAAGTAGAGAATATAGCTATATGGCTAAATTTGAATGACTGGTTAGCCATCTTAGATGAAGCATTGTCAATTATTATTCATTTTTCACTAGGATTTCTTTCATCTTCATTTCTCTTGCTTTTTATCGCAACTGCCATCCATAAGAAGTAGAGAATATAGCTATATGGCTAAATTTGAATGACTCCTGTTGGTTAGCCTTCTTAGATGAAGCATTGTCAATTATTATTCATTTTTCACTAGTATTTCTTTCATCTTCATTTCTCTTGCTTTTTATTGCAACTGCCATCCATAAGAAGTAGAAGTAGAGAATATAGCTATATGGCTAAATTTGAATGACTCCTGTTGGTTAGCCTTCTTAGATGAAGCATTGTCAATTATTATTCATTTTTCACTAGTATTTCTTTCATCTTCATTTCTCTTGCTTTTTATTGCAACTGCCATCCATAAGAAGTAGAAGTAGAGAATATAGCTATATGGCTAAATTTGAATGACTCCTGTTGGTTAGCCTTCTTAGATGAAGCATTGTCAATTATTATTCATTTTTCACTAGTATTTCTTTCATCTTCATTTCTCTTGCTTTTTATTGCAACTGCCATCCATAAGAAGTAGAAGTAGAGAATATAGCTATATGGCTAAATTTGAATGACTCCTGCTGCTTAGCCTTCTTAGATGAAGCATTGTCAATTATTATTCATTTTTCACTAATATTTCTTTCATCTTCATTTCTCTTGCTTTTTATTGCAACTGCCATCCATAAGAAGTAGAGAATATAGCTATATGGCTAAATTTGAATGACTCCTGTTGGTTAGCCTTCTTAGATGAAGCATTGTCAATTATTATTCATTTTTCACTAGTATTTCTTTCATCTTCAATTCTCTTGCTTTTTATTGCAACTCTCATACATAAATAGCAATAGAAATTATAGGTAAATTTGAATGACTTTATTTGTCTAATAAAATGCTACAAAAAATATTAGCCTGAAAACTTGAGTCATGTTCTTAAATATCTTTGTCAGATCTAGGCTCTTATATGGATGTCATGCCAACCATTTTCCTCAGATCAATGGATAAAATGGTTTCAAGTGAGTGAATCATTTCATTCTTAAAGAAGACAATCCTTCATCAGACTGATACTACAAAATCTCAAGTAACAAAAACCACATCACTTAAAGACTTCCAACTGCAGCAACAACAAAAATGGATAGCATATGTAACAGAAAATCATGGTATAATTGAGCTGTTAATTTTCCACAGTACAAAAAACAAAATGCTTGGAAGGAAAGTCTCATCTTTATTAAAAAGAGCGATGTTATTGAATTTGAAAAGTCTGATTTCCTAAAAAAATTTAAGAGAAAGATTTTTATACATTTCGTTTAACAATGCTTACTGTTCGGTAAATGAATGTGTAATGTTTCCTGTATGGAAACGGATGATCTCATCATAACCATGGGTCATGAGAAAGCAGCCTTCATGTTATAGATGGAAAAGTGAAAAAAAACTTCTTGCAAAACAGTATGAGTATGGTATCTTTATCAGGTGGATTATTGTAGTTGAACAGCCAGTAGAAAGCCACTTTTTAAATCTGTCAATATTTGACAAAAAATGCCACGTGCAACTGAGATGTTAAGAGATATTTGACGATCATCAGAAATGCACTTTTGTGTGAAAATCTTCTTGTCACAAGGGGGCAAATATGGTAGAATGAGTTCAGATTAAAGCCTCTCTGACACACCTTGTTTCAGAGCAGCCAGAAGAAAGCAAAATCTGAAACCAGTTAAAACAATGGAGACTATATCATTTTTGACTCTGTCATCTTTTCAAATGAACCATTTACACAGCTATGGCCACATCATATTGAAATACCAGTTCTCAAACGATCACCTAAGTTAATGTCAAGCCTGATCAGCACATAGGTAGGTGACCACTTGATAATACCAAGCGCTGTAAGCTTAGATGTGCATTTGGTACAGTAGATAATGGCTCAGAATATATTCCTTTATGCGCAAAAACCCTTGGGAAAAGTATGAATAAACCTCTTTTCTCCCCAGCTATGGGTTAATTAATAAAAATTGTATCACTAAACCATGATTATCTTCAAAATAAGTTCTTAATAATTTAAAAATATCTTCTAGGTTTAACCATTATCTAGCTGGAGGCAAAAATTGTCACCATAGGATGTGAAGGTCTGAACTAGTGAAACTAAAGAATAGAGTATCCTGATGTAAACCTTTTTTTTTTTTTTTTTTTTTTTTTTTAATACCAAGGAAGCTTTCTTGTTTGAAAATAAGAATGTCTTTTTATTTTTGCCACATGTTCAGATATTTGGGTAACGGTTCTTTTCTTGAAAATAACAATGTCTTTTAGTTTGAAAATGGATTTCTGATGATTTTTGTTGCATCTCCATTATTGGATGTGATCCAGAATCCCGCAAATTATTAAAAGTTTGTGAATTTTAGTACTTCCTAATTCAGCTTGAGGCAGATCTCTTGAATAAATAGCCTGCACGAAAGATAAAAACAGAAAGGAAACATCTGGTCGGCTACAGTAGAGTTCTGTGCCCTGAGCTGGAAATATAGAATTTAGCGATAATGACACTCAATACAGAGTGAATGTACTTTAAATTTCAGTTGATAACAGGATTTATTTTGGTTGTTATTGTTGTTGGTGGTGAAGTTTAACAGTAAAGGAATACAAAAGAACAGAAAAAAAGGGATTGGTGTTTTTATCAGTAACACTTGTTCTACTAAATAGGATTTATCACTTTTTTCCGAATTGTTGAGATGAGGAGGCGGAAAAAATAATACTTAGAAAAGAGAGCAATTTAAGAAAAAGAAAACATGTGGTGTTTAACAATTCTTCGATATTATGTCTATCTTCATGTTCAAAAAATGCTTACAAGTCTTTGTACAAATGTTGGTTGTCTTGAGAAAAATGGCTGTACTAGTAAAATCACCATAACAAGGTGAGAAAAACACATTGTGAATGGAATGCAACTGAAATGTGAGTAACATGACGGGGTTATGTGCCAGTGGCAAAAAAGTTATATACTTTGGTTCAGTGGAAGAGACAAATCTTAAAGAAGGTTATCCTTCATCAGACCCTATAGATAGATGCTAAAATGTCACAAAGCACTTTACCAATTAGTAATAATCAAATCACCTGAACACTTCTAACAGTTACCTTACTCTTCCAGGCAGGGCTGTGGAGTCAGAAGCAAATAAGGCATCCCTGGAGTCGGTAAAAGTATACCGACTCCAACAGATTCGATAAATGTCTAAAGTCCCTCTAATTTAGCACATTTACAGATCCATTTATCATGGTGACAGACTTTTCTTTATCAGGGACAAATTCATGTAACACCGTTTCTTTGTTTATTTTTATCTGTTGTTCTCGCTGTAACATCTTTTCTTATTTCTTGGTAACTGTTTTTTTTTCCTTCTTTGTTTATTATAGAATAGATTATGCTTAGCATTTCCAGTTGATTTTTTATTTTATTTTAGATTATTGTTAATAAGACGGGTTACTGAAGTTAGGAGTGCATGAATAGGCTTTATGAGATATGTTAACCATAATTACTTGATTACAAAGAGAGGAGTCGGAGGTGCAAAGAAATAGAGAAGTCGGATTCGGAGATTTTGTGTTCCGAGTCTGCAGCCCTGCTTCCAGGTTAACTTTAACGCCTCTAAAACAAAACTGCTCTCTATTAACCACCACAAGGATCCATCCCTGCATCCCATTAGAATATCTGAAGACCAACTTCTCGAGAGCTCCTCTCTGCGGCTGCTCTGTCTCACGCTGGCCACTGACCTGAGATGGAACAAATACATCAAGTCAGTTGCATCATCCACCGCAAGGAAAGTTGGCTCCCTGTGCCGAGCCAGGAAATTTTTCTCCCCAGAATCGATCCTCCAAATCTATAAATCGACCATTCGCCCTTGCATGGAGTATTGCTGCCATATATGGTCTGGAGCCCCTGCTGTTTGCCTCAGGGTTCTTCATAAGATCCAGAGACGGATATGCAATGTAATTGGCCCTGATCTGTCATCTCGTCTGCAGTCGCTCTCTCACAGACGCAACGTTGCCTCGCTCTGTCTTTTTTACAAATACTTTCACGGTAATTGCTCTGATGAGCTGCTTTCGCTGGTTCCTAGGCCTCATGAATTTAAACGTCCTACGAGGCTGGCATCCTGTTCCCACCCCTTCACCATTGAAACTGTTAGATGTAGACATCTCTTCTACTCCAATAGCTTCATGTCTCGCACATCTCGCCTGTGGAACTCCCTTCCTTATTCCTGTTTCCCTGACAAATACAATCTCCAACTATTTAAGTGTAACGTCAATTGACATCTCCAGTTGCCTTGATCTATCCACTTCCCTTCTCCACATCCTTTCACCTTTCATTCCTATCTGCTCTCGCTCCAAATCTTCTGTAACCCCCTTGCCTTGATCGATCCACTATCTTTCTCCACATCCTCTCCTTTACCACTCCTATCTGCTCTTCCTCCAAACCTTCTGTAACCCCTTGCGTGCTAGTGGCCTCCAGCCTTGCTTGGGGTGATAAGCTTAAAAAAAAAAAATATGGTATCACACTGCAAAGGGCCATAATTTTCCTCCACTTAGATTTATCTTGGAGCCTGGAACAAGTTGATGTTTTTTTTTTTCAGTTCTTTAACTGTAATGTGCCATGCCATTTTAGGATGACCTCTTGGTCTTTTGCAGCTTCAAGGTATCCTGTTTAGAGCAACTTTGGCTGATTGATTATCAGATAGCTATAGGATATGGCCGATGCATTGTACCTGCCTCCATTACACTTGTTTTCTCGAATTTGAATGTCTTCCTCGTTCCTGATTATCTCTCTTCAAGATGCTTTTAAGATTTTGTAAAAGCATCTTAAATTGAACACATCTAAGAGTTGCATAACTTTTGAGGTGGATTTTCAAGTTTCACATGCATATAAGGCAGTGGAGAGGACAATTGAATTATATAAGTAGAGCTTCACTCAGAGATTGATCTTATTTGAAGACCAGACAGAATTGAGTCATTTAAAGAATCCATTAACTTTTCTAATATGATTTTAACTTCTTTGATTATGTCACCAGAATTACATCAAATTTTTATCAATTTCCTAAATGTGGTGTCCTTGATGTATAATCTCGTCATCTCTTAAGTCCCCAATCATTTTTTTTTTTTTTTTTTTTCAGAACTTATTCTCAGTCCAAACATACAACTGCCTTCAATGAGGTTGTCATGTTTTGTATTCCTCTCCATTAGTCATTAACTAAAACTACATCATCTGATTTAAATTTTAATAAAACCTAAACATATGAAAGTGAATTTATACATTTTCTTTGTTCTTTAGAACTGACAATGAAAATAATAAACACTATTCATTTATTAGAATGTTTATTGGAATGGTTGGCAAAAAATTGGCTAATTACCAATTGATTCAAACTTTATAAAATGGTAAATAATAAGGATTTCTTTATAGTTGGTTCACATATTTTAATAATTTAGAAAATGTTTATAAATTGGTAAATGATAGATATTGTATTGCATTAGTCTTAATAGAATTGTATTAGTTTTTAGAATGTTTTAAATACAGTTGGATCTCTGACAACCGGACTAAGAAGGCCTTCTGGATATGAGAAATTTGTTACAAAGTCCAGATATAAGGGGTTATATTTAGATTAAAATAAAAGAACTGAAATCAATTTTCACTGTTTTATAATATATGAGGAATTCCAGATATGAGGGATTCTACTGTATTAAATTTTCATATTTATTTCTTTATAAATTGGTAAATGACAAATATTGCATTGCATTAGTTCTAATTGTATTAAATTTTTAGAATGTTGTAAATATAAAATTATTCTTGTAAACACTCTAATAAATAAATAGTGTTTAATATTTTGGTTGTAAATTCTCAAGAATAAAAAATATATAAATTCACTTTCATTTTAGGTTTTATTACAATTTTGATCTTGGCCTTTTAAAAACAATAAATATTGTTAAGGAGTGAACGTAGTTAAAATAATAGCAGTGTCAAGGGAAAAACCGTCCTTTTGACACTGTTTTTTTTTTTTTTTTTTTTTTTTTTTTTGCGGGCATGAAGTTTAAGATTTTTGAATTTTGGGGGGGATGCCATAAATCATGAGACCTCTCCACAGACTTGGTTGATAAGCACAATGTCAGGAGGTTTTTTTTCTTTTTAAAATCCATTTAACAGCAGCAACAAGAAAAATGGGAAGCACATATGACTAGAAGAGAAAAAATGATGCAAATCAAGCTGTTAACTTTTCACATGACAAAAAACAAAAAGCTTGAAAAGAAACTCCTATCAGTGTCAGGGAACACTAATCTTTAGCCTGAGAAGAGTGTAAATTCCTGAAAATTTCAACTGACAAACCTTTTTAGTCAATAAATACCAAATGCTTCCTTTATAGAAACAGCTAATTATAACCTTTACCCTAAGGAATTTTTCCCAGTGACGCATGTTTTTGCTCAGCAGTGAGAGTGGAATAAACAAATCCCAAGGACATCCTGGGTATGACGAAAAACTACATCTGGCAGCAAGGCCTCTGATCTGAAGATTTTGGGGAGCATGGAACCATCTGATAATTGCTGGTCTTCCCAAGAGCACCCTGACCCGGATTGTTAGCACCTGTTAGGATCCCAGCTATGGGCAAATAGTAATCCCCCCCCCAAAGTGTGGTCAAAACACTATGAAAAGTATAAAAATAGACTTTTATAGTAAAAATACCAGCAATACATTTTTGCAAAAATACGTCAATGAAACCTGATCTCCTACAAAGTTTTAACCTTTTGTTTAGCGTATAATAAAGATGTAGCATTCTTTTGATTTGCAACACGATGTAGAAGAAAGACAGAAGCAGATTTTATTTACTGGAAGATTGATTATGGGCTTCTTGCCAAGACTTCCTGCATTGTTATGACATTTGAGAAAGTCTTGTAATTGTGGTTTTTCAAAGAAAGTTCTTAAGTAATTGCATTTTTTTTTCTTCTCCCGACAACCAGATGTTTGTGCCTGCTGATCTACAAGACATTACAAAAGGTAGATTAATGTATTTACCAGATGTTCTTGTGTTCTTCAAGTATTACTTTCATCTCCCACCAGCATGGCCAATGCTAACCTCCAGCAAAGTGACTTGTTGTGCCTTCTCTTGCCTACATGTTCAGCTGAAAAATGTGGAAAGATTATATTGAATCCATTGCTAGGTCAGCTGCTAAGAAAGTTAGTTCAGTGTCCTGCAAGGCAATTTTTCTCTCCAAAATCTGTCTTACTTATCTATAAATCTACCATTTGTCCATATTTATAATATTGCTGCCACATACGATCTGGTTCCCCCTCTATTTACCTTGAGCTCCTTGATAAAATCCAAAGAATCAGCAGCAATATTACTAGTCCTGATCACTTTCCCACCGCCATAAAGTTGCCTCTCTGTGTCTTTTCTATAAATACTTTCATGGTAATTGTTTAGATGAACTCTTTGCTATGGTACCTAGACTGTATGAATTTAAGTGCAGTACTAGACTGTATCAAGATTGCATCTATTCACAGTTGCACTGTAGCCATAAGTTCTATGCTAACAGTTTTTTCTCTTGCACTTCTCGCTTGTGGAACTCCCTTTTGACTCCATGCTTTCCAGCCAACTTTAATCTGCAAAAATTTAAATGCAATGTCAATTCCTATCTACTGTTCTCCTGATTACTCTTTCCTTTTCTCATTCATTATTAATGCTTCTGTTCCTAATTCTTTCACACTTTGTAACCCCTTGTGTCTTAGTGGCTTTACTGCCTTGCATGGGGTGATACCAATTAAAAAAAAAAAAGAAATCTTAATTTCAGTTGGTTTTTATCACAGCAACTAAGACTGTCATACAATAGCTGGTAGTGAACAGCCCTCATCATTATCAGCCACATAGATGGGTGTGGTCCTTGGGCTACTGTGCAGCTAAAACACCTAAACAGTCACCCACATTATCTTGGTTGAAAGCCTGAGAGGTATCCATTCATGTGTAGACCTGGCGGAACCCGTCTCTCTCCAGGTCGGACTACAGCTGATGTCCTCCAACATGAAAGGTTAACCTTGGTCACAGACACTTGGCCATTGGTTCCGTCAGTGGAACCCTCTGCCATAGAAATATGGCCGGTTGTTCAGTCACGAGTGCAGGTTTAACTTGCAGCTGGTTGAAATTCATGGTAGTTACCATATCCAAGCAAGGTGATTAAGCCACTGAGGCACAAAGTGTGAAAGAATCTGATAAAAAAAATAATATTAAGGATAAAGGACAATAAAAGAACAACAATTGATTAGACAGAAGATGACTATTGACATTACATTTAAATTTTTGAAGATCAAAGTCGAGTTTCACTGACAACAGTAATGGCTGCTCGGTCAGTGAATGCCAAATGTTTCCTTGTAGGGAAACAGCTAATATTATCATTACCTTTGTTGATTAGACCACCCATACTTTTAAGGGTAATTTTGTTTTTGCTACTAATTTGTATCTAAGAGAAAGATTTTCTAAATTTCAACTGACAACAGTACTGCCAATGTTTCCTTGGAGGGAAACGTCTGATATTAACATTACCTTTGCTGATTAGTGTTTGTCTCATGTTATTGAGTTCTTTAAGGAACATAGTGTGAAAGGATTAGACCACATGTGCTGCCATTATGAAGCTTGTTTTGTTGTTAATTTGTATCTAAGAGAAAGATTTTATAAATTTCAACCGAAAACAGTACTGGCTACACAGTCAGTGGAGGTCAATGTTTCCTTGTAGGTAAACCATTAATAATACCTTTACCCGTCCACTCCTAAAAAAAAAAATTAAAACAAAAATCACTTGATGAAAATTGAGAATTACCATATTTGACCGCATATAAGGCACACGGCTGTATAAGGCACACCCCAATTTCAGCAGGGTAAATCAAGAAATAAATTAGTAATTAGTAAAATTATTAGTAAATGGTACAGCCTAGTCTATATTTATGAGGTATTATTTTGGTTAAACAAGCCATGATTACAATTAAATGAAAAATAATAGGAAAAAAAGAACACAACCTTATAAAAACTTTATTATGTCCGTTATATGATCTGTACAGCCTGCGTCTTGTAAACGACTTAGCGGAATAATTAGGATATAAAAATTCTGATTGCATTTATACCAATGCAACTGGAAGTTATCGCAAGAAAAATATTAATGAAACAAATATATTTTACAAATATATAATTTGAATTTATTGCATATAATTTTATTGAAACAAAGTACTAATATTAAACATGATGAAATTAATATAATGAATATTATCAATGATAACACTTTTAATCTGCATTAATAGCCTTTTAAAAAATGACAATGGGTATATAAAAGTTACTCTAAAGTCTAAGCTAATATGAGTTGCTAGGTAGCTAATTTCAGCTATTGCAAATTTTAAACCTGCATTTGGCATATAAGAGGCAGGGGAATTTTAAAAGATATTTTTAGTAAAAAAGAAAGTGTGTCTTATATGCCGTCAAATACGGTAGTTTAGTATGGATAAGGGTGAAAAGGAGAAGATACAGGTGAAAGGTGAGCAAATAGACAATGTCGGTATTAAGTTGATTTATATTTGCTTTCAGCTTCGTGCAGCATTGAGGCGTGCAGAACAGGAACTGGAAGGACGCCAAGGGTCAGTGCCATGTGCTGAGCTGCAGAAATGGCTTCAGCTGACATACGAGATTGAGTTGCAGCATCATAATGCAAAAAAGATTGCAGCTGAACAACAATTGGTTGATGCCAAGGAATGTGTAAGTAATACACACACACACACACACATTTCTAAACATATACATATGTGTATTTACACATGCACACACGTCTATCGTATATAATTGTGTATAAGCCAAGAAATGAGAGATTTAAAAAAATTGATGATAAAATGGAGGATATGTTTGATAATCTGAGGCAAATATTTTTTCATTTCTTCTCTTCATTCCCGATTATTTTTTTCTTTTACTTCAATCAATTTCTGTTTTCTTTCTCTCTACCTCAACTTAGATGTTCTTTCTTTCATTCGTTCTTTCGTTGTACGTTCATTGTTTGTTCTTTCATTAGTTGTTCCTACTTTAGTTCTTTCTTTCCTTCGTTCTTTCTTTCTTTCCTTCGTTCTTTCTTTCTTTCCTTCGTTCTTTCTTTCTTTCCTTCGTTCTTTCTTTCTTTCCTTCGTTCTTTCTTTCTTTCCTTCGTTCTTTCTTTCTTTCCTTCGTTCTTTCTTTCTTTCCTTCGTTCTTTCTTTCTTTCCTTCGTTCTTTCTTTCTTTCCTTCGTTCTTTCTTTCTTTCCTTCGTTCTTTCTTTCTTTCCTTCGTTCTTTCTTTCTTTCCTTCGTTCTTTCTTTCTTTCCTTCGTTCTTTCTTTCTTTCCTTCGTTCTTTCTTTCTTTCCTTCGTTCTTTCTTTCTTTCTTTCCTTCGTTCTTTCTTTCTTTCTTTCCTTCGTTCTTTCTTTCTTTCTTTCCTTCGTTCTTTCTTTCTTTCTTTCCTTCGTTCTTTCTTTCTTTCTTTCCTTCGTTCTTTCTTTCTTTCTTTCCTTCGTTCTTTCTTTCTTTCTTTCCTTCGTTCTTTCTTTCTTTCCTTCGTTCTTTCTTTCTTTCCTTCGTTCTTTCTTTCTTTCCTTCGTTCTTTCTTTCTTTCTTTCCTTCGTTCTTTCTTTCTTTCTTTCCTTCGTTCTTTCTTTCTTTCTTTCCTTCGTTCTTTCTTTCTTTCTTTCCTTCGTTCTTTCTTTCTTTCTTTCCTTCGTTCTTTCTTTCTTTCTTTCCTTCGTTCTTTCTTTCTTTCTTTCCTTCGTTCTTTCTTTCTTTCTTTCCTTCGTTCTTTCTTTCTTTCTTTCCTTCGTTCTTTCTTTCTTTCTTTCCTTCGTTCTTTCTTTCTTTCTTTCCTTCGTTCTTTCTTTCTTTCTTTCCTTCGTTCTTTCTTTCTTTCTTTCCTTCGTTCTTTCTTTCTTTCTTTCCTTCGTTCTTTCTTTCTTTCCTTCGTTCTTTCGTTCCTTCGTTCCTTCGTTCTTTCGTTCCTTCGTTCCTTCGTTCTTTCGTTCCTTCGTTCCTTCGTTCTTTCGTTCCTTCATTCGTTCTTTTGTTCGTTCTTTTGTTCTTTCGTTTGTTGTTCATTCGTTCATTTGCTCTTTCAATTTTCGTTCTTTCGTTCGTTTGTTGTATGTTCATTGTTCATTCTTTCATTAGTTGTTCGTACTTTCGTTCTTTCTTTCGTTTGTACTTTCTTTCTTTCCTACTTTTGTTTGTTCTTTCTTTCCTTCTTTGGTTCTTTCCTTCTTTGGTTCTTTCCTTCTTTGGTTCTTTCCTTCTTTGGTTCTTTCCTTCTTTGGTTCTTTCCTTCTTTGGTTCTTTCCTTCTTTGGTTCTTTCCTTCTTTGGTTCTTTCCTTCTTTGGTTCTTTCCTTCTTTGGTTCTTTCCTTCTTTGGTTCTTTCCTTCTTTGGTTCTTTCCTTCTTTGGTTCTTTCCTTCTTTGGTTCTTTCCTTCTTCGGTTCTTTCCTTCTTCGGTTCTTTTGTTCATTGTTTGTTCGTTCATTTGCTCTTTCTATTTTCGTTTGTTCATTCATTCGTTCTTTCGTTCGTTCGTTCTTTCATTCGTCGTTCTTCTATTCCTTCGTCCTTTCTTTCTCTGCTCTAAACATTCTCTTACTTTTCTTTCTACAAACTTTCTTTCTGTTTAAACCCTATTCTTTCTTTCTCTCTACTTCAACAGATTTTCATTCTTTCTTTCACTTAAAAAAGAAAAATGTTTCTTTTTCTTTTAGTGTGAGAAGTTGCGTAAGAAGAGAAACGCATTTATGGGTCCACTGCGTATTGCTCACGGCAATTCTATTGATGAAGTTGATAAACGTATACTCAATGCAAGGTAAGTATGTTCATATATTTTATAATCCCACTGGAAGTGTTGCACCCCTTAGTCTTCGTTAAGATATTCGATCAAGAGAGCGTCCTGGGTATGACAATAAACTACATCTGGGTCTAGCGTAAGATGATAAGCTACGTCCAACAGCAATGTCTCTGATCAGGAGGATTTGAGGAGCGTGGAACCTCCTCTTAATTGCTGGTGTTCCCAGGTCCACCCTGACCTGGGGTGGTAGCACTTGTTAGGGTCCCAGCTATGGGCAAATAGTTAACCCAGAAACTGAGGTAAAAGGCATTATGAAAGTGTAAAAATAGGTTTTAATACCAGAAATACTTTGTAAAAAATTATTACCAGCAATAAATTTTTGATAAAAAAAAAAAAATTAAAGCAATATGTTTTTGGAAAAATAATATTACCAGCTATACTTTTTTGAGGAAAAAAAATATTAACAGAAATAGATTTTTGACGAAACAAAAATATTACCACAAAAAAAAAAGTTGTTGGCATTAAATGACCAATTGAGGTTGATATGCCACAAACCAAACCGACTGAGAGAAGGAAAAAGGCCTGACAGGTGTTACATAGGAGTTTTCCTTTTGGTTAAATGCTGTTCTTGCTCAGTAGTAATTGTGAGTTCAATCCCTGGTCTGGGCAGTTGAAATTGGGCAAGCAATAAGTGAGCAATACTAAAAATAAGAACTAGGAGAGATATCTCTAGATACGGCCTGTGGATAGAGAATATGCCGCTGTTTAAATAAAGAGCCCAGTTCGGTATTCCCAGTAGGTTTCCCAGATGCATATACACCTGATGAAGGCCAGAGTGCACAATAGCTGAGAAAACAAAAATGAGGACTAATCTACCATTCATTATTGTTTTGAATACTGATGCCACATCTGGTCTGGTACTTTTGTTGTGTATTTTAAGATTCTTGCTAAAATAAAAAGAATCTGCAATGTTATTGGTCCTGACATCTCAGCTTCAGTTGCTTTCCCACCGCTGTATTATAGCTTCTCTGTGCCTTTTTTATAAATATTTTCATGGCAATTGCTCAAATGACATATATATATAATATAAATGGCTCGAACACTAATATTCCATGGTTATAATTTATTACATTGGAATCGTAATCACAATCCAATTCATCAGACCTACAAATTCAAAAAGCTGAATTTGAATTTGTAGGTCTGATGAATTGGATCATGATTATGATTCCAATGTAATAAATTATAACCCTGGAATATTAGTGTTTGAGCCTTTTTTATTATATTCTTACTCTATCCTGGACATTGATTTCTACCTGGATTCTATCCACTTGGGAATTTATTTATATATATATATATATATATATATATATATATATATATATATATATATATATATATATATTATAATTTTATCATAT
>OZ038516.1:66648774-66653774 GCA_964036315.1 Acanthosepion esculentum
GAGCTGCTGTTTTTAAAATCTCTTTTCTCTCGAGAGCTCAACCAGATTTATATATTCTCATAATGACCTCAAGATTTCTAGCTCAAAATTTTGAGTTAGGCCTACATCTATCATATAGGTCACCCCCACTCACATCTATAAATTCAATAAACTGCCATTATGCAGTATTAAACTGTCATTAGTATCACAAAATGTTGCAGATGACATGCCTACCACTAGTTGACTGAATGGCCACCTGAGTTAAATGGCACCTTGGTCAGCATTTACATTTAGTGTATCAGCTGTTGGACGTGATTTATTCCATAGCACTAATAGAATACTAAATTTGTGTTAGTATTTTATTATTTCATAGTAGTTTCCATGTTAATATGCCAAATATGTTCACCAAGTTTTAGTCGGATATATTTGTGGCCGTCTCCTCGAGGTACGGTAAGTGGTGTATAGTAATTGTTAGGAGTGCTATCAAACTTGTTTACAACTCGGTGGTAAAGATTTGCATTATATATTATTATAACATACCTATGGATGGTAATGGGGATGTCCCCATTCCCATAAATACAGTAGTGAATACTGTATGTTGGTTATCCATTGGAGATTCACTGTGGAATTCACTTGACTGACTTCTAGCAGTTGACTACTTCTGCATGCCACTGGCGAATCTTATATGTGTTGTTCTTGTCCTAAGTATTTGTTGTGGTAGGATCCACCTAATTTGCATAGTGGAGTACCGACGATATAAATATGGTTGGTACTGGAAGACATGGAGCGAATCAAGAGATCCAACTAGAGACTCTGCCCGACTGCGACTTAGTCAACACATTCTCCCGGAACGGTCTTCCCAGAAATATACAAAAGACTATATGTAAATATTGTGTACACATTCTTGTTTCAATACATTTTATTCTAAGTACATTTTGTGTTTGCATTATTATTCCATGCATTAGTCAAGTTTCAACAGTATTATCGTTCATTACCAACCTTCATTTGATTATTCTATTCAGTAATCTTTCCTAGGTTGCAACATATATCCAGCTTATAAGTCGACTCCTAGCTTTTGAAATATTTTTTTTTGGCTTGAAACTCTACCTGTACACTATCATTTATGGTGTGCGTATATATATATATATATATATATATATACACACATTATAAATTAACCGATTTAAAATATGGTTTTTGCTACACAGTAATAACCATGTTTCAAAAATGGAAGCTAAAAACTTCAAATTTAATTTTGTAATTAAATTAAAAACATTAGTTCCATTTCATCCTCAAGCGAATTTTGGAGTAACTTATTTTTTAAATTTACTGAGTTTTAACTGCAAGGGAAATTCATAATTTGCCGTTACCAAGGATACAGAGAAATCCAATCATCCAGACAAGGGGTGGTAGTGTGTTCATTTTTATTAACTTTTGTTGTATCAGTTATTTGTTATGTTCAAAAAAGGGGTTAAGTTTAGGTAGGGGTAGGATGTACTTTTCGATGAATTCTGACATCCGTTAAATGCATGTCGTCTGGGTTTTTTGGGTTTTTTTTTTTTTTTAATCTTATTGTTAACAGCAAAAATTCTTTCAGCATTTTTTCTATTTGTATACTTAAAGATTTTTTGGGGATGTTGAGGTTGGAATACATTTTATTTAACTACAATTTTAAAATATTTTCACTTTTAATTTTTAATAGACTATATTTCTTTTTAAAACAAGTAAATGTAATAGAATTACTTACATTATATAAAATTATTTTTCCATATCAAATATAAGTATGTATAGTACCGGGTGACATTTTTTTTTTTTAAATTTTATTATTTAAAGAAAATTTTTTGACAATGATTGCAAAAAATACCTATTTCATTTCTCTGATTTAGTAAATTTTTATATTTTATATATAAACCTATATATTACTAGGTTTATATAAAAAATAAAATATAAAAAATAAAAATTGTTTTTAATTTAATTACAAAATTAAATTTGAAGTTTTTAGCTTCCATTTTTTGAAACATGGTTATTACTGTGTAGTGAAAAAAAACTTATTTTAAATCGGTTAATTTATAATATTAATGCGCTGTAAATTTACATTGAGTACTATTTAGTAAAAAATAAAAATATCAATAAGAATACCGGATTAGATATCTTACTGGTTTTTCTTTATATATATATATATATATATATATATATATATATATATATATATATATAATTATTTATTTATTATAATTTTATCATATAGACAAAACCATTTTGCTCACAACAAAGATGCAACTTGGTTTCAGTGCATTTTAACTGCACATCTACGGGTGAGGGTCGGAAATGGTCGTTCTCATCGCATCGGATATATATATATATATATATGAGTTGGGATGAAATAAAGGTCAAATATGGATCACGATTTGACAGAATGATAAGGTAAAGAAAAAATAGGAAATGTTTATCAATCTGACATGTTTCGCTTTTATTAAAGCTTCAGCAGAGAATTAGCTTATCTCATATATATTTGTTAAATTCAGTAAATTAAGGCCCAGTGATTGAAGTCACAAATACTATATCACCAAATTCATGAGGCAATGCTATAATCTACTAGCCTATTGTCCCATAGAACAATCCTGAGGGTAGAACTTGGATCCATAAGTGGCAGATTCATTCATAGTTGACACATGTATGTGTGTGATGAGATAAAGAACAAATAAAAAGGAATTACATTTCGAACAGCTGCATTAATTATAAAAATGTGAAAAGAATAATAAATCGCAGGAATGCTATTAATAAACAACCAGCCATTTTGAAAAATCGCTAAGCGTGAAACTAATTAGAAATTAAGCAAAACTCTTAACTTCATGCATATTAAAAAAGGTATATAAAAAATACTCTCCTATAAGTAAGGAAAGCATTATGTAATATATATGTTTATGTGTGCGTATACATGAATTGGGATAAAATACAGATGAAATATGGATCAGAATCCGACATAATGATAAGATAAAGAACGATATAGAAATATTAATAAATCAAGCTTCATCAGAGAATGTGATTATTCCTTATATATATATTAGGTTGGTGCAAAAATAATGACGTTTTTTGATGTTCAAGATCATGTCAAAAAACGTCAGTATTTTTGCACCAACCTAATATATGTTTCTTAAATTCAGTAAATTAAGGCCCAGTAATTGAAGTCACAAATACTATATCACCAAATTCATAAGACAATGCTATAATCTACTGGGCTATTGTCGCATAGAACAATACTTGGGGGTAGAATTTGGAGTTGTAAATGGGAGATTCATTCTCACCGTAGATCTTATTAGACACAATAACAAATTAATAACAAAATAGAACAATTATATCCATATATTATAATAAAAGCTGTCTGACGAAAAAAAGATTCGTTCTTACCATTGATGTTATTAGAAACAATAAGAGATAAACAACAATGGTTAATAAGAAAATAGAATAATTATAATAATATATGTATGTATGTATGTATGTATGTATAATTTCAATATATCTATCTATAAAAGGCAGGATGTGTGTGTATGTGTGTAACGAATGCACAGCCGCAATTTTTGATGGATTTGCACTAAAATTTACATGCACATGCTCAAAGTTCGCGGGAAGGCCAAGACCAACTTTGCATTTCCCAACTCCCATTGATAGTGGAAATAATTGATTTTTTAATGCTTCTACGGCAGTTTTCATGTAGTTTGCGTCCATTTTCTACTGGCTAGGGTGAGGGCCTATAGCTGGCTGCCACGAATAGGCAGGAAGATTCTATTGGCCAGCATGAGAGCCAACAGCTGACTGACACGAATGTTAACTAGCATGCAAAAAAAATTGATAGCTGCATTTGTCGCAAGTGGGGAAAATTAAAATCTGCATGGCACTTTACTCCAATTGGCTCATTCCCTTGCTTAAACTCAACATTGATTCTGATTCCGCAGAACTGTGTTGGGTGTGAAAAAGTATTTGTTCTTAACATTCTTTTTTCATTCGCTTTTTCCAGTTATGAGTCCTTTTTTAAAGCTGATCGTTTTGTGTTCATTTTGTTTAGTTCTTTTTTTGTAACAGATTTAATGTTTAGTATAGAGCTTAGAAAAAATTTGCAGTGTGAGATAGGCAAGAAGTAAGGCATGTAGCAACATCAGCACAGCAAAGGGCACTCCTTTAAAGGCAAGGAAGGGCAAAAATATTTTAAGTCAAGTGATAGCAATTGCTGTACGAGTCGTACGATTTTTGAATCCAGCACGAGCAACGCCGAGCCATGCTACTAGTTCTCTATAAAGTTCAAAAACAAACATTTTTTTATTTATCCCTATATATATATATATATATATATATATATATATACATATATTAAAAAAATTTCTTACAGTGTATGTATTGAGGGGGAATATACACACGCATATATACACGCATGCTGATAGAAATACGAAAAAGGAAATAGATCTAAGAACACACAGGGGTTATTAAAACATTAAAAGATAAGATACCGACAACTAATTCATCACTTCTCAAACCAACCTTAATTGTTTCATGACCCTTCGTGCAGAACTCTTACCTGCCATTTCAAGAAAGACATTCGAATGACCAACACAAAAACAGAGGATGTCTCATATCGCGAATATTTAACATTGAAAAACATAAAGGAAAAAATTAATTATTTTTAATAATATGTGGAAATCTCCACCCTTTACCTGAAGACGGTCGCGAGACCCGAAACACGTGTTGTAAAATTATGAAAAATAAAGAATAATATTTTTTTAAAAACCCACATTAGAACCAAAAAAGTTTGCAGTACCTCTCTTCTTTTTAATATACACACTTGGAATCATTATAACCTCTTCATTATATATATATATATATATATATATATATATATACAAAAAGTAAAAAAAAAAAAATTGTAATAGTAAATATTTCTAATCTTTTACCTCTCCCCAGTTATTGCATTGAAACAATTTTTAGATGCTAAAGAAAGTTCACCTTCACGTTTTTCGATACATGTAATA
>OZ038516.1:66666274-66723774 GCA_964036315.1 Acanthosepion esculentum
CGGGTCGACCCTTGACCTGACAACAGGTCTATCCAATATAGCTTTATATTCATCACTAAAACAATTACTTGAACTTTTATTAATTTGTTGAATACTTGCTTAAAAGCTGCCCTAATAATAATGCCCATAATGGGAGAAACTTATTTGGGAGAATAACCTTTTATCTGAAGTCATGTGGAATCCATAGTAAAATTAGCATCATAGTTGTCCATTGCCATGACAACAAGTCCATCCAATATAGCTCAATATTCATTATTAAAACAATTGTTGTTGAGAAACCACTTATGTTCTTCTTCATCCAACTTACAAATTTCAATTTAGTTAACGTAAGAATTATTTCCTCTTTGTTTATATAAGCGACATCAGATTCTTAAAATAAAATTGGATAGACGAGCATAAAATATTTGATCTTTTCTCTCTCTTTTAATGCCAGCTTTTCTTTCTTTGTATCTTTTTAGCCAATGGTTTATTGAATCTTATAATTCTAGTTATCTATTTTTGGTAGAAATTCTGCTCACCTGAAAATAAATGTAAAATGCTCATGATTTTCACATATTTTTCTGACATTCTTAATTAACACCAGCTTTTTTTTTTGTTATCTTTTTAGCCAATGGTTTCAATTTCATTTTTGTTTTTCTATTTCACACTTCCATTATCTCTTTTTGTGCAATGTCTAACATTATGTTCTCATCAATATTACAATATCATGTTTCTCAAATGAATTCACCAATTTCTTAGGAACCATGGCAATATACCTGAGACTAAAAGAAAAAAAAAAACATTTATAACACTGTTATACATTTATGTCAAACAAAAATGCAATTGTATATTAAAAGCTCTGACAATGTTATCAACAGCGATTTTTTTTTTTTTTTTTTTTTTTTTTTTTTTTTTTTTTTTTTTTAAATCCAGCATAGTACGTTTTATTTAATTTAATTATTTGTCCCTGATGAGCATTTCAATGGGAAACTCTTGAATCAGGTAACCAGATAAGTCCAAGTGCTTTTGTCTATACTTTTACCTATTATCAAGGATTATTTATGTGTGTGTGCAAATATATAGAAAAATAGGAAAGAACACGTTAGATAAATAATCTGAAGTTCTTTAGTATTTTTGTTTTTATTCTTAAAAAACGGTGATCAATACAAAAGTAGAGCCTAAATTATAATTATTTTTAAAAAATAGGATTTCTTTGCTACATTAGAGTTCTCATGTTTCAAAAGCAGGAGCCAAAAACTTCAATATAATTATTAAAATTAAATTGAATTAAAATATCAAGCTCTGTTTCATCTTCAAGCACTCTTCGACAGAATTGAGTCACTGTCAGTCACTGTGTGTTTATCCAAATCTAAAAATAAACACGCTAAAATTACCTTCATCCCGTACTGTACGCTGACGGCTTAGTGGAAGAAGTTCGGACTGACGCAAATTCAGTCGGCTTTCGATCCTAGCTAGAGGCAACCGGACGTCTAGCCAGACTGATGACTGATGAGCTGTGAAACAGCAAAACAGTCTGTCTGTGGATGACAAATATATATATATATATATATATATATATATATATAATTAGGGACACCAAAATTCAAGCTACCATGTTACCCAGGTTTTGACTGTTAGGTCTCTTCAGGCAGGTAGGATGAAAGATTTTAATTTACTCCACTACGTTTATATACAAACATTGGAAGTTAGCGGGGAAACATTTTGGTCTACAACCCAAATTTTACAGATTTTGTATTGAGCACTTTTTGGATTGCACCTTAAACGCAGGTGTTTACAATCTTTTTTTACAATACACTATTTTATATTGTATTTTAAATTGATATATATTTATGTATGTATGTATGTATGTGTATGTGGGCAGCAAATTCTCTTTTAGGCATGTCTGATTAAATAAATTACAGATATCATGCCTGCTTATTTTTAATAAAATCCGTTCATACTCACGGATAACATTCCGTGTATTGCAATTAAATGATGTGAGAAATGTGCTATAACTACGAAAATCACTTTTATTTTCCCTTTTCGAAGTACTTTCGATCTTCTTCTGAGATCATCTTCAGGGGTGTACATAGTAATACAAAACTGTTGTTCACGGCTGCAAGTAGTAATACAAAACTGTTTTTTGATATCCATTACTGTAATTTTTCCTTTTGCTTTTAAATGCAATGGTTGACAGTCATGCTTAGTGTTCATTAGAATGTGAAAAAATTAGCCACAATGAGATTTTTTCTTCTGCATTGTAATGTCATATGGTCATGCATGCATTAAAGCGTGAAAAACTGTTCTTTTTATAGACATTAATATTTTAATGTATATTGCTTTGGGGATCTGTAGTTTGAATTTGTTGTTTTCTTGGTGTAGGATAGTTTCATATATATATATATATATATATATATATATATAATAAAATAGGCAGCATATATTTTATATTACAAAGAGTTAGTCATACCTTGAATCAATTAGCAATATTAATGCAATAATTGGCGAAATCCCTTCGCTAGTAGACATAATTATAAGCATTATACTACTAATAATCCACTGAATGATGAGATCCTTATGTATAAAATGGATATGATGTATTTTTTAATTCAGAAAAACTACTAAGACATATATATAAATTAATTATTATTAAACTCTTTTACTCATAAATATAGCATAGCTTTTACTTCTCGTAAACGCGGCATAGCTTCGACTTCTGGTAAACACGGCATCGCTTCGACTTCTTGTAAACGCAGTATAGGTTCGACTTCTGGTAAACACGGCATAGCTTTGACTTCTCGTAAACATGACATAGCTTCGACTTCTTGTAAACGTGGCATAGGTTAGACTAAATAGAAGCATGAACAAAATGTCTCTTTTGTCGATGAAAAATTAACTTTTATTTTTTGTTGAAAAACAACACTTGTATGTATGAAAATTCCAATGTTTAACATTTTTGTTATGCTTCTATTTTGTCTAATGACCTAATAATATACAATAAATATTATGATTATTATTATTATTATTACTAGTTTCAACCTTTGAAAATTTCATGGTTTTCCTATTTTAAATTTTTGGTGAATCTTCAGTTAAAGATTGACTAAGCTCATGGCGAGTTCTACAACAATAAAATATCCATAGAAATTCCCCAATCGCATCATTAAATATTTGAGCTTAACAACGTTAATAAAATTTTGAAATAAGTCATAAATATGAATGCTGGTCATTATTTTAAGAAGTAAGGGGGTACAAATGAAAAAGATTTGAAATTGACAATTTTCCATTTCACTGAAACAGACGTTAAACATTTCTATCTTCTCGTCTTTCTTTCATTTTCTCACGGAAACCAAGTAGTGTCTTTAATGTCTTTTGTCTTCTCATGCAATCAGAATGGAATAGTTCATTATCTATTTACCTAGAGAGGCAATTAGTAAGACTTGTATCACTAAACCATTATGTAAAAAAAAAAAAAATTCTTAAAATCTAAAAATATTTTCTGTAAATGAATCAGTCTCTCCCTATATATATATATATAGGGAGAGATTGATTCATTTTCAGAAAATTTATATATATATATAAACCATTATTATGAAAAAAAAAAAAAATATATTTTTAGATTTAAAAAATTTTTTTTTTTTTTCATAATAATGGTTTATATATATATATATGGTGGACTTTCCTGTTGTATTCGATGTATGAGGGTCAAGCAGCTCAGTTCCTAGAAACTGACAGCCAGACACCAGCACATTGATTATAGTGGTGAAGGCTTTGTGCAGAACCAACCACACTTTTTGAAGGGCCAAATACAGAGACCTGGTGCACCATGTGCCACAAGGTCCCCAAATGACCCTCTGCAGGTTTTGAATTCAGAGTTGTCCTTCTCCAAGACCAGTTGCCATCCAAGGCTATAGAACCCAGTCTGTCCTGCTATTTACCCATAGCTGGAGGGAGAAGAAAAGGGGATTCAACTAAAATTCGAACTCGGCTCTCCAATTCCTCAATCCGAGCTGCTAGCCACTACTCCACCCTACCTCGTCTCATATATATATATATATATATATATATATGAGAGAGAGGTGGGGAGTGTATCACACATTGAGTGCTGGTGGTAATAAAACAGTGTTCAATGTATAATAGCAGTAAAAATTTATATAAATATCTGTAGTTGAAAGTATAAAATTATGTACGAAATATCTGTAGTTGAAAGCATAAAATTACATACAAAATATTTTGATTTCGGCATTAAATGACCCATAGAGATGTTACCTTTAAATGAAATCAACCAACATGAAAGAAGTCTTTCATGACATTAATTCATATAATATCATACAATTGCTTAAAGAAGTCGAACTGTATTCCAAAATATGACTTAAACTTAAGTACAACATAGAAGACATATATCAACATCTCTAATAATTATGCCCAAACAGACAAGTATATTCACAAATGATGAGCACTATATCTTTACTCTGGAAATAAAATTACATAAAAAATATTTAGATTTCAGCATTAAATAACCCAGAGAGGCTGATATGCTGCTGAACGAAATCAACCAAAGACCCAACATGAAAGAACTCTTTCATACATGATATCCAACAATTTCTAAAAAATCTAAATGCATTCCAAAATATAGCCTCAACAAAACTGTGACATAAAACACATATAATTTTTTTAATTTTTTTAAGCGTATCACCCCAAGCAAGGCCGGAGGCCACTATCACGCATGGGGTTACAGAAGGGTTGGAGGAAGAGCAGATAGGAGTGGTAAGGGAGAGGATGTGGAGAAAGAGAAAGACAGTGGGTCGATCAAGGCAAGGGGGTTACAGAAGATTTGGAGCGAGAGCAGATAGGAATGAAAGATGAAAGGATGTGGAGAGGTGAAGTGGATAGATCAAGGCAACTGGAGATGTCGATTGACGCTACACTTAAACCGTTGGAGATTGTATTTGTCAGGGAAACAGTAATAGGGAAGGGAGTTCCATAGGCGAGATGTGCGAGACATGAAGCTATTGGAGTAAAAGAGACGTCTACATCTAACAGTTTCAACGGTGAAGGGGTGGGAATGGGATGCCAGCCTTGTAGGACGTTTAAATTCACGAGGCCTAGGGACAAGCGAAAGCAACTCCTCAGAGCAATTACCGTGAAAGTACTTGTAAAAAAGGCAGAGCGAGGCAACATCGCGTCTGTGAGAGAGCGACTGCAGACGAGGTGACAGATCAGGGCCAATCACATTGCATATCCGTCTCTGGATCTTATCAAGAACCCTGAGGCAAACAGCAGGGGCCCCAGACCATATATGGCAGCAATACTCCATGCAAGGGCGAATGGTCGATTTATAGACTTGGAGGATCGATTCCGGGGAGAAAAATTTCCTGGCTCTGCACAGGGAACCAACTTTTCTTGCGGTGGATGATGCAACTGACTCAATGTATTTGTTCCATCTCAGATCAGCGGACAGCGTGAGACCGAGCAGCCGCAGAGAGGAACTCTCGAGAAGTTGGTCTTCAGACATTCTAATGGGATGCAGGGATGGATAAGTAATATATAAGTAATTATGACCATATAAACATATATTTGCACAAAAGCTGAGTATCATCTACCATGTACTCCAATATGTAAGCAGAATAATGTATATCATACTTTTATTACTTCAAAGCTCCCAAGAAATTAGATTTTGGCATTAAATGAGCCATAAGGTTAATGCTGTTAAACAAATCCCATCAAAATCAAAAATCACACTCAGTAACGCCTTGTATCTTAGTGGCTTTATTGCCTTGCATAGGGTGAAATGATTAAAAAAGAAAATGTATAATAATTATACATTTAGTTTCTCTGTCAGTTGAACTCCATTTCTGGGGTTGGAGTAATCAACAGTTACCTCCCTTGTTAAGGAATGCTATCTGCTTTCACTATAAAAATGAGGCATGAATGAGGAAGGTCAGATATTAAATTCTTCGCGTTAATGTGTTTGAACATCAAAACAAAGTTAAAGACTTCATCTTCTCTTCTTTCCCCTTCCTGTAATTTAATATACTTAAATTACACTACAGGAGGGGGCGTAGTATTGCTGTGAAACTGGAGAAACTGCAATTATCCCAGCCTTCTTGTGATACTGTTGACCATATTTTCAACATGCTTGTATCATTAAAAAGAGGAAGAACTTCAAGGAAATCTGATACAAAAATGGTATTTTTCAATGATGCAGAGTGATGACCTTTTGAAACTGAACTTTGCATTTAAACATTTCAGTTATCCAATATTATGACTTACTAAATGTATTGCTGTTTAAATTTAACTCCATAAGTAAAAATCTTCCACCGATAAAATAGCTGTCCGAAAAAAAGAAGAATGGCTGAAATTTAACTTGTGTAACGAATAGATGATTTTGAGAAACATTACATTTAACACTTTCTTACATGGAAAGGTCAATATACAGTGCTGTTCGATAAAAAGTGACTCACCTGATTTTTTTTTTTACTTAAAAATTTTTTTGCCTATTGTTTTTGGGGTGAAACTAATTTTTAATCTTACTAATATAAAGACCCCTTCCCGACCACCTAGTAAAAAAGTTTACTCACCCTAAGGTATTCTATTGATAATTATAATTTTGGATATAAATGAGATTTAGGGAAAAACTCTGTCAAAAAAAAGTGACTCACTTATTTCCTGCAACTAGTAATCAATAGAAACATAACCGAACAGCTTTAGATAAACAATAATAGAGGTATAATTTATTTATAATAGGTAATATAGTTCGAAATATTTAATAATCTATGGGTCCTCCTTTATTTTGAATAACCTTTTCAACCCTTCTTGGCATTGACTTGATTAGGGTCTGGCAAATCTCATCTCCAAGCATCAAATTCCATTCGGATATGAAATTCACAATCAAATCCTCTTTGTTGCTCAACTGCTTTCTCGAGAGCTTGTACTTTATAATGCTCCATAAGTTTTCTATGGGGTTGAGGCCAGGAGATTGGGGTGGCCATGTCATAACACTCACCTGCTTCTCATCAAAGTATTCCTTCGTCAATTTTGATTTGTGACAGGGAGCATTATCCTGCATAAAAATGAGCTTGGTGGGGTCGATTTGCAGAAGGGAGCAGACAAGACTCTAAAATTCTCTTGTACTGCTCGCTCCTGCGGGTCTTTTCAATAGGTTTTAAGAAAGCAGTTCCATGAAAAGAAAAGCATCCCCAGAACATTATACTGAACGGATGCTTGACAGTACTTACTGCTAAATTCAAAGAGCTTTCAAAGCTTCTTCAGATTTTAGATCGCTTATCCTTTGAATTTAGCTCAACTTTCGTTTCATCGGAGAAGAGAACATTTAGTAAAAAAAAATCAGGTGATTCACTTTTATTGAACAGCACTGTACTTATGGTAGATCTCTGTTTTTCTATCAATGAAAGTCTCCCCAAAACTCCTTCAACATTGGCGTTCAAATATTTGATGCATTTATAAAGTTTTTTTAAATAGATTTTCTAATTTCAAAATGTCTGGGTTTTCCGCAGTAGGCTGTAAAAATCAGAAAAATTTCTGTTCAAAATTCTCGGATGAGGAATTATTATTATTTATACTATTTACATTTGGGCTATTGTCCTCATCTTTGTTGTTGTTATCACAATGTTTCGGCCATTGTGTACTCCAGCCTTCCCCAGGTGTATATCAATGTGGATAACCTACTGGGAATTCTAAATCAAAACCCTCTATTTAATCTACAGTGAGTAGATTGTTCTCATTCCACTGCTCATGTCTAGGGATATCTTGTCTAGTTCTTATTTGTAGTATAGATCAGGTCCGTCCCTTTCCACTGAGTCCAAGTACACACTGTTCCACTGCCCATGTCTGGGGATATCTCGTCTAGTTCTTATTTTTAGTACTGCCCAGTTATTGCTCTCCCTTTTCGACTGAGTCCAAGTACACACTGTTCCACTGCCCATGTATAGGGATATCTCGTCTAGTTCTTATTTTTAGTACTGCTCAGTTATTGCACGCCCTTTTCGACTGAGTCCAAGTACACACTGTTCCACTGCCCATGCCTAGGGATATCTCGTCTAGTTCTTATTTTTAGTACTGCTCAGTTATTGCACGCCCTTTTCGACTGAGTCCAAGTACACACTGTTCCACTGCCCATGTCTAGGGATATCTCGTCTAGTTCTTATTTTTAGTACTGCTCAGTTATTGCTCGCCCTTTTCGACTGAGTCCAAGTACACACTGTTCCACTGCCCATGTCTAGGGATATCTCGTCTAGTTCTTATTTTTAGTTCTGCTCAGTTATTGCACGCCCTTTTCGACTGAGTCCAAGTCCACACTGTTCCACTGCCCATGTCTAGGGATATCTCGTCTAGTTCTTATTTTTAGTTCTGCTCAGTTATTGCACGCCCTTTTCGACTGAGTCCAAGTACACACTGTTCCACTGCCCATGTATAGGGATATCTCGTCTAGTTCTTATTTTTAGTACTGCTCAGTTATTGCACGCCCTTTTCGACTGAGTCCAAGTACACACTGTTCCACTGCCCATGCCTAGGGATATCTCGTCTAGTTCTTATTTTTAGTTCTGCTCAGTTATTGCACGCCCTTTTCGACTGAGTCCAAGTACACACTGTTCCACTGCCCATGTATAGGGATATCTCGTCTAGTTCTTATTTTTAGTACTGCTCAGTTATTGCACGCCCTTTTCGACTGAGTCCAAGTACACACTGTTCCACTGCCCATGTATAGGGATATCTCGTCTAGTTCTTATTTTTAATACTGCCCAGTTATTGCTCGCCCTTTTTCGATTGAGTCCAAGTACACACTGTTCCACTGCCCATGTATAGGGATATCTCGTCTAGTTCTTATTTTTAATACTGCCCAGTTATTGCTCGCCCTTTTCGATTGAGTCCAAGTACACACTGTTCCACTGCCCATGTCTAGGGATATCTCGTCTAGTTCTTATTTTTAGTACTGCTCAGTTATTGCACGCCCTTTTCGACTGAGTCCAAGTACACACTGTTCCACTGCCCATGCCTAGGGATATCTCGTCTAGTTCTTATTTTTAGTACTGCTCAGTTATTGCACGCCCTTTTCGACTGAGTCCAAGTACACACACTGTTCCACTGCCCATGTCTAGGGATATCTCGTCTAGTTCTTATTTTTAGTACTGCTCAGTTATTGCACGCCCTTTTCGATTGAGTCCAAGTACACACTGTTCCACTGCCCATGTCTAGGGATATCTCGTCTAGTTCTTATTTTTAGTTCTGCTCAGTTATTGCACGCCCTTTTCGACTGTCCAAGTCCACACTGTTCCACTGCCCATGTATAGGGATATCTCGTCTAGTTCTTATTTTTAGTTCTGCTCAGTTATTGCACGCCCTTTTCGACTGAGTCCAAGTACACACTGTTCCACTGCCCATGTATAGGGATATCTCGTCTAGTTCTTATTTTTAGTTCTGCTCAGTTATTGCACGCCCTTTTCGACTGAGTCCAAGTACACACTGTTCCACTGCCCATGTCTAGGGATATCTCGTCTAGTTCTTATTTTTAGTACTGCTCAGTTATTGCACGCCCTTTTCGACTGAGTCCAAGTACACACTGTTCCACTGCCCATGTATAGGGATATCTCGTCTAGTTCTTATTTTTAGTACTGCTCAGTTATTGCACGCCCTTTTCGACTGAGTCCAAGTACACACTGTTCCACTGCCCATGTATAGGGATATCTCGTCTAGTTCTTATTTTTAGTTCTGCTCAGTTATTGCACGCCCTTTTCGACTGAGTCCAAGTACACACTGTTCCACTGCCCATGTATAGGGATATCTCGTCTAGTTCTTATTTTTAGTACTGCTCAGTTATTGCACGCCCTTTTCGACTGAGTCCAAGTACACACTGTTCCACTGCCCATGTCTAGGGATATCTCGTCTAGTTCTTATTTTTAGTATTGCCCAGTTATTGCTCGCCCGTTTCGACTGAGTTCAAGTACACACTGTTCCACTGCCCATGTATAGGGATATCTCGTCTAGTTCTTATTTTTAGTACTGCCCAGTTATTGCTCGCCCTTTTCGACTGAGTCCAAGTACACACTGTTCCACTGCCCATGTCTAGGGATATCTCGTCTAGTTCTTATTTTTAGTATTGCCCAGTTATTGCTCGCCCGTTTCGACTGAGTTCAAGTACACACTGTTCCACTGCCCATGTCTGGGGATATCTCGTCTAGTTCTTATTTTTAGTACTACACAGTTATTGCACGCCCTTTTCGACTGAGTCCAAGTACACACTGTTCCACTGCCAATGTCTAGGGATATCTCGTCTAGTTCTTATTTTTAGTACTGCTCAGTTATTGCTCGCCCGTTTCGACTGAGTCCAAGTACACACTGTTCCACTGCCCATGTCTGGGGATATCTTGTCTAGTTCTTATTTTTAGTACCACACAGTTATTGCATGCCCTTTTCAACTGAGTCCAAGTACACACTGTTCCACTGCCAATGTCTAGGGATATCTCGTCTAGTTCTTATTTTTAGTACTGCTCAGTTATTGCTCGCCCTTTTCGACTGAGTTCTTAGTACACACTGTTCCACTGCCAATGTCAAGGGATATCTCGTCTAGCACTTATTTTTAGTACTGCCTAGTTATTGCTTATCCTGTTTCCACTGCATCCAAGTACACACTGCTCAGCCCAGGTCTTGAACTCAAAATTACTGTGTCACCATATTCACAAGCCAATACGAAAATCCAATAGGCTAATATTGGTCATAGAAATTCCTAATCTGAATTAGTGAGATTAGTAAAACTGAAAGTGAACAAATCTGATCTTTACCCTGCAAAATGTAATCTTTAACTTTATATACAGGATGCGTAACGTATTTGAGGACATATTTATATTTATAGACAAACGGATATATAATAACAGATAATAACTTTGTGATTGTAAAATGTTATCAGCATAAAAATACATTCTTTTTTATAATTTTATTCAATAAAGCCACCTTCAGCTTCAATAACTGCAACTATGCAAGATTGAAATTGTTTACATGCTCAAATTAAATAAGCCTGCTTCATATCAGACATTACTCTGACTAGAATGGCTTTCAAAGAATCTTGTGTTTTAATTGGGGGTTTTTCATTGACCTCACTCTCAACAATGCCCCACCCGTAGTAGTCCAGTGATTTGTTTTGTTTTATGGTATATCAACCTAAATGGGTTGGGTACCTCGATGTGGTGTAATGGTTAGCAAGCTAGTCTTGCTAGATCAATTACAACTGAGTAGTGAGTTCAATCCTCACTGGGTGCCCCATACTTTCGACCTTGTGCTACATCTAACTGTACTTAGAGAATCACTATCAACCTCAGTGGGTTATTTAATACTGACAAGTTTTTTATTGCTGGAAACATTTTTTCCAAAAATGTATTGCTGGTAATATTGTTTTTCTTCAAAAATGTATTATTGCTGGTAATAATTTCTCCTGAAAAAATTTATTTCTGGTATTAAAACCTATTTTTACATTTTTATAGTACTTTGACCCCAGTTTGGGGGTAAGTATTTGCTCATAGTTGGGACTCTAACAGGTGCTACCACCTTGGGTCAGGGTGGACCTGAGAACACTATCAATTAAGAGGTGGTTCCACCCTCCTCAAAACCTGCTGACCAGGGGCCTTGCTCTTGTATGCAATTTATCATCTTACCCAGAACGTGGATGTAGTTTATCATTTTACCCAGGATGCATAGTCCAATGGGTTGAGATCTGGGGTGTTAGGAGGCCAAATGTTGGGGGTTATGTGATCATGAAAATTTTCAACCATCCATCCCTGCTTGTGTTATGGTGGAGAGCCTTGCTGAAGCACATAAGGCCTTCCATTATCTACATTGTCCAGGGGTTAACAACTGTTTCTAGGCCCTCAATGTAGGCAGCAGGTTTAACTCTAAGGCCTTCTGGAAAGGAAGCATCACGTGTCCTTTATAGCTGACAACCCCCAAAACCATGAGAGTTGGAACTTCAGAAGCATCTGCACATAACGATGTCATTTTTTTCTGTTAAATTTCTTATCCTGGTTAACGTATTTTCCGTCTGAGAAAAAAAAATCACATCATCTTCCACTGGAATTTTAAGTTTGTTTAAGGGCCTTTTAGATCTGATTAAGCAATTTTTTTTTCTTTTGTTTTTTCTGACATAAATTGATGTTTCCTTATCATGTAAGATATATCTGATGTCTTCGTAGGGAAACATTTCTGATTGCCCCTTCTGACACATGGAAATCTTTCACAGTTGACCACATGGATTGCCTGCTGAACTTGCTGGATAAATTCAGGTGTTCTAATGATGTCAGAGCATTTGCAATATTTTTTATGCTTTAATACAGATGTTACATTTCCATCTTCTGCCTCTCCTTGCAAATTTCGCAGATGAAAGAACTGGTGAATTTTAAGAATTGAGATATCACCATGCCTTTAAAGTTACAATTACTGCATGCTTTTTCATTTCTTGAGTGTTTGCCACATTATTATCAGAAAAAAAAATGATATAAAATTTAGTAAAATGCAGCAATAACCAAAAAAAGGTATGTCCTCAAATACTTTATTCACCCTGTATACTCACTAATGAGTACAATGTTGGATGACTTTTCATACCACTTAACCGTTACCACACTAATTTCTTTCTAGAGTTGCCTCCCCTGCCACTTCATTTTTTTGAGGGTGCAAAAACATGAACTACTGTTATAAAATTTTAATTACTTTCTTTGTATTGTGCATATAGATTTTAGTTTTTGTGCACTAATAAAAGAATGAATGAGTAATATTTTGATGTAATGCATTATGTTTTGCATGCATGTTTTGACATTGAAAACAAAAAATTGAAATGCAAAATAAAAAATAAAAAGCAAACCTTAAAAAATACATAAATAATTCGATGTACTTTAACTTTTATTACATTTTGTGGAGTTCTGGGGGTGCAATAAGAAGCAAAACGACTAAGAAGGCTTTCATTTTGTCAAAAAAGTGATGCGTTTCCTCATGTTTACATAGGAGAAGACACTAGCATTTGTTTGCTCTTTCTTTCACCTGACTTGTATTTGTCTGTCTTGTTGGCGAATAAAGTTATTATTTTGTCATTTATAAATAGATGAAATAATTCACCTTCAGAAAGGCTATCAGGTATATCAATGGTCGCCAGTAGCTTCCATAAAATTAGTCAGGCATGGATGATAGTAGCCGCTAGTGGTCATTGTCTCTTTCCTCCACGTCATTAGCATTGTTATCATCTTCGACCACTTCACCATCAATATCCACTCAAAATCATCATCAGAGTGTTAATCAAAGAAAAACTCCCGAATAAAGTCTTTCTTGGATATTGATGCGGCCATTTTTGTTTACAAAAAAACGTGAGAAAATTAACGTGGGTTTAATTGGTGTTACACCTCATCTAAAGTCTAGAAGAAATCAAAAATGGTGTTGGAAAACGGAAATTTAACCTTCTTCCGAAGCAGTAGTAAGCGATTTCCAGCTTAAAATACCGCAAATGACAGTTGACAAGTGTTTATTTATAGCAATTGTCTCGGCAACAGAATGTGCCTAGTGTAGCAAGGGGAGAGAATTCTACAGCAACAATTTTCGCCTGCAGTGTGGTAAAGATTAAAGTCACAATTACTGCGTGCCTTTTCATTTCTTGAGTGTTTACTAGATTATTAACCGAAAAAAAATGATATAAAGTTTAGTAAAATGTAGCAGTAACCAAAAATAGGTATGTTCTTGAATACCTTATACATCCTGTATAATAAGTAATGAGTACAATGTTGGATGACTTTTCATACTGCTTGATGCAAGTCATGTCACAAAATCAAAGGATCAAGCGGTGATCAATGGAAGATGGTTTAAGACCCTGCCATTGGCAACTTCCTTTTTTTAAAGAACGTGTTCACCCAAGCCAGAGTACAAGAGAAGCAATTCAAGGAAAACAATACTGGATCTTTTGCCGATTCCTGTGGTCATCAGGGCGCGCGATCTGATGCTTGACTTAAATGAACCCCCTGTTGAATTTTCAGTGTTGTGTGTGATTGAAACGCCAGCAGTGCTGCGGAGGAGAAGCTGGATATTGGACACTTGCCCTTGGCTTGCGTATGCAACACGTGGAGACCTCTACTAGAGACTGGGACATTGCAGGAAAAAAAGGAAAGAAACATGGAGACGTCGTATACAATATCAGGTCTGTTCCGAATGGCAACATCGACCCAATCCCATATTGTCACCAGTAAAAAAAAAAATAACAAGCATATACATCTATAATTGTTTCATTATGTTTATCCATATTTCAATTGTTATTCTTTCATGTTTTTTAATTCGCTGATTTGTGGGAACACAAAGTCAAATGTGCATGATATTAAATAACTTTAAAAACAAAAAAAAAATAATTTAATATCCAGGATACAGGAGTAATACTGAAAACTTTCCGAGTTCCAAAATGCTTTGTGCCCCCACATGTCAACTAAATAAAAAACCAAACAAAAAAAAAAAAAAAAACATAAAAAGAATATCTTTGTCATCACTTTTTCTATAATACAGGGTGCGTCAGGTATTTGAGAACACATTGAAGACCGTAAGGAAAACAACTGCATTTTACGAACAACTAAATTCATTGGTACAAAAACTGGTACACCAATGCAGTGATGGTTGGACTGCATGTTTATTCGATGTGACCACCATCAGCTGCAACGATGGCTTCAATTCAGGAACAGTACCATTGACATGCGCGCATCACATGGTCTGTATTGATAGTAGACGTTACTCGGGTAACGGCAGCTTTCAGGGAATCATTCGTATTGTGGGAATGTTGAAAAATGCCCACACATGTAATAGTCAAGATCATGTGGGTCTGACGAGTTACATGGCCACATGTTTGCTGTGATGTGTACCACAAATGCATGTCGTTTCATCTTGTGCGTTAGCTGCTAGCTTTCCATTGACATGCTGAAAAGACAAAAGCACATTATCATATAACTGCAGGCCCACAATCACATGTCCTCAGATACCATATGCACCCTGTATAAGGGCATATATATATATATATATATATATATATATATATATATATATATATTTATTTTCTGTTTATATGTTATTTTAATAGAGATAATTTATTTAAGTAAATACTCTGTTTTTTAATTAAGCAGTATTAATTACATTTACCAGCCTGAATGTTTGAGAAATTTTGTAGAAAATGTGCATTCTCCAGCAGGAATTGAACTTGGGTCCGATATGGGACCATCATTTGATTTGACGTGCTATACCACTTAACCATAAAGAAGCATCTGATTAGCAAAATCCAAATTAATGTTTTTAAACAGCAAATCTTTGACATCATTGTTTATATTAAGGTAGTCTCTTGAGCAGATATGATCATTCGGGAAAGATCATCAAAGATTTGTTGTTTAAAAACATTAATTTGGACTTTGCTAACCAGACACTTCTTGCTTGTCTATAGCTAAATGGTATAACACGTCAGATCAAATGATGGTTCAGTATAGGACACAGGTTCAATTCCTGTCAGAGAGTGCATATTTTCTACTAAATTTCTTGAACATTCAGGCCAGTAAATGTAATTAATACTGTTTAATTAAAAAACAGAGCATTTACTTAAATAAATTGTATCTATTAAAATAACATATAAATAGAAAATAGATTAAGTCCAACAATTATTTAATATATTTTATATATATATATATATATATATATATATATATAAAATAAATTATCTTAAATAAATTATATATATATATATATATATATATATATGAGTTTTAAGGTATACTATATTTTTGGGTTAATGTGCTCAGTATCAAGGATAGAGCATATATAATAGTGGACATTGAGATTCACACCCACTGTTGAAAGTTGTAAACACAATCTTCAGGCCAGTTGTGTTGTGTTTTGGCTCAGCTATTTATATATGCTGGTCAATGGAGCATTGTGGGTAGGTCTGTCATGTTATTCTCATGGCTATGTTTCAAAATATTCTAGAGGCTATTGAGTGGAAATAATTGTGGATCTAAATGCAGTTTTGTGGTTATTTTATAGTGTTAACTTTTTTTTTTTACTCATTTATTATTGATTACTGCATTATTTGCTGTTCATTTGTAGTTTGTTAATTTGTTTATTATTTAATTGATTTGTTTACTTATTGATTCAGATTATTTTATTTTACTTATTTATTTTGTTTTGTTTGTTTTCAATTTTTAAATAACGTAGTAAAAATTTATTTTCATGTCAGCATTTTGAGATGTGTTCTGATCATTTATTTGGTAATTTGTGTTGGTCTGGGGAAGGTGATTATAGTTGTTTTCTCTTCCAGACAAAGTTTACAGCTTTTGGATTTACTGCTGTAGCCTAATGCTGTTTTCCTTTGAAACAGACTGTTGCCAGTTGGTGTTGATCTCCTTGTCCACTTTATTTATATATATATATATATATATATATATATATTTGAATTGGACATAGTCCGACAATTTATTTAAAGACATTTATGATATGTTTAAACATATCATAAATGTCTTTAAATAAATTGTCGGACTATGTCCAATTCAAAAATATATGACGTCATTTTACACTTGATACGCTAGAGCAGATATGAATAGAAGAGATTCATGGAAGATTTAAGTTTAAAGATAGTAAAATCGACCTTGCTAACCAGACGCTTCTCTGTGGCCGAACGGTTAAGGCACGTCACACGAAATGACGGTTCCGTATAGGATACAGGTTCGATTCCTGTCGGAGAACGAAAATTTTCTATGAAAATTTCTCCGACATTCAGGCCAGTAAATGTTATTTAATACTATTTATTATAAAACAGAGCATTTGCTTAAATACTTGTATCTATAAAAAGAATGTTAAACATATATATATATATATATATATATATATATATATATATATATATATATTATAGTCCAAATAATTGTACATTCTGAGCACTCAGCTAATCTATGATTCTTTTTCAAGGATTTCAGTTGTGCTATAGCAAATTGTATATAAGTTCAATTGTAAATGTAGAGTCCAATAATAATTTTGGAATTTTTTTTTTTTTTTTTAATCCAACATTATTTATTATTACTATCAACCGAATAACAATTCATGTACTAATTTTCTATATAAGAGACCTATAAGTAAAAACTCCTACCATCTCAATTATAATGGTAACCTTCCACTTGGATACAAATTTGGTAAATTAAAAAAAAAAAAGATTCCTAATGAATGTGCATGTGGACTAATCCTTTCACACACCATTCCTTAAAGAACTTAATAACATAAAACAAACATTAGTCATTAATATAGAACAATTTCAACACTCACTAAGTCCCCCAAAAATAAATCTCTTGTTTGTATACAAGAAAAATGCAATAAAAAAAACAAAAAAAAAACAGATGTACTGTGTCAGTCATTTTTAATGACACATGTATTAGAGAGGGATTGCTACCAAAATAGACAAATATCTTCTGTTGGAATTTCTGGGATGAAGAGTTATCATTATTTACACTATTTACTATTGTCCTCATTTTTGTTGTTATTATCACAACGTTTCAGCTGTTATGCCCTCTGACCTTCATCGGGTGTATACCAATCAAGCTAACCTATGGTGAATTCTGAACTGAACCCTTTCTTTTAATTATGGAGATAGACTTGTTCCACTGCGCATGTCTAGGGATATCTTGTCTAGTTCTTATTTTTAGTACTACTCCATGATTGCTCCCCCTGTTTCCACAGATTCCAAGTCCACACTGCCCCGCCCAGGGATTAAAACATCAGCACTTCAGAAGGTTGGGTTTAAGGCTCCAAATTCGCCACAGAAAATTGTCCAGTGAGACAATAACCTAGTAGATTAAGGTGTTGGTTTGTGAATTTGGTGATATAGCAATTGTGAGTTCAATCCCTGGTCTAGGCAGTGTATACTTGGACACAATGGAAACCAGGCAATATACACCTGGGCGCTTGTGGGTACAATGGTTGAAGCATTTTGATGACAACAACAACAAAGATGAGGGCAAAAATATCTATATACGAGGGTCATTCAATAAATAAGGTGAATTTTTCGGTATAAGGACTTTGAATACAGATAGAAGCTTACTTTTTTTTTATTTTTCAACGTAGTCTCCCAGCACTTTCACACACTTTTCCCATCTGTGCACAAGCTTACGGATTCCCTCAGCGTAAAAATCTTCAGACTGATGTCTCAGCCAGTCGCTCACAACACTTTTGACTTCATCGTCACTTTTAAACTTCGTGCCTCTCGTGAACGCTTTCAAGGGACCAAACAGGTGAAAGTCTGAAGGGGCAAGGTCTGGGCTGTAAGGGGGATGAGGGAGCAGTTCCCAGCCCAGCTCGTTGATGGTCTGCACCGTTTGGGCTGCTGTGTGAGGCCTTGCGTTGTCATGATGCAAGATGACTCCTTCTGACTGATGACCCCTGCGTTTGTCCCAACAGATAAGCTCAAAGTCCTTGCAATGTCATCCACTGTCACCCTTCTGTCAGACTGAATGAGGTCATTGACTGATTCAATCACCTCAGGAGACCTCACTTCTGTAGGCCTCCCAGGCCTGTCTTCGTCCTCAACACTGCTCCGTCCTTCTTTAAACAATTTAGCTCACTTGTAGACATTTTTTTGGCTGAAACATGTGGCACCATACACAGTTGACATTCTCCTATGAATTTCAACTGGTTTGCACCCTTCAGCAACCAAAAATTTGATAACTGACCGCTGTTCAATCCTAGAGCATGCTTCTTGGTCGGCCATCTTTGTTAATCACCAAAACTCTCAAAGTTTTTTTTTAATCTGCAAAAGAAATTAAATCCATGTGAAAAAGAAGTAAAGCAAAAAAAAAATAAAAAAGAGTAAGCTTCTATCTGTATTAGAAGTCCTTATACCGAAAAATTCAACTTATTTATTGAATGACCCTCGTATTAATATGATTGTAACTATGTATGTTGTGCATCATGCTTGGTATCAGAGATACTCAAGAGTAAACGGTCATAGAAATGGAGGGAGACAAAGAGTGGAGTGTGACACAGAGTGGGATTGGAAGGGGAGGTCATCTAAGATAAAGGCAGTTGTTTGTAGTGAGGAGTTTAAATACCAGAATTTCTTCATATCTCATTCTCTGATGAAGCTTCAATGAAAGTGAAACATGTTCGATTGATAAACATTTCCTATTTGTTCTTTAGCTTATCATTCTGCCAGATTCCGATCCATATTTGATCCCAGCTCAAATATAAAAGGCTTTCTATCCGAGTATGCCTATCTATTAAGGTGGCTAACCAATCCCTGTTGACGACACATGCTCAGGCACATTTGTGCTTGTTCAACACCCACAAATACGACCTGTGTTTTATACTGCAACTATACTGAATGGATCTTAGTTGCAGTTTCTGGGAGAGAGTGCATTATCTGGTTGTGATCAACAGTCTGAACAAGACCAGTACGCTCAAACCCTCTGTCATGATGACTTGAGATTTTGTGCTCAAGCAACCATCAATGACTTTCAAATAGTTGTTTCTACCCCATTTCACTCACATGGCTTGGGTCAACCTATGGCAGTTTTCATATGGTGCCACATGCTGGGATTGCCTCCCCAGACCAATGATATCAAGAAATCCTCTTCCTGACAAATAGATCATGGTGCAATTTGGAACCAGGTCTCTTGGTTGGAAAGTGAACACTCTAATCACTTGGCCACATACCCACATTTTATATATATATATATATATATTACAAATAAATAAAATTCACAAATACCCCATCTGAATGGCCATATTATTTGTAATTTATTTATGTATGCTCTGTAATAAATACATTGAGCCCTATTTGTGGATCAGTTTTAATTTTTCATATTAATAGGATTCACTTGGATTACTTACCCCCAGATTTTTACATATATATATATATATATATATATATATATATATATATATATACACACACACACACTACCAATCCACATAGTATAAAGAATGCCGAAAGGTATTTGGTGTTGAACTCCGTGTCCACACTGCTTACATCGTTTCACAAAGTGCATAGCTTTTCAAGGGGAATGCTTTAAAGGTGACAAGAGCAAATAATCAGAAGGTTAGGAAATTTGCTTTCTTAGGACGATACCAGATATTGAATTGTTACACGTCATGTAATAAGATATGTGGTTAATATCCGTGTATAATGACATTTGTGGAGGATTAACCCATTTGTCTGCAAATAGAACTACTGCTGGGAACCTGCTAAACGGCATTGAGAAAAGAAGTATACAAGAAAAAGGAGGCAAAGATTAGGGGTTTTCTTTCTGTTCTTTCTCTTTTAGCCACAGGATAATTTAGAGATAGGATGTCACATGCTCTCCGGGGCAGGAGGGGCCATTCGTCTACAGCGAATCACATCCACTCCGGATTTTTAGATACATATATATATATTGATTTTTACCTCTCAGCCTGAATATTCATGAAATCTTATTAAAGGAAAATAATAAAAAAAAAAAAAATCTTGCCAGAGTGCATATTTATCTTTCGTGTATGTATGTATGTAATATATATATATATATATATATATATATATATATATATATATATATGGCTTAACAATTGCATTTAACATGAAACAGACTGTCGCCTCTGGGTGTTGACTGTCCTGGGTACAACGTTAAACTGCATCCAACAGCAAGGCCTCTGATCAGGAGGTTTTGAGGAAGCGTGGAACCACCTCTTAATTGCTGGTGTTCCCAGGTCCACCCTGACCCGGGGTGGTAGCAGCTGTTGGGGTCCCAGCTATGGGGAAAATAGTGAACTTCCAGGTCTTTTCCAGCACATTGAAACAATGATGTTGCCAACTACACTTTTTTGAAACAATGATGTTGCCAACTACACTTTTTTGAAACAATGATGTTTCCAGCTATACATTTTTGAAACAATGATGTTGCCAGCTTTTGAAACAATGATGTTGCCAACTATACATTTTTCAAACAATGATGTTGCCAGCTATACGTTTTTGATGTATCTAGTAAATACTGGATCTGGCATTAAATAACCCATAGTGGTTGATATGCCATAAAACTCCAAACAACCAACCAACTGGGTGTTGACTTCAATGTACACTTTTATATTTATATATGGTCTTTCCTTGACATAGATCACTTTAACTGATAAGTACAGCATACCTTAAAACTATTCTAACCCACACACACACATACATACATACATACATACATATATATATATATATATATATATATATATATATATATATATATATTGGGAAAGATGTATAACAAAGTGGAAAAGGTTTTCATATGACATGTTTCATCCCTTTGGACTTCATTGGACTAAGTTGATGTTTACGTTGATGTGACTACATGTGCAGAAGCAAGACAGACTGGGAATCTTAAATTTAAAGAGGACTTTCTTTTTGTTTCATATGTTTTGGGTATATAATCTCGCCAATTTCATTTAGATTCATTTTGTTTTTGTTTCCATGACCTTTGTTATTAAATATCCCAAAATGAAATTGTGATAACAGATCTTCCAAGAATGGTGAAACAGTGTAAGAACCTGGATGCAAATTTACTGTGGAGGATCTAATGATTAAAGCTCTTTCTAAACATTTTTGTCTTAGTGAATTGTTTTGTCTTTTAATTAGAGTAGCATTTTTTATATCGAAATTGTGATCAGTCTCATTACAGTGAGCAACCAATGCATTTAATGTGTTCTTTTGTAAAAGATCCCTTTTGTGTTCATATAATCTTTTATTTAAATTCCTTAAGGTTTCTCAAATGTATTCTTTGTTGCAATTATTACTGGTACTGGAGTAAATTCCTCCTTCCAGTTTTGGCTTGTTCTGTTTTGTATTAAGTAAGTTGTTTATTGTTTTAGATGTCGTTGTGACAAATTTTATGTTGAGTTTAGATAAATTCTTTTCAATTGTAGTTGTGATAGTTAATGAATAGGATAATATATTTCTTGATTTGTTGAGTTTGTGACAAAGAGGTATTTTTCTATTTTGGAATATTTTATGAGCCCTTTATTTTGCACTGAATATGAAATAGAGTATTGGAAGGTCTTGAAAGTATTTTCAGTGTATTTTACCGATACATGTAAATATTGAGGCCTGCACAGTTAGGGTGCTTTTAAGTAGAATCCAATGATTATTCCAGATTTTATCTTGTTATGGTGGGAATAGAAATTTATGAGATCATTTTTATTAGTTGATTTTCAGTGGACACTAAATTTTAAGCTACTGTTAACATAGTGTAGCATGATATCTAGGAACGGCAAATTATTGCTTGTTTCCATTTCAGTATCTGTCTATATTTCTGAGATGAGGTTTTATGTACACTATTTACATTATTCGGACTATTGTCCTCATCTTTATCGCCATATTTATTACAACGTTTCGGCCTTTCAGTATCTGTCTATATTTCTGCGATGAGATATTATGTACACTATTTACATTATTCGGACTATTGTCCTCATCTTTATCGCCATATTTATTACAACGTTTCAGCCTTTCAGTATCTGTCTATATTTCTGAGATGAAGTATTATGTACACTATTTACATTATTCGGACTATTGTCCTCATCTTTATCGCCATATTTATTACAATGTTTCAGCCTTTCAGTATCTGTCTATATTTCTGAGATGAGATATTATGTACATTATTTACATTATTCACACTATTATCCTCATCTTTGTCGACATATTTATTACGTTTCGGCTGTTGTATGCTCCTGCTTTTTTCAGGTGGTAGGAATGTTGAACTGAGTGTGAGTTCAATACCCAGTTAAGGCAGTGGAGAACTTTCAGAGGGAAATTAACAGGAGATAACTGATAACTGACATCCATTAAACATGGCACGTGGAACTAGAACAGTCTACAGGGTTCAGTTCGATATTCCAACCACCTGAAGAAGCCCGGAGCGTACAAAGGCCGAAATGTTGTAATAAATATGGTGACAGAAATGAGGATAATAGTCCAAATAATGTAACTAGCCATTACACATGATGTCATGCTAAACCATTTCAAATGCCTAGCTTCCCCAAAAATACCATGATGCAAAGGAAGTCTAACTACCACACAGATACCACATCAGGTTCAGTTCAACATTCCAACCACCTGAAGAAGGCCGGAGCATACAACGGCCGAAACATTGTAATAAATATGGCGACAAAGATGAGGACAATAGTACGAATAATGTAAATAGTGTACATAATACCTCATGTCAGAAATATAGACAGATACTGAAGGGCCGAAACATTGTAATAAATATGGTGACAAAGATGAGGACAATAGTCCAAATAATGTAAATAGTGTACATAATACCTCATCTCAGAAATATAGACAGATACTGAAAGGCCGAAACGTTGTAATATATATGGCAACAAAGATGAGGATAATAGTTTGAATAATGTAAATAATGTGCATAATACCGCATGTCAGAAATATAGACAGATACTGAAAGGCCGAAACGTTGTAATATATATGGCAACAAAGATGAGGATAATAGTTTGAATAATGTAAATAATGTGCATAATACCGCATGTCAGAAATATAGACAGATACTGAAGGGACGAAACGTTGTAATAAATATGGAGCGAAGATGAGGACGATAGTCTGAATAATGTAAATAGATTCCATTTCATGTGTACATTATTGTATGTCTGACTTTTAGTTTATCTACAAGATCAGGTAAATCCATATCACAAGGATATATTAATAGAGTATCATCAATATATCAGAAGTATATTGATTGTTTAGGTAAAATATTTTGGAAAGGACCAGATTTGAGAAATTCTAAGAAGATACATGCCATCACTTTACTAAGAGGCAACCCCATTGGTAATCCAAATTTTTGTTTTATAAAAATTATCAAATGTGAAATAGAATTGATTGGTGATGAGACGGTAGATTTAATTAAATCTATCGTCAATGCTACTGGAGATATATATATATATATATATATATATATATATATATATATATATCTCCAGTAGCATTGACGATAGATTTAATTTAATATATATATATATATATATATATATATATATATATATCTCCAGTAGCATTGACGATAGATTTAATTTAATATATATATATATATATATATATATATATATATATATATATATATATATCTCCAGTAGCATTGACGATAGATTTAATTAAATCTACCGTCTCATCACCAATCAATTCTATTCATATATATCATGATCATATATATATATTCATATATGATATATTCTATATATCATATATATATATATATATATATATATATGATAGAAATTGTAAGGAGGATTTGATAATTATAATTAAGTAATTCATTGAGTCTGAAAGAAACCTCAACAGAATGCAGAAATCACTGGACGGTCGTTTCGTCCTATGTTTGGGACTCATCAGCAGTGCGCATCCACTATCTAGAATTGAAACCCTGACAGGTTATCAAGCAAACGTCATACCAACTGTTCCAACGGGCCTCGGTGACGAAGAGGTAGCAGTTCTTGGTAGTCGATGCACACTGCTGATGAGTCCCAAATATAGGACAAAATGGCCGTCTAGTGCTTTCTGCATTCTGTTGAGATTTCTTTCAGACTCAATGAATTACTTAATTATATATATATATATATATATATATATATATATATATATATATATATATATATATATATCCAGTAGCATTGATTGGTGATGAGACGGCAGATTTTTATTATTTTAGAGGTTGGTAGGGAGAGGTTTGATTGTGTTAGATGCTTTTTTAAAAAATTTAAGCATTTTTCAGTCTTGATGTTGGTGTAAAGTGATTTTATATCTGGACTGGCCATGAGTTTGTCAGTCATATTTGTTTCCTTTAGTTTTTTATCCAGGTTGCCTGAAAAATTTTTTTATATGTGATTTTTATATGGTTAAAATTTTTGTTATGGTTTTCGTAAGTTTGTGGAGAGGGTTGACTATAGCTGAAATAATGGGGTGTATTGGGATGGTTGTTTTGTGGGATTTAGGCAGAAAGTAAAGTTTGGTTATTTTAGGGCGATACCATGATTTGTTTTCATTATTAATTAGTTTACCCAACTGACCACACAAAAGTGAAAACATTAGAACTCCTCCTACTAGATACACACATTTACAATTACACATTACCATCAGATGCCCACTTAGACATCGAATTTTTACAAACTTACATATAGAATTATCTATGATTTTAATGCATGTGATACATGACTGACCAATGAGAATCGATCCAAACAAAATTGAAAATACTAAGGTTCTCTCATTTTTGCCTGTTTTCTCTCAATCTCTGATGAAGCTTTAATAAAAGTGAAACACGTTAGATTGATAAACATTTCCTATTTGTTCTTTATCTTATCATACAGACAGATATATATATATTTTTAAAGAAGTAATGAATCTTTAAAAATTTATTCATCTGAGAGATTTTGTCACTTAAATGTTATTTTTAGTGGATAGCCATGTTGAGTAGCTGCTTCGTTTATATATTAAACTGTATATTTTCATCTACCATCCTGAATATTTGAGAAATTTTATTAAAGAAAAATATGTGCTCTCCAGCAGGATTCAAACCCGTGTTCTCCTTGGCAGGAGAAACCATCGTTAGCTCTGATATGCTTATACTGACTCAATCACAAAGTGCATCACTGAGCTGTGTCAGTATAACATTGTTGGATCTAATGGCACTACCCTCAGACGAGGAGGACACAGATTGGAATCTTTGCAGAGAGCACAATTTTTCTTTAATAACATTCTCTGAATATTCCGGCTGGTAGATGAAATTAAATAATTATACTGTTGAATAAATACATGGAGTGTCTACCCAATTATAGGTATCAACTAAAAATAACACTAAAGTAATAAAATATTTAGTGTATAGAGGCAGATCAATGTTACGAAAATATATTGTTAAATATGACAGATAAGGAATGTCTATTATGGTTTATTATGAGCCATTTCAAGTGTCTTATAATGGCTTTACTTTTAAGAGAAAATAAAGACAAAAACTGTCCAACATTTGGATATTTCTTTACTGTATTGGTCATTGATCTAAAAACGCTTAGATCGACAGCCAATATGACCACTCTGGTGATGGCTCATGTGAGCTGAAAGCTTAGATCGACAGACAATATGACCACTCTGGTGACGGCTCATGTGAGCTGAAAGCTTAGATCAACAGCCAATATGATAAAGAAATATCCAAATGTTAGACAGGATTGTTTTTATTTTCTCTTGAAACTAAAGTCATTATAAGATGTTTGGAACGGCTCATGGTAAAACATAATAGACATTCATTGTCTGTTTTATATACATATATATATATATATATATATATATATATTGTGTGTGTATTTAGGCAGCATTTTTTCATTCATACATTTTTCATTAAATAATATAGATAAGTGTTGTCTATATATTTTATGTAAGTTCTTTTCATATCGTCTGATAAGCTTAATAACATTATCATTAAACAATGAAAGAAAATCACAATATTGATACATATTTTTTAATCCAATCTAAGCTTTCGGCTTACATAAGCCATTATCGAAGATGACAATTACACAATATATTAAGCAATACACGAACAAGAAATTGATGATAGTCTGTTTTTGTTTGCTTGAAGCTATATACATAAAACAGTTGAAACCTAACCTGAACAAAATAAACTATGAAATCTCCACAAATATCCTTAAATGCCTATAATTAGTAACAGAAGTCATTGGTTCATACCAACGGCTTTCCATACTCAATACTCATCGGATTCACTCTCGCGTGGTCATGTGTGACGTCATGAGCTGTTGTGCGATTTTCGCTTTCAGCGTCTTATATGCACGTGTTTATCGTTGCTTGGAAATCATCCATGTAAACAAAAACAGACTATCATCAATTTCTTGTTCGTGTATTGCTTAATATATTGTGTAATTGTCATCTTTGATAATGGCTTATGTAAGCCGAAAGCTTAGATTGGATTAAAAAAATATGTATCAATATTGTGATTTTCTTTCATTGTTTAATGATAATGTTATTAAGCTTATCAGACGATATGAAAAAAACTTACATAAAATATATAGACAACACTTGTCTATATTACTTAATGAAATATATATATATATTAATGCATGTTTCATTAAATAATATAGACAAGTTTTGTCTATTTATTTTAAGTTCCTTTCATATTGTCTGATAAGCTTAATCACATTATCGTTGAAAGACGAAAAGAAAACACCATATTGACACATGTTTGAATCCAATCTAAGCTTTCGGCTTACATAAGCCATTATCAAAGATGACAATTTTAATAAATCAAACAACACATATACGAAACCACAATAATGGCACGCCCTTGCTGTTTGAATAAGCTCAAAGTAACGGCAAACTCTTATTTACGAGCCAAGGGAGTGAAAAACGCGTCATAGCTCGTGACGTCGCACATGACCACGCGAGAGTGAAAACGAAGTATTAAGTATGGGATGCCATTGGTATAAACCAATGGCTTCTGTTATAAATTATAGGTATTTAAGAATATTTGTGGAGATTTCTTAGTTTATTTTGTTCAGGTTAGGTTTCAACTTGTCTATATTATTTAATGAAACATGGATTAATGAAAAATTGCTGCCTAAATATACACAATATATATATATATATATATATACACACATGTGTGTGTGTGTGTGTTTGGCAAAAAAAAATGTATGCACACTTCAGGAAAGTTTTATCAAATTGCAATAACACTGTTTACTATGGGGGACCCTGAAGGATTTTATGTATCGCAGAAAGCAACTACAGGGCCTCAGACTCAACACAGAGGCCTACATCAAATGCCTTGATGAGGTAATGCTGCCCTGAGTCAAGAGGGTAGCTGCTGGAAGATCCTATGTCTGGCAACAGGACTCTGCACCATACCACACAAGCAGGAGAACCCAATCAATTTCTGCAACCACGTCACCTCTTACATTTGGCTACCATATGCCCCAGATTGCAAACCCTTTGATTATAATGTGTGGGACACAGTTGAGTGAGAGGCCATAAAACTCCTTGTAACAACTAAGTTGAACTCAAGGCAAGGATTATGGCAGCATTCACCAACTTAAACAAGACTGTCCAGAAGAGTTGCAGGAGATTCTGAAGTTATCTGGAGGCTGTCGTTGAAGTCACTGGTGATTTTATTGAATAAATTTACTCTTTAGTATTTCAAGATATTTTTGTATCATTTTGGTAAATCATCATCATCCCCTTGATTTTTGTAATTGTAGGGAGCAGGGGATCCAAATGTATAAGCCTTTTTGAATCTCCTCCACAATGATCTGTCAACGGCGGCCATCAGCAATTCTGGTATAGTCATACTTGTCCATTGTTTTAGACATTGTCCAACCAGTTTTTGCATTCGCGCCTTCTCCTATATCCATCTTCAGTGGTGCATGATGGGCTTCCACAGGCTGTCGTGCCTTGTAATGTGTCCAAACCACGCCATTTTTACCCCATTTAACAGTGGTGAGAAGAGGTTCCTGGTGGCCCACAAAACTTTCAACCCTTTTCTGCACAGACTCATTGGTTTTATGTTCCCAATAGAAAATGCCAAGAAGTTTTCTCCTGCATTTGTTTTCAAACGCTTGGCTCCTCCTCTCTGTTTCTGCCAACATTGTCCACGTTTCACATCCTCATAGGGGAATGAAGACTACCAGCAATTTGGACAGGCTGTACATTGTTTCAAAACCAATTTTGCTCCCCCATGTTCTTGGTATTTTGGCCCTCACTGCAGGAATCCGTGTGCAGATTTCCTAGCTGCAGGTACCATCTTTAGACAAGATTGGTACCCAGTATTTAAAACTGAACACTTCCTACAGTGAATTACCATTCATGGTAATGGTGACACGAGTGTTACTGTGTGTGCTGTTTGGTTAATATATCTGCTAAAATGAGATGTCAGTGTAATTTTCATTTTTGCGTAATTTGGACAACAATTTATCTGTCGCACCCTGTCTGTCTGTATATATATATATATATATATATATAGTTTACGAAAAACTAGGTAATCCATATGGGTAGACCCAAGGAGGATAAAATCCAGAGAGCTCAATGTAAATCAGAGCTAATAATTTAAATAAAAACAGACCACTTTAAGGTTCCATGTAATAAATTATTTCACCACAGCCCTTTTAAAGGACCACAGATCATCAGACTTTACTTCCAAACCTTTGGAAGTAAAGTCTGATGATCCGCAGTCCTTTAAAAGGGCTGTGGTGAAATAATTTATTACATGGAACCTTAAAGTGGTCTGTTTTTACTTTTATTTAAAATATATATATATATATATATATTTTTGTCATCCACAGACTCGCTGTTTCACAGCTCATCAGTGTGGCTAGACGTCCGGTTGCCTCTAGCTAGGATCGAAACCCGACTGAATTTGCGTCAGTCGGAACTTCTCCCACTAAGCCATCAGCGTACGGTACGGGATGAAGGTGAATTTTAGCGTGTTTATTTTTAGATTCAGATAAACACACAGTGACTGACAGTGACTCAATTCTGTCGAAGAGTCGTGCAGTATTAGCTTAAATAGTCACTGTTTACAAATTCACACCTCAAACCAGAGGGCTCAACCGAAATTAATTTTTCAGGAGCTAATATTTTTGTCATCTCCAAACTTCTGTGTGTGTGCGTATATATATATATATATATATATATATATATATATATATATATATATATACGCACACACAAAAGTTTGGAGCCACTGTCTGGATTTAATAATTAGTAAGTTTTATACCTTCTTTGGTTCAATTAACTCTTACTAAGCTTACTAAGATCAGATTACTAAGCTTGAAGGCTGAAACTGTTTAAGACATTAGTGCATGGTGTCCCAATTTGTTTTAGACATAGGATTACCTAAAGTTTTTAATCCACCAGCCCTAAGATTACTGTTAACCAGCAAGCTGGATTAGGAAAAATTTGAAATTTTGAGGAAACTTCATGCAGAAGTGGGTTCCTCATTCAGATATTTTTCTCAAAAGCTCCGTTTTGTATCTGAAATGTAAAAAAGGGAAAACGGAACTTTGCTGGACTATGATGCTCTCCGTGGATGAGCAGTAAAGCATGTTTATAAGATAATTTTTTTAAAATAGTTTCAAATACAACTAAAAATGGGCTTCTATTTCATATACAACTATCCACTTTAACAACATTTGAAGTAATATATATATATATATATATATATATATATATATATATATATATATATAATCATGAGTTGCATAACTCATTACTCATAGGGAAACCACATGTACTGTCTTTGCAGTAGATGTGTTGTGTCTTGGGCAAGATAGCCTGAGAGAGGCCAACCATGTCCAGACTTATTTTGAATTCAGTTTTCCTTCTCCTAGACCTGTTGCCACCTACAGAACTATGTTATATGTAACCCTCTCTGTTTTGCTATTTACCCATAGCTGGGGGGAAGAATAGATGAATTCATACCTTTCCAAAGGTTATTAGCACGTAAGTGAACATAACGAACTTGACTGGAGTTTGAACTCTGTTTTCCAATTCCTCAATCCGAACTGCAACCCATTACTCCACTGTGCCTCCTATACATATATATATTTTCCGGCACCAATAATTCTCTCAGACATTTGGTGTGTGGTGTTTAGTGGAATTTGTGCATATATAGATGAACATATGACAAAAAGACTATATTAGACAAATTTTAGTAAATAACACCAAAATTTTATACATGTGATGAAAGACTCCAAATTCTGGAGGCTGTTCAAATAAAAGAGAAGCAACATTAAAGTATCTTGATATTGAGCAATGTTTTATTATGATAAACACTCACTGAGTGCTATATATCATGAGTCATATAACTCATTAGAGTCATAGACACCAAATGTAATATCTTCGTAGTAGATGTGTGTGTCTTGGGCAAGATAGCCTGATGGAGGCCAACCTTGTCTAGGTTTGTTTAAATTCAGTTTCCCTTCTCTGAGACCTTTTTCCACCTAAGGCTATAGAACCCTGTCTGTCCTGCTATTTACCCATAGCTGGGGGGAGAAGAGATGGATTCATACCTTTCCAAAGGGTATTAGCACATAAGTGAATGTAATGAGCTCAACACTCAGATTCCTGAATCCAAGCTGCAATCTATTACTCCACTGTGCTTCATATATATATATCACCATGGTCGATTTTTCAGAAAAAAGATTTCCTGATGTTCTCAGACTGGAGGGGTTGATCCCAGAATGCGGCACCTTTTTGGAAAGTGTCTGAAAACCACACCACACATTGACCCAAGCCTTGTGAGTGAAATTGAGTAGACGGGACCCTTGGAGTCTGTCGATAGCTGTGCTAGAACAAAGTCACGAGTCATCATCGCCGAGGGCTTGAGCATGCTGGTCTTGTTCTGATTGTTGATCACATTGGATAACACGCTCTTTCCCAGAAACTGTAACTAAGGTCTGCTCAGCATAGTTGCAGTATAAACCACAGGTGGGCTCTGTGGGTGTTGAACAAACACAAATGCACCTGAGCAAGCATCTGTAATAGGGATTGGCTAGCTGCCCTAGTAGACAGGTATCCCCGAATACGAGTGGCCATATATATATATATATAAATTGGTAAAGCACGTCAGGCTATATGATGGTTCCGTATAGGATACAGGTTCGATTCCTGTCGGAGGACACTTATTTTCTATGAAAATTTCTCGGACATTCAGGCAGGTAAATGTTGTTAATACTGTTTATTATAAGCAAAGCATTTACTTAAATATTTGTATCTATAAAAAAAGAATGTATAAACATAAAAATGTCTTTATATATATATATATATATATATATATATATATATACATATATATATATAAATGTCTTTTTAAATATATATATATATACATATATATATATAAATGTCTTTTTAAATATATATATATATATATACATATATATATATAAATGTCTTTTTAAATATATATATATATATATATACATATATATATATAAATGTCTTTTTAAATATATATATATATATATATACATATATATATATAAATGTCTTTTTAAATATATATATATATATATACATATATATATATAAATGTCTTTTTAAATATATATATATATATATACATATATATATATAAATGTCTTTTTAAATATATATATATATATATACATATATATATATAAATGTCTTTTTAAATATATATATATATATATATACATATATATATATAAATGTCTTTTTAAATATATATATATATATATATACATATATATATATAAATGTCTTTTTAAATATATATATATACATATATATATATAAAAGTCTTTTTAAATATATATATATATATATACATATATATATATAAATGTCTTTTTAAATATATATATATACATATATATATATAAATGTCTTTTTAAATATATATATATATATATATACATATATAAATATAAATGTCTTTTTAAATATATATATATATATATATACATATATATATATAAATGTCTTTTTAAATATATATATATATATATATACATATATATATATAAATGTCTTTTTAAATATATATATATATATATATACATATATATATATAAATGTCTTTTTAAATATATATATATATATATACATATATATATATAAATGTCTTTTTAAATATATATATATACATATATATATATAAATGTCTTTTTAAATATATATATATACATATATATATATAAATGTCTTTTTAAATATATATATATACATATATATATATAAATGTCTTTTTAAATATATATATATACATATATATATATAAAAGTCTTTTTAAATATATATATATATATATACATATATATATATAAATGTCTTTTTAAATATATATATATACATATATATATATAAATGTCTTTTTAAATATATATATATATATATATACATATATAAATATAAATGTCTTTTTAAATATATATATATATATATATATACATATATATATATAAATGTCTTTTTAAATATATATATATATATATATACATATATATATATAAATGTCTTTTTAAATATATATATATATATATATACATATATATATATAAATGTCTTTTTAAATATATATATATATATATACATATATATATATAAATGTCTTTTTAAATATATATATATACATATATATATATAAATGTCTTTTTAAATATATATATATACATATATATATATAAATGTCTTTTTAAATATATATATATACATATATATATATAAATGTCTTTTTAAATATATATATATATATATATACATATATATATATAAATGTCTTTTTAAATATATATATATATATACATATATATATATAAATGTCTTTTTAAATATATATATATATACATATATATATATAAATGTCTTTTTAAATATATATATATATATATACATATATATATATAAATGTCTTTTTAAATATATATATATATATAAATGTCTTTTTAAATATATATATATATATATACATATATATATAAATGTCTTTTTAAATATATATATATATATACATATATATATAAATGTCTTTTTAAATATATATATATATATATATACATATATATATATAAATGTCTTTTTAAATATATATATATATATATATATATACATATATATATATATAAATGTCTTTTTAAATATATATATATATATATATATATACATATATATATATATAAATATCTTTTTAAATATATATATATATATATATATATATACATATATATATATATATAAATATCTTTTTAAATATATATATATATATATATATATATACATATATATATATATAAATATCTTTTTAAATATATATATATATATATATATAAATGTCTTTTTAAATATATATATATATATATATATATAAATGTCTTTTTAAATATATATATATATATATATATATATAAATGTCTTTTTAAATATATATATATATATATATATATATAAATGTCTTTTTAAATATATATATATATCTATATTTTGAATCTATATTTAACAAGGCCAAGAAAGACTACGAAACAGCCCTAAAAGATAGCGGATTCCCAGCAACACTCACATACTCACCACAGAACACAAAAAAGACCAACAGAAAAAGAAATATCATATGGTTCAACCCACCGTACAGCAAAAACGTAAAAACAAACATAGGAAAAATATTCTTCAAGCTTTTACACAAACACTTCCCGGAATCAAGCACCCTACACAAAATATTCAACAAAAACACAGTAAAAATCAGCTACAGTTGCACCGAGAACATGGCACAAATAATAAAAAAGCACAACAGAAAAATTATTAACAAACCACACGAACAAATTAAACCCACGTGCAACTGCAGAATAAAAAACGAATGTCCCTTAAACGGTAATTGTTTACAAAACAACGTAATCTACCAAGCCACGACAAAATCAGCAGATAATGAAGAAAAAGTATATATAGGAGTAACCGAAGGACCATGGAAACAAAGAAATTATGTACACAAAATGTCTTTCACAAATAGTAAATATGCGAACAGCACAATGCTTTCTAAGTATATCTGGGAAATAAAAAACAAAACACACACCACACCAAAAATATCTTGGAAAATAAGGGAAAAATCATCAGCCTACAACAACCTATCAAAAACCTGCAAACTTTGCTTGGAGGAAAAAATAGCTATCATTACCTTCCCAGATGAAAATAAATTATTAAATAAAAGATCCAAGCTAATCTCAAAATGTAGACATGAAAACAAATTTTTACTACGTAACTTAAAATAGAAAAATAAATAAATATATAAACAAACAACAATAAAATAAGCAAAATAAATTACTCCAAACAAATCATAAAACCACACCTGTTAGAATATACGAAATAAAATCAAAACAAAAGAACGCACGAAAGTTATAACTGTTATACAAATAAAAATAATAATAAAAAAACAACAAAAAAACAAAACAAAAAAAACATTAATAAAAGATAATATACTACGTTACTTAAAAACCGAAAGCCAAAAAGATATAGTGTAACAAATAAATAACAACAAGTATAATAAATCGATCTAAATACATCCAAATATATAAATAAACTAACAACCGATTACGATAAACTAGCCGTCTAAAAAACAAAACAAAACAAAAACAAATAAAGATAACCAACCTAAATAGATAAATTAAAAACTGTTCCCACCTAAATAATAGTCAGAAAAAACCACAAATTCAACAAACAGATTTAATCAATGACAAATAAACAAATATATAAGATAAAAAATAAAAATGAAAATAAATAAAAACAAGCAAAACAATTTGACCCAAATAAATAAGCGAACAAGCGATTTCCGGTAATGACGGCCATTATAGACTACCAACAATAAGCTATATAAACAAATTTTTACTACGTTAACCAAAAACACCGATCAAAATAAAAGAATAAATAAATAAATATATAAGATAAAAAATAAAAATAAAAAAACAAACAAAAAACAAGCAAAACAATTTGACATAAATAAATAAACAAATAAGCCACTTCCGGTAAAAGTAACCGCCAAAATAGACTACCCATAATGCACCACTGACCCTTATATAAATAGCCGAGAAAAATAACAGCACTAGTCGCCTGACGATTGCACTAGCATGAAACAGACTGTCGCCTCTAAGTGCTGACTTCCATGTCCACTTTTATATTTACACACGCTCTATCTCTGATATTGAGCACTTTACCCCATAAATATAGCACACTTTAAGACTATATTTCTGTATATATATACATATATATATATATAAATGTCTTTTTAAATATATATATATATATATATATATATAAATGTCTTTTTAAATATATATATATATATATATATATAAATGTCTTTTTAAATATATATATATATATATATATAAATGTCTTTTTAAATATATATATATATATATATATAAATGTCTTTTTAAATATATATATATATATATATATAAATGTCTTTTTAAATATATATATATATATATATATATAAATGTCTTTTTAAATATATATATATATATATATATAAATGTCTTTTTAAATATATATATATATATATATATAAATGTCTTTTTAAATATATATATATATAAATGTCTTTTTAAATATATATATATATAAATGTTTTTTTAAATATATATATATATATATATATAAATGTCTTTTTAAATATATATATATATATAAATGTCTTTTTAAATATATATATATATATATATATAAATGTCTTTTTAAATATATATATATATATATATATATATAAATGTCTTTTTAAATATATATATATATATATATATATATAAATGTCTTTTTAAATATATATATATATATATATATAAATGTCTTTTTAAATATATATATATATATATATATAAATGTCTTTTTAAATATATATATATATATATATATAAATGTCTTTTTAAATATATATATATATATATATATATAAATGTCTTTTTAAATATATATATATATATATATATATAAATGTCTTTTTATATATATATATATATATATATATAAATGTCTTTTTATATATATATATATATATATATATAATCTGTGTGTTTTGGGTATACTATGTAATCTAGTTTATTTCATTTAGATTCTTTTTTTCTTTTTTTTTGTATCCATCATTTTTGTTATTAAATAATAATAGAAGCTCTGCCAAGAATGGATATTTAATAAAAGTAATACAAAGAATCTGAATGAAATTGGCTAGATTATAATCAGAATAGACATATACAAAAAATAAAAATGATTCTTTTTAAATTCAAAATTCCCAGTGCCCCCTTCCTTTTGGGTGCATGTGTAATAGCATCAATGCAAACAAACTTAGGATGAAGCATGTCACACAAAAACTTTTTCCACTTTGTTATACATCTTTCTCCCCAAAAAATTGTTCTTGATATATGAAAATTATATATCATTATCCCTTATGGGTACACACACACAAAATAAAAAATATTGCACCAATGATGCATATAAAGAAGAAAAGTCGAGAAGTATTAGCGCTCAATTGCTGATACCCCATGATGAATGGATGGATAGGTGCATCTACAAGTCTAGATGCAGAAGATAATATCAATCAGCTAAGCGACAAATCTTTTACTCATATATTGATAATAAGAAAACGGAGACTTTAATTATCCATTCTTATTATTATCAATTATTTTATATATATATATAAAAAATTATAAGTGAACATTGAAGTCAACACTAAGAGGCGACATGCTGTTTCACGCTAGATGCTAAACGCAATTGGCGGCCTGACGATTGCGTCTAGCATGAAACAGCCTGTCGCCTTTGAGTGTTGACTTCAATGTTCACTTTTATATTTACACACGCTCTATCTCTGATATTGAGCACTTTATCCCATAAATGTAGCTCACCCGAAGACTATATTTCTTCATATATATATATATAATTGAATAATTTAGACACATTTTGTCTATTATTTTCAATAGGATCCTCTCATTTTCACAGACAATCTTCTTAGTATCCTTATTAAAGGAAAAGAAAATTACCATGTTGATACATATTAATTTATTCTAAGTATTTTTGACATTAGCACAATGTCATCATCAGAGCGTTTTTTCTAAGACAAAATTGTTGAGTTCATCTGAAGGTTAAATTTTTAACTGTAAAGGTTACATACTGTATGATTTAAATTTCACAATGTAAATGTCAGGGGAAGTAACAAAGTTTTGAAATGTCCATATGTTTTTTAAAAGCTTAGTTACCTCCCGTGACGTTTATAGTGTGAAATTTAAATCATATAGATATATATATACACACACACACTCTTTCAGAATTAGATATATCCTCTATATATATATATATATATATATATATATACACACACACACAAACACTCTTTCAGAATTAGATATATCATATATATATATATATATATATATATATATATATATATATACACACAAACACTCTTTCAGAATTAGATATATCATATATATATATATATATATATATACACACACAAACACTCTTTCAGAATTAGATATATCATATATATATATATATATATATATATATATATATATACACACACACACTCTTTCAGAATTAGATATATCCTATATATATATATATATATATATATATATATATATATATATATACACAGTGTAACCCAGATATAAGAGAGATTTTATCTGGTCCCAAATAAGTGCCTGTGTTAATAAAACAAAATAGACAAAACCCGGATATAAGAGATTTCTTCTCCGGTCCCTACAACTCTCTTATATCCGGGTTACACTATATATATATATATATATATATATATATATATATATATACACACACACACAAGAATGTGCTGAAATGTTCTCAGTTTGGCCCATTTTCCAAAATATGACCCAGCACCAAAACTTTTGGAGGAGGGTTTCCTTTGATGGAACCAAGAACTTTTTAGCCCTTTTTCTTCTTAGCATAAAGGATGGAGTGAACTAACAAAAGAACAAATTCCTAAACCTTGCATGTCTTTGATCATAACGGTTATGCTATGAATTTATGCACAACTGCAAAAAAAAAAAAAAAAACCTCAACCAAAAGTTTAGGAGGAGACTGTTTTGAATCCCAATAACTGAACCCCAGCCCCCAACTCCACAAAATTGCATATTAATTTATCATCCGAGTTGAATCCTCCCCACCTCTACAGTTGTGTGTTTGACTTCCTTCCTTCACCCATGAACTTCTGTAGACGCCAAATTGCCAAGTATGGATTCCTTGATTCTGTTGATGTTTGTTTTGTTCTTGTTTTTCCTTTCGCAGGCAGCAAACAAAGTCCATCATCAACATTCTGTGCTGTTGATGACGAAGATGATCCCACTTCCTCAGCGTCAGGTGAGTTAAGTGAATATTTGTGGGTGGGTCACTTTTAGGTAGGAATTATTTTTACTTTTTTTTTTTTTTTTTTTTTTTTTTTTTTTAAACTAAAGTTCATCCAGTACAAGGCTTGATCTCCACTCAAGATATAAAATTGCCATCCAAATTGAATATTTTGTGGGGGGTCACATTTAGATTGTTAGGTAAGAATCCTTTATACATTTTTTTTCGTTTTTTTTTTTTTTTTTTTTTTTTCTAAGATCATCCAGTACAAGGCTTCATCTCCGCTCAAGGTAGAGAATTGTCATCCAAATTGAATATTTTGTGGTGGTCACATTTAGATTGTTAGGTAGGAATCCTTTTTACATTTTTTTTTTTTTTTAACTAAAGTTAATCCAATTCAAGGCTCAAACTCCACTCAAGGTAGAGAGAATTGCGGTCCAAATGGTTATAATGAATGAGGCATGAAATGAATGAAAGCGGAGGCGGGTAAAAAAGTGAAGATTATGATGATAGATATCAATTGACCCTTGACTTGAAGACAAGGATTAAATTGTTCACGGAAGCATCCATATAGGCATTGGTTTCCCAAAGTGGAAGTTCTTAGGAAAAAGATGCCTGAATTACATTTTCTCCTTACATTAAAATTGTGAATATTTTACTATTATGAGGAGGAAATTGGTTGAAAATGGGAGCCTAGAACAACTGCAAAGATTGAAAAGATAATTTTTCATGAACAACATGGAGATACACTACCAAATGTTAATTGGATTTTCTTAAGCCACAAAGTATTGACACCTGTCTCTTTTTCTGAGGTGAGATATTGTAATTATTTACACGATTTACATTGTTTGAACTGTTGTCCTCATCTTCGCTGTCATATTCATGAGGTTTTGGCTGTTGTATGCTGCCACCTTCTTCAGGATCTGTCTATATTTCTGAGATGAGATATTGCAATTATTTACAGTGTTCAAACTGTTGTCCTCATCTTCGCTGTCATATTCACGAGGTTTTGGCTGTTGTATGCTGCGACCTTCTTCAGGATCTGTCTATATTTCTGAGATGAGATATTGCAATTATTTACATTGTTCAAACTGTTGTCCTCATCTTCGCTGTCATATTCACGAGGTTTTGGCTGTTGTATGCTGCGACCTTCTTCAGGATCTGTCTATATTTCTGAGATGAGATATTGCAATTATTTACATTGTTCAAACTGTTGTCCTCATCTTCGCTGTCATATTCACGAGGTTTTGGCTGTTGTATGCTGCGACCTTCTTCAGGATCTGTCTATATTTCTGAGATGAGATATTGCAATTATTTACATTGTTCGAACTGTTGTCCTCATCTTCGCTGTCATACTCATGAGGTTTTGGCTGTTGTATGCTGCGACCTTCTTCAGGATCTGTCTATATTTCTGAGATGAGATATTGCAATTATTTACATTGTTTGAACTGTTGTCCTCATCTTCGCTGTCATATTCTCAAATTTTGGCTGTTGTATGCTGTGGCCTTCTTCGGTATCGGTCTATATTTCTGAGGTGAAGTATTGTAGTTATTTACACTAGTTACATTGTTTGGACTTTTGTCCTCGTGTTCATTGCCATATTCAAGAAGTTTCAGCTGTTATATGCTCCGGCTTTCTTCAGGATCTGTCTATAATTCTGAGATGAGGTACTGTAATTACTTACACTATTTACATTGTTTGGACTATTGTCCTCATCTTCATTGCCATATTCATATTTCAGCCTTCTTCAAGTGATTGGTATTTCGAACTGAACACTGGTGTAGATTGTTTTAGTTCGAGACCTGAAAAAGGCTGGAGCGTACAACATTCGAAGATTGGGGCAACAGTCTGAACAATGTAAATAGTGTAACTAAAGTATTAACAATATAAAATGTCAAATTAGAACTTAAGAGGGCTACTGAAACATTAACTAAGTTTTGATAGTTTTTCTACTCTAAAAGATATTCATTTATGACCAGAATATCTCTGATGTAATTAATATTAGCCACTAGCAGCATGGCCTGGCGTTGCCCGTGCTTGATTCAAAAATCGTACAACTCATACAGCAATCACTATCACTTGACTTAAAATATTTTTGCCTTTAAAGGAGTGCCCTTTGCCGTGCTGATGTTGCTACATGCTTCTTGCCTATCTCACACTGCAAATTTTTTCTAAGCTCTATACTAAACATTAAATCTTTTACGAAAAAAGAACTAAACAAAATGAACACAAAACGATCAGCTTTAAAAATGGACTCGTAACTGGAAAAACCGACTGAAAAAAGAATGTTAACAACAAATACTTTTTCACACCCAACCCAGTTCTGCGGAATCAGAATCAGCGTTGAGTTTAAGCAAGCGAATGAGCCAATTGGAGTAAAGTGCCATGCAGATTTAAATTTTTCCCACTTGTGACGAATGCAGCTATCGATTTTTTTTTAATGTTAGCATGCTAGTTAACATTCGTGTCAGTCAGCTGTTGGCTCTCATGCTGGCCAATAGAATCTTCCTGCCTATTCGTGGCAGCCAGCTATAGGCTCTCAGTGTGGCCAGTAGAAAATGGCCGCAAACTATATGAAAACTGCTGTAGAAGCATGAAAAAATTGATTATTTCCACTATCGATGGGAGTTGGGAAATGCAAAGTCGGTCTTGGCCTTCCTGCTAACTTGGAGCATGTGCATGTAAATTTTGGTGCAAATCCGTCGAAAATTGCAGCCGTGTATTCGTTACACACATACACACATATCCTGCCTTTTATAGATAGAGATTTCCTTATAATGAAACATTTGGAAAACAAAGAAATTTATATGGAAACATTTGCCATTCACTGACTGAGCAGCCCGTAGTACTCAAGTTCTGCTTTTCTTCATTCCCTGGCCATGTGACTGACATTAAAGTGTAGTATCTGTTCTCCACATGGCAATATTAGCTGTTTCCTTATAAAGAAACATTTGGCATTCACTGACCCAGCAGCAAGTTCTATTGTCAATTGAGCTTCATAAAATATTTCTCTTAGAACAATTTTTCAAGTCTGGTAGCTGTTATCACTCTTTCCAATATTAATGGGGGGGGGGTTCCTTCCTAGCTTTTTGTTTGAAGTAGTTTGTAACATCAACATCTTGATTATGTTTCTATAAGTCTTTTTCAAGGATTTCAGTCATGCTATAGCAAATTGTATGTAAGTTCAATTGTAAATGTAAAGTCCAATAATAATTTTGGAATTTTTTTTTTTTTTTATCCAACATTATTTATTATTACTATCAACCCAATAACAATCCATCTACTAATTTTCTATATAAGAGACCCGTATGTAAAAACTCCTGCCATCTCTATTGTAATGGTAACTTTCCACTTAGATACTCGTCCTGGGTATATATAAACTATATCCACATCCTGGGTAAGACAATAAGCTACATCCAACAGCAAGGCCTTTGATCAGAAGGTTTTGAGGAGTGTGAAACCACCTCTTAATTGCTGGTCTTCCCAGGTCCACCCTGAATTGGGGTGGTAGCACTTCAGGGTCTCAGCTATGAGCAAATAGTTACCGTCCCTGCCCAAAGGTGTCAAAACACTGAAATTATAAAAATAGGTTTTAATACCAGCAAGACTTTTTGGGAAAAAATATTAACAACAATATATTTTGGTAAAAAAATATTACCAGCAATAAAACTCTTGTTGGTATTAAATAACCCATTGAGGTGTTGATATGCTGTAAAACATACCAAACCACTTAGATACAAATTAGTGGTAATACAAAAAAAACTTCATAATAAATGTATATGTGGTCTAATCCTTTCTTTCACCATTCCTTAAAGAACTTAGTAATCTGAAACATTTATTTGAAGCAATGTGGAATGTCAACATCTTCATTATATCATTATTTTCTTTTTGAGTTACATGTGCTATCCATTTTAGTTGTTGCAGCTGCTGGTAATCCTCAAGTGCTGTGGTTTCTCTTATTTGGTACACATCTTTGTGATTCTGTAGCACCAGTCCACAATCTTTGAAAAAGAAGTGTCTTTGACAAGAGCCATAGGCTTCACTCACACGAAACCATTTTTGACCATTAATCTGAGAAAGTGGTTGTATACAGTTGACAGTTTAGATATTTCTGAACAGGTTTGGTGCTATGCATGACAGTCTCAATCTGACGGGGATATTTAAGAACATGACTCGAGTTTTCAGGCTAATGTTTTAGTTTTGTAGCAACCTGTGGTGTTGTGTGAAACTACTCCTAGCACAGCCTATGTTCAGTTTCCTTACCTCCTATACTAAATTTGTGATAACCGATCCATACACTGAGGTATGTGTTTAGTGTTTATTAGTTCCATGGCCTAAATTTTTATGACAAATTCAGAATACTTCACTGTTCATTCCAAAAACAGATGATAGTTTCTGTTTTGGAAAGGTTTCTATTGAGTTCTATTTCATGGAATACTTGATAGATGACGTTGATTCTCTATTCAAGATCATTCTTATACCAGTTATGAATACCTATGTCATCAGCATAGCCACAACCCCCTCATCATCAGTTCATTTGTTTTGGGAGGGCAATCAGGATCATCGCGTCCTATTGGTAGATTCATTTGGGATGTGGTATAGAATTCTTAAAGGATCAGTGTTCATCACTTCAGATCTGTGCTTGTAAATATGCAAGGTATAGTCCAGGAAGAGATTAAATAGGCAGGTGCTCTCATTTCCTCCTTGTCGTACTCTTGATAAGGGTTGAAATGTTACTGTATTGGGGTCCTCGTAAGATTTTGTTGACCAATAATCTTCCTCTGTTAGATCAATGCATTCAGTGGATTTGGAGCTTGGAAGGCAGTTTCTTATGAATAAGAAGAGGTTGTCCCTGTTCATATGGTTATATGCTGCTGTGAGGTTGACAGGTATATGATTTTCTACTGGAGTGGTATGCAATTTCCCAAAGTTGTTTGGTAGACTCGGCTCCAGTTTATATATAGAGATGAGAAGCATAAAAACGCTTCCATTGGGCCTTTCTGCCTATTTCCGACACCTCCTGCAATACACATTTGCTACATTTTTGTCAAGGAATAGAGCTAAAAATTACCATTACTGTGAAAATTATTTCAAATTATTATTATTGAATTAGTTTTATTGTTTTATATTGTTTAAGATTATTGAATCCATTTTATTGAATCAGTTTCTAAATCTGCCACTGAGAAAGTTAGTTCACTGAATCATGCTAGATAATTTTTCTCGACAGAATCTATTTTACATATTTATAAGTCTACTATTCGTTCTTGCTTTGAATATTGTTGCCACATCTGGTCTGGTGCTCCTGCTATATATTTAGAGATTCTTTACAGAATCCAAAGAAGAATCTGCAATGTTATGGATCCTGAGCTGTCATCTTGACCTCAGTCAATTTCTCCCTGCTGTGCCTTTTGTATAAATACTTTCATGATGAACTTTCCTCTATGATACCTAGACTTTATGAAATTAAGCACAGTACTGGATTGGTACTTAGGTCTCATCATTTTGTAGTTGAAATGGCTAAATGTAACCAGAAGTTCTATATTAACAGTTTCTTCTACTGCACTTCTTGCTTGTGAGACTCTTCTGCATTCTTGTTTCTGTCAACTTTGATCTTAAAAAATTTAAATGCAATGTCAATTGTTATCTTCTGCAAAAAGCAGTTTCAAAATTCTTTGCTTTGAGATTCTAGAACTGCAGCTCTTGCAAACTTTTTCTCTGACAAGACAACTTCACCCCCACGATTTGTTTCAGTTCCTGATTTGCATCAATGTGAACAAAAACTAGGAAAGGTCCAGGGTACAGTGACAAACGGAAGGTGAAATAATGCCTAAATGAGAAAAGGTATGGTTTCTTATTCTATCGTCTGGGTGGGAGTATATAAGTGACATTTGGGAAATTTTCCCTGCTACTTCTGTCTTTTCTCATGACAGCCTAATGGACCAGATCTTCATTTCAGACAGTGAGAATTATATCTTTATTTTTTTTTTTTTTTTTTTTAAAGCAATTCACTCCAAGCAAGGCATGAGTTCGACTAGTACGCAAGGGGCTACAGACAGTGTAAGTAAGGGAAAAGACTGAGTGTAGTGTGGGTTGAGGAAAGGATAAAAAGAAGAATGGGGATCAAGGCAATAGAAAATGTTGATTGACATTACATTTAAATTTTTGAAAATTATAGTTTTCAGGGAAGCAAGTAAGAGGAAGGGAGTTACACTGTCGGGAAGTGCAAGAGAAGAAGCTGTTAGAGTGGAATTTCAACAGTAAAAGGGTGGGACCAAGATGCCAACCCAGTAGCACGCTTAAATTCATGCAGTCGGGGCACCAGTGAAAATAGCTCAAAAGAGCAGTTGCCATGAAAATATTTATAGAAAAGGCAGTATGAAGACACATTACGTTGATCAGAAAGTGATTGGAGTTAAGACCCCAAGTTAGGACCGATCACATTGCATATCCATATTTGGATTTTGTTGAGAACCTCGATATGAGCAGCAGGGGCACCTGACCATATATGGCAATTTGTTTCCAACTCTATATCTCTCTTGCTCTAACCATCTCTCGACTGTCACTGACTGCCATCTCTCTCCTACCACCTCTCTGGTCATCACTGCATGAAAATGTAGCAAATGTAAAATTTATATAAACAATTATTAGGTTGGTGCAAAAATAATGTTGTTTTTTGACGTTCAACTTCATGTGAGAAAACGACATTATTTTTGCACCAACCTAATAGATGTTCATCAGTTTCAAATTTTTAAAAAGGTAACGCATAGATGTTCCGCAACATGTAAAATTTTAAAAAGTGAACACGTAGAAGTTATTCAGGATGTAAAATTTTAAAATGAAAACACATAGATGTTCGATCAAGATGTAAAAGTTAGAACTGAACAGTTGTTCAAGATGTAAAAGTTAGAACTGAACAGTTGTTCAAGATGTAAAAGTTAGAACTGAACAGTTGTTCAAGATGTAAAAGTTAGAACTGAACAGTTGTTCAAGATGTAAAAGTTAGAACTGAACAGTTGTTCAAGATGTAAAAGTTAGAACTGAACAGTTGTTCAAGATGTAAAAGTTAGAACTGAACAGTTGTTCTAGATGTAAAATTTTAAAAAGGAAATACATAAATGTTTCCCTTGAATAAAATTTACAAAAATGGATGTTCTTCAAGATGTAAAATTTCAAAAAGGAAAGACAGATATTATTCAACATGTGAAATTTTAAAAAGTGTACACACAGATATTCCTCAAGACATAAAATTTAGAACCAAAAAATGATTTAATATGTACAATTTTAAAAAGCATAGATATTCCTCGAGATGTAAATTTTTAAAAACAAAAACAAATGTTCAAGATGTAAAATTTAGAATCAAACATGTTCCCCAAGCATAGAACATGTAGGATATTCAAGACATAAAATTTTAAAATGAAAATGTTCTTCAAGATGTAAAATTTTTAAAAAGTAGCATAGAAGTTCCTCAAGATGTAAAATTTAGAACACAGAGGATATTCAAGATGTAAAATTTTAAAATGAAAACACATATATAATCATATAACACCCTCTCCAGATGTCCAAGACTTCCAACACTGCGGCTGATTGATCACTTTGATCTCAGACCTGCCCTATCCCATGTTGTGGTTTAAGTTTGATCATAAGGAGGCCAAGACCGAATTATCGCAGGTATCTTTGTGTTGGGCTGGTCTAAGCAGGGTGAAGACTTTCAGGAGGGAAAAAAAAACACTCAAATCAATTGAACAAAAGTAAATACTATTTTTTATATCGGTCCTACGTACAATAATTGGTTTATATCAGAGTTTGCATGCAATTAATTATCAGTGCTACCTGCATCTAAGTCGGAAGTGATATTATTGTTGTTGGTTTGGTAAAGTTTAGTTTGCTGCTTTAGTAAAGTTTGGCACAAGACTGAAGTCAGAGATTTTCATTGGCACATAATCATGTGTACCTCTCTCCCGTCTCTGGTCTGGTCTTGTCTCTTCTGCCTCTTTTCTCCTCTTAACTTTCTCCCATACTCCCTGGCTATCCTTGGTCACTGCCACCGACAGCTTGATTGGTGCCTCTTTTATAATGTCATGCTGTATGCGCTCATTCTGGCGCACCTCCACATATAGGTCAGCCAGCGGGGCCTGCATAGCGGTGGTACTCCTTACCTCTTCTGGAAAAGCCAGAGTGTCCAGCTTCTTCACCCTAGCTCTTAGCTCCCCAGGAGTTTCATCATTCAATTGCACTAGTTTCATGAGGCTTTACATTGCATCAATTGTTGTCCCCTCATTGGCATATTCCTTTATAAGTAGTTCCACCAGCTCACTCCAAGTTAACTAGGGATCTTACACCGAGCGATGACTAATATCCTTGATATCTAACACTTCAGATCTCTCTGAACCAGGGTCACTCATGTGAAATAAATCAACTGAAATCGAGCAAAATTGAAAATCGGAAAAGATTGAAAAAAAATAGCAAATCAACGTGGCAAGACGTAACAATAAAAAAACAATTTCAGGGAAAAACCGAAAAGTGTCCTACCTGTCACTTGTTCCTGGGTCGCTGTCAATTTATCGAGAGAATGATAAAAACAAATTAGTGTATTTTTAGAACCGTATGGTCAAAATGACCAAAGTCCGTTAGTTCTCGCTCCTTTTCTTGTGTTCTTCCTTTTCTGTTGTCTGCATACTTGGGTTGGTTGTAATCAACTCGAGGCAAAATTTGCACCAAATTGTAGTCTTTCGGGGTCAGTCCCAGCTCACAGCAGCCAAATGTGGTCGTGAGTTGATCCTTGGTCATGGCTACCAGACGTAATCGTACAACACCCTCCCCAGCTGTCCAAGACTTCCAACACCATGGCTGATCAATGAAGATCACTTTCATCTCAGGCCAGCCCTATCCCACGTTGTGATTTAAGTTTGATCATAAGGAGGCCAAGATGAATCATCGCAAGTATCTTCATGTCGGGCTGGTTCAAGTAGGGCAAAGATGTACAGGGGGAAAAAAACACTCAAATCAATTGAACAAAAGTAAATACTGATTTTATATCAGTCCTTTGTACAATAATTGGTTATATCAGAGTTTGCATGCAATTAATCATCAGCCCAACCCGCATCTAAGTCTGAAATGATATTATTGTTGTTGGATCTGTCTATATTTCTGAGAAGAGGTAAAATGTACACTATTTACATTATTCAGACTATTGTCCTCATCTTTGTTGCCATATTTATCACAACGTTTTAGCCGTTGTACACTCCGGCCTTCTTCAAGTGGTTGGAAAGTTCAACTGAACCATTTATTTTGCACACTGGGGTAGACTGTTCTAGTTCCACGTGCCATGTCTAATGGATACCAGTTATCTCCTGTTAATTCCCCTCTCCAAGTTCTCCACTGCCTTAACCTTAAATTGAACTCACACTCTTTGGGTCCTGTTACTGGATCTAACTAATGCCTTTATCCTTGAGGACACATGGCACAGTGGATAAAGGCTGGGGTAGACTGTTCTAGTTCCACTAGAACAGTCTACCACAGCAAGCAAAATAAACGGTTCAGTTCGATATTCCAAACACCTGAAGAAGGCCGGAGTGTACAACGGCCGAAACATTGTGATAAACATGGTGACAAAGATGAGGACAATTGTCTGAATAATGTAAATAGTGTATTGTTGTTGGTTTGGTAAAGTTTAGTTTGCTGGTTTGGTAAAGTTTGGCACAAGGCTGAAGTCGGAGGCTTCTGTCAACAGATAATCACATGGGCCTCTCTCCTGTCTCTGGTCTTGTCGCCATCTTTTCTGTTTCTCTTCTCTCTTTTGCATAAGGCATCACTTCGCACATTCACATTTACTGATTCACTCAAACTGGCATGGGGGTATCGCAAGGTAGGAGCATTTCAGTGAATCTTCTCTGGCTTACATCATAACTTTGGGGAATTTCCTCTCTCCACCCTCTCTTTTATTATCCTCTCTCACCAACCTCTTCAGTGAGCATGGGTGGTTCCTCCATCCTCCTTGATGTCTTATCTACGCCTGCTACCTCGACCATTTTCCGTCCAGGAAAACTCAGTTCTAAATTCAATTGTACACAAAATTTACTTTTTCGCTTTCCAGTTCGCATTTGCAGTTGCGTGTCTAACATTGACCCCTAAGCCTGGGTCACTTTTTTTATTGCCCAAACTGCTCAACATACAATTCTAGTCATTTATGTGTGAATTAAATCCTCAATTCTTCCTATGCATTTTTGGTATTAACCCTTCTCGTTTCAATGTCTCTCAGCACATAGCACTTTCTTATGTTTTAACAAAACTTTCTTCTGAACCAATCAGTTTTTCAAGATGTAAAATTTTCAAAAGCATTCTTAGTTGTAACATTTAGAACCAAACAATTGCTCAAGATGTAAAAATTCAAAAAGGTAATATATAGTTGTTCAAGATGTAAATTTTAAAAAGCATTAGATTTTTAAAATTTACATCTTGAACAACTACATGTACAATTTTAAAAAGCAAACACAGAAGTTATTCATGATCTAAAATTTTTAAATGTAGATGTTACTCAAGATGTCAAATTTAGAATCAAACTGTTATTCCTCAAGATGTCAAATTTAGAATCAAACTGTTATTCCTCAAGATGTCAAATTTAGAATCAAACTGTTATTCCTCAAGATGTCAAATTTAGAATCAAACTGTTATTCCTCAAGATGTCAAATTTAGAATCAAACTGTTATTCCTCAAGATGTCAAATTTAGAATCAAACTGTTATTCCTCAAGATGTCAAATTTAGAATCAAACTGTTATTCCTCAAGATGTCAAATTTAGAATCAAACTGTTATTCCTCAAGATGTCAAATTTAGAATCAAACTGTTATTCCTCAAGATGTCAAATTTAGAATCAAACTGTTATTCCTCAAGATGTCAAATTTAGAATCAAACTGTTATTCCTCAAGATGTCAAATTTAGAATCAAACTGTTATTCCTCAAGATCTCAAATTTAGAATCGAACTGTTATTCCTCAAGATCTCAAATTTTAAAAAGCAGACATGTCTATCTTAGAATGTGGTTTTACTATATAAGCCCATGAGCAGAATTCCCTATTTTTTGATTGAGTGGCATTTGATCCCAAAAGGTTTTCATTCATTGATTTTTCTTTTTTCTATCTACGGACAGTAGGTGTTTGCTTTGAAGTTCTCGCATCTTGATTTTAATATCTACACACTTCTAAAAACTTAAGACGAGGATAAAATCATTTACAGCCCATTTTACTATGTGGTTGTCCTGATCATGGCTGGGGTCATTCTGTTACAACTGCACTCCCTTGGAACTGAAAAAGTCATTGACTTGGAGCTAAATATATAGAAACTATGTATCTTATTGCATCAACAGTATCGAGATACTGTGAGAATAATCCCGAGATATACTGCTGATTTATAGATCTAATGAGGTCAGAGTTTTCAAAATGGGTGTGCCATGACACTTTTGAGAAAATGATGTATAAATTTTTATATACCAGAACAATTTTATGAAAATTAATGACAGAGGAAAAAAATTTTGTGTGACCTGTTTTGTTTTCTAAAAGGCGCTTTAGTCAGATGATATCTTAAAGCATGAAATGTGTCACAAAAATTTTTATACTGTTATTAATTTTCCTTATATATTGAACTGGCCAGTTCACCTTGATGATCCCATGTGATGAAACCTAGGTAGATAATACCTGACTCATTAGGATTTATTTATTTCACCTTTGCTCTACTTAGCATATAGAGCACTCTTCATTTTAACTTATTACACAGTTTGTTTGTTTTTCTTTATACCAAAAGATTAAGGTACTGGATGATTTCTTTCACCCTGTTTGGAGGTTTCTGGTTCTTTTTTTTTTTTTTCTTCTCTCTCTCTCAGATGCCAATTTGTTTGAAAATTGTGATATCCAGTTTTTTTCACCCATTGAGTTCAAATAGATTTACATTTTTATATATATAATTTTTAAATAAAAATAAAAACAGACCACTTTAAGGCTCCATATAATAAATTATTTCACCACAGCCCTTTTAAAGGACCGCGGATCATCAGACTTTACTTCCAAAGGTTGAAACGAAAAATGAAAAGAAATTTACACATTTTTGACGGGCAGTGCTAAGCATATGTAAATTAACGAAGTGAGGGGGAGAGAGACATGATTGAGTTAGATGTAAAATTTCTATTCTTTCAAAATTAATATTGTTTGAGAAACTTCAGACATTGACACATTAAATCGGTTAACTTAACGGAAGTTATATATTGATATAGAGGGGGCAGAGGAGAAAAAAGACATAAAGAGAGAAAGAAGTCATGAGAGAAAGTGTCACTAACTTTCTTTGGAATGAAAGGCCCGAAATAGACGCTGTTGTTTTGCTTTACTTTGAGATTTCATAAATATTATAATGTTTGATATAAATTTGAATGTTTAAACAGTCTATAAGGAATTTAATTATATGTTTGTTAGCGATTTAAGTTATGGAACCTTAAAGTGGTCTGTTTTTATTTTTATTTAAATGATTAGCTCTGATTTACATTGAGCTCTCTGGATTTTATCCTCCTTGGGTCTACCCATACGGATTACCTAGTTTTTCATAAACTATATATATATATATATATATATATATATATATATATATATATATATATATAAAATTAATGATGGTTGTACTAGCACAGGGCCACAAGCCATCATGACTGAGGGTTTGAATAATATTAGCCTTGTTCAAATTGTTCATCATCCATTGATAATGTTGGCCTGGGGAGCTGATCCCATTGTGCGGCACTGTTAAGAAAACCATAACATTAATTGGCTGTCTTGACACTGTACCTAAGGTCTCTTCAGCATAATTACAGTATAAACAATTGGTCAGCTCTGAATGCTGAAAACCACATGTGCCTGAGTAGGCGTCTGCAACAGGGATTAGCTAACTATCCAAGCAGTCTACTTGACTACAAGTGGCTAGTTATGCATACATGTATAATTACATGTTCTATCTTCTAGTTAGGGCTACAGCCATATCACATTGAAACACTAGTTCTTGTATAAACATAAGTTAAGCAACATCGAGCCTGGTTAATACCTATATGGGTGACCACTTGGGAATACTAGATGCTGTAAGCTTGAATGTGCAAGTGATGTAATGGATTGAAAGTTGAAATCGGTAAGCCAAGTTCCAATTCCAGTCGGGTTCGTTATATTCACTTACACACAAATACTCTTATGAAAGGTATGAATCCACTTCTTCTCCATCCAGCAATGGGTTAATTAGTAGGACTTGTATCATTAAATCATTATCTCCAAACAATTTTTGCAATTTAAAAATATTTTCTACAAAAGGTTGATAAGACTTAAAAAACGAATCAATAAATTCTATTTATTAAATTTATTTTGAATTATCGTATATACTCGCATATCATGCAACTTTTGAAGAGCTAATTTTAAGGGGGTTGCATCATACACAAGATATAAAATTAGCATATGTACCGCTGGCCCTGGCTACGCTGTTGCCCAAACTATATATCCATTTACTGTAGTCAGATATCATCAAAATTTTGCTTTCTTTAACACAATGATTAACACAATCTCACAAAGTGATAACAATATTTTGAGTTGCAAGCCTTCACCTTGTTGTTTTTGTTTTTGTGTTTTTGCATGAGACTCTATGGTAAAGCATTGTATGAAAATGCTTGGTCTTGTCTATGAAGTTAAGAATAGTTGTTGGAAATTAACAAGAGTGTCGGACATAAAGAAGAAGATGGATTTAGTTGTCAAGGAGGTTAATTCTTGATAATCCATTGGGAAGTATGTAAAAATCATAACCTGTGTTGACCCAAGATTGTTAATCAAATTGGGCTGACAAAAATGTTTGGAAGCCATCAATGGGTGTGCAAGCACAAAGTTACAAGTCATTGTGATCAAGGTATGAATCCACCTCTTCTCCCTGGAGCTATGGGTTAATTAGTAGGACTTGTATCAGTAAATTATTATTATCTGCAAAACATTCTTATAATCTAGAACTATTTTCTGGCCTGCAAAAGGTTGATAAACCATAAAAGACAAAATCAATCAATAATGCTTACATTAATGCCTGACCACTGACAATCCCTTTCTTTTTGATTTTTAATGTTTTCCTATAGTAAAGCTGTTAGCAATGCATTTATATTATACATATAATAGCCCTATTCTATCAGTAATGCTTGCATTCATTCCTGACCACTGACAATACGTTTTTCTGGATTTTTAATGCATTCCTATATTAAAATCATTAATAATACATTTACATTATACTGATAATAGCCCTATTCTAATACTTGCATTAATTCCTGACCACTGATAATCCCTTTCTTCATGATTTTCAATACATTTCTGTAGTAAAAACATTAGCAATGCATTTACATTATACAGAAAATAGCTCTGTTCTATCAGTAATGCTTGCCTTCATTCCTGACCATTGATAATCCCTTTCTTCCTGATTTTCAATGCATTCTTATAGCAATACATATATTCTACATATAATAGCCCTATTCTATCAATAATGCTTGCATTCATTCCTGACCACTGACAATACCTTTCGCAACATGCTGAGACATGACTGTAATAAATTTTAGGATCAAAGTTGCAAAAATTGGTCATCCGCTATTTTTTATTTACATTCATACAATTATCCTTATCTTTGTTATTAGTCCAAAGTTTCTTACTTCACAGCCATCTACAATCTTTAAAGATTTAAATGTGATGCCAATCAGCATCTTCCTGTTCTTTTATTGTCTTTTCTCCACGCTAAAGTCTTTTCATTCTTTTTCACTCTCAATAAACCCTTGCGTCCTCGTGGCATTAACACCTTGCTTGGGGTGAAATGATTTAAAAAACAAAAACAAAACAAACATACATACAGAATTCTTGTTTTTCCTAAAAGGTTTTAAGTTGCACTCAGTTCAAGACAGCAGATAAATCCCCATATCCTGGTTTCAAATGTTGGTTTTAGAAAAAGCAAAACAGTATTAAGGAGAGATCACAATAAAAGAACAAGAATGAAAAAGACAGAATATAACGATTGACATTGCCTTTAAGGTTTTGAAATGAAAACTACAGTATTGACATCATTTTGCAGGCCAATAGTTTTGGCAATTCTCGTTGAAATAACCTCATATTTTCAGAGAATGTATAGAAAGAGATCAAGATTTTATATTTAATGGAAGAGGACAATACATGCTTATCTCAGTGAGATTCTCCCAGAAAGATAGATCGTGGTGCAGATGAACACAGTTTTCTGATGAAATAGCCGCCGCTGTCACCGGATCTGTCTCCGTGTGATTTCTTTTTATGGGGATATGTCAAGGAACTGGTCTATGTGCCCACCGCCTCTTCATGCTAATATTGATGAACTCAAACAAAAAATCACTTACGCACTGGATAATGTTACCGGAGACATGCTACGGCGTGTTTGGCAAGAGCTTAACTACCGACTTGACGTGTACCGTGTCACAGACGGTTCATATATTAGACACTTATGAAATCAGTCCCATAATAAACTTATGATGTTCAACACCTAAAATGGCCAATTTCATTGAGCTAGACTTAGTATTTTTCAAGATAATTGCATTTAAAATGATGTCAAATTATTTGGGACACTCTGTACGTTTAGAATTCTTGTTTTTCCAAAAGGTTTTGAGTTGCACTCTGTTCAAGAGGGATGACAGATAAATCCCCATACCCTGGTTTCAAATGTGGCACACACATAAATGCAGCAATGTCAGAATTTCCTGTGTTGCTCTTTTCAAAACCTGTTTACTTATGATAAATCATTTTTAGGATTTGTTCTGTTGTTATCAATCTAACAATAAGGATGATGCTTTTCATATATTTCTTTAATAAATCCTACCTATGATACTACGAGTAACTGTATTTGAAGTCCTCGGTATGACGATAAACTACATCTGGAAGCAAGTCATCTGAGCTGGAGATGGGAGGTTTTGAGGAGCATGCAACCACCTCTTTACTTGCAGTTGTCCCAAAGTCCACCCTGGCCCAGGGTGGTAGCAGCTGTTAGTGTCACAGCTATGGGTAAATAGTGACCCTCCAGATAAAACACTATGAAAGCATAAAAATTTAACAAATCCTACTTATGATACCATGAGTAACTGTATTTGTCCGCATAAAAGACACTATCGGACATGCAGCAGGGTATGTCCAGGAAAATTTTTGTTTTAAAATCGAGTTCACCCCCCCCCATCAACCCCCAACACACCCCAAACCTGTCATGGGTAAGACTATAAACTACGTCCTGCAGCAAGGCCTCTGATCAGGAGGTTTTTAGGAGCATGGAACCACCTCTTAGTTGCTGGTGTTCCCAGGTCCACCCTGACCTGGGATGGTAGCACCTGTTAGGGTCCCAGCTGTGGCCAAATTGGTAACACCCAAACTTGTGTAAAAATAGGTTTCAATACCAGAAATACTTTGTAATAAAAAAAAAAATTATTACCAGCAATAATTTTTGAAGGAAAAATTATTATCAGCAATACTTAAAAAAATACCAGCAATACAAACAGTTATAGATTCTTTGAAAAAAATATGACCAGCTATAGATTTCTTCAAGGAAAAATATTCCCAAAAAAAGATTTTTGAAGAAAAACATATTACCAGCAATAAAAATGTTGTCAGCATTAAATAACCCATTGAGGTTGATATGCCATAAAACAAAATAAACCAAACCAATCTAAACCAATGAATACATATTCTGTTCATACGAATCTATCCTAAATATATTGTCGGCATTAAATAACCCATTGAAGTTGATATGCCGTAAAACAAAATAAACCAAACCAATCTAAACCAATGAATACATATTCTGTTCATACAAATCTATCCTAAAAATGTTGTCGGCATTAAATAACCCATTGAGGTTGATATGCCGTAAAACAAAATAAACCAACCCAATCTAAACCAAAGAATACATATTCTATTCATATGAATCTATCCTAAATATATTGTCGGCATTAAATAACCCATTGAGGTTGATATGCCGTAAACCAAACCAAACCAATCAAGTTCACCCCAAGCAAGGTGGTAAAGCCACTAAGACACGAGGGCTTACTGGATGTGAAAGAATTAGGAACAGAAATATTAATAATGAGCAGGAAGAGAAAAAAATTAAGCAGGAGAACAGTAGATAGCAATTGACATTACATTTAAGCTTTTGAAGATTAAGGTTTGGTATATTTAAGCATGTAATTATATAAAGCAAACCATTAGTATATTACAAAACATAGAAAACATTAGCGTATATAAAAAGCAAGCAGGCAGGCAGTACAGCTGAACATAAAACATACCTACTACTTACCAGTCATTCTTCTTTATCCACTTTGTTTGACAGACATATTTTTTTGGCTTTTCTGTTATGGATTCTAGGTTAGTGTTTTACCATTGTTGATATTTCCTTTCAGTTACATCTTTTATCTTCATTAGTTTCCAGTTTGGCTAGAGATAATATGTTGAGGCATACTTAGATATGATGAATGCCTCCAGCACCTTGTTACAACATCTGTAGTAATAGTAGTAGCATAACTACAGATGATAATAGATATGTCTCCATTCCCATAAATACAGTAGTGAATACTGTACATGGCATAGTTGGATATTCCTTGTGGAATTCACTTGACTCACTTCTAGCAGTTGACTACTAATTCTACGCACTGCTGGTGAATCTTATATGTGTTGTTCTTGTCCTAAGTATTTTCATTCATTACCAGCCTTTGTTTGATTATTCTATTCAGTAACCTTCCCTAGGTTACAACAGTAGTAGTAGTAGTAATAATAATGATAGTAGTAGTAGTAATAATAATGATAGTAGTAGTAGTAATAATAATAATGATAGTAGTAGTAGTAGTAATAATAATGATAGTAGTAGTGATAGCAGTAGTAGTGATAGTAGTGATAGTAGTAGTAGTAATAGTAATAATGATAGTAGTAGTGATAGCAGTAGTAATGATAGTAGTAGTGATAGTAGTAGTAGTAGTAGTGATAGTAGTAGTAGTAGTAGTGATAGTAGTAGTAGTAGTAGTGATAGTAGTAGTAGTAATAATAATGATAGTAGTAGACTGAGTCACTGGTAAAAAATAAGGGAAGAATTATTTTGGGGAATAATTTTTCTACATTAGAATTCTTCAGAAATTGCTTAGGTTGCAACAATTGTCAGAAGAAAAAATATTGATTTGTTTATAGATTTAGAAGTGTTTGCAATATCAATACAGTGTCAAATCGATTACTTACTTTTACAGAGTTATTGGACTTGGCTGTTTTGCATACAAGAACAGACTTTTGTGGGTGTGGGTACAAAAACTTCTTTTAAATAAGAAAATTTACATAAATCAATAAAATTATCTATCTGTTTATTCATCATTTAAGATAAATAATAATTAACCTCATGTATTTTTAGTGTATATGCTTTTCTTTAATTTTAACAAAGAAAAAAAGTTTTAAAAATATGCAGATATCACTGATGTATTTGTAAATAGTAGGTAGGTTCAATAACTCTGTTAAAATCGGGGATCTATATTACACTATATGGATATTATGAACAGAACTCCCTTTTCTAAAATGATAAAAAGTACTGTATATACTTGAGTATATCTGTCTCTATTTCTCAGATGAGGTATTGTAACTATTTACACTA